>VDFB02000007.1:42099614-42361859 GCA_007258455.2 Sequoia sempervirens | reverse complement strand
ATGATGGAGTCAAGGGTTAGGGAATTAGATTTAGGAATCAATTCTACATTTAATAGTGAATAAGCGTGTGGCAGCTTGTGAGCCGACAGGTGTGGCCTATGGCACGTGTTGTAATCGGCATTTGAGAAGGCCTGTAGGCATATATGTTTGTGTTTCAATCAATAAAGTTGCATGTTATTATCAATTGTCTGTGTTGTGTTCAATCCTATTGTAAGGCTAGATAGTCCAATCTAGACCCTCAACCCTTGACTACATCATATAATCATAAATCATCACATCAAAACTAGAAATTTGTCTATTGGAAGCAACTGACAACCCCTATGTAGAATTGAATTGCTTTGAAAGGTTGGGAGAGTTCTCATCCTAAAAACCAATACTTCAAAGAGTTTATGTCCTCGAGAGAAGAAAAAAGAACTCATCTCCATTCTTGGAAATTAAAATTGTTTGAATAATCAAACAAACCCTTTTCCAAAATATTCCTCCTTTGTATAACTTTTCCAATAAAATAATATAATATTATTTATTTTCTTAATTATTCTCTCAAAGTAAAAATAAGCAAAATGTCATTTTTCACTCACTTTTTTTTACCTGGAGTCTAGTGGCTTTATTCATTCATTTATAACAACTTTTTAAATAATTGAATATAAGTCGTCTTTTAATTTTTAGTTCAAAGCTACTTTTCGACAACTTTATTTAGTTATTTAACTAATTTCCCCTTTTTCATCACCCTATTAGTATACAAGAAAATTTGTGAAAAAAAAGCAAAAGGTCATCAATAAACTTATGTTAGAGAAGGAAAGATGATAGCATTGGAAGCAAAGTCTAGTCAATTTAAAGAGTGAAATCTGATCTTTGTAACATTTTTGAAATAACCAATCTCGATCTAGTGCATTATTGTTTAGATGTAAAATTTTGGCAACTTAAGCATGTTGTATTTGTATCTCAAACTCAGTAGGCCAAGTATAGTTTAGAAAGGTTTGATAGTGCAATCCATCATCTACACCTATGGAAGTTGGGATCAAACTTTCAACTAATAGTAATTCACTATCAATCGATGGATCAATGTATCATCCACTACTAGATAGTTTGATTTATTTTACTGCCAATCAATTAGGCTTGTGTTTTCTAGTAAGTTGCATTTGTATCTCAAACTTAGTATGTCAAGTATAGTTTAGAAATGTTTGATAGTGCAATCCATCATCTACACCTATGGAAGTTGGGGTCAAACTTTCAACTAATAGTAATTCACTATTAATCCATGGATCAATGTATCATCCACTAGTGGATAGTTTGATTTATTTTACTGCCAATCAATTAGGCTTGTGTTTTCTGGTAAGTTGCATTTTTATATTCATATACAAGACCTCGAGAACATTGACAAGATGCATAACATATTATTCACTATGTTAAAAGGAACACCCACCTCTAGCATTCTTTATTGATCATCTACAAATGTTATACTATCTACTTATGATGTCTCTAATTGGGTTGGATCAATTGATACACATCGATCTACAACTAAATTTATATAACTCTCAAATTAAGAGTAATTTCATGACAGAACAAGTTGCACAATAAAGTTGTCATTATCCTACACTGACGTGAAATATAAGGCAGATGTCAATATAGGTTGTGAAGCTATATGACTGATAGATCTTGGTAAATCTTCCAATGATATCAAGGAGTTCACAAGATCGTGAAGCATCCAATCTATCATGTTGAAAACCAAATATAATGAAGTTTATCATTATTACATCCACCAATTGATTGATAATCAGAGCGTGTCTTATTATCATTCTACAATGGAGCAAATTGTGAACATAATGATGAAACCACTTAATAGAAATAAATTTGTCAAAATTACAAATAAGCTTTGGACTTGTTATTGGTTTAATCATTAAATAAGCGTGTTACATATATTAGTCATAATTAGTTGACTAGAAATAAAATTTAGGAAACAAGGATTACACAAGCATTATATTAGTGATGAATACTAGATTTAGAAATAGGGAAGGTGTTTCCTTTGTTGACACGTCATTTTGTCTCCTTATGCAATCAATTTCACAAATAGCCAATTTCGCTTCCCTTAAGCCTATTTAATAGGCACAATTTCAATGAATTGGCATTTTCTTACTTTGTGGCTTAGATTATGCTACAAATCATTTCCTCTTATAGATGTTAGATGAGTTGTGGCCTCAAAAATACTTGATACCTTCATGTTGTGTTTGTACTAAGTTGTTTTCTTTTGTTAAGGGGAATATGTTTAGGATGTTCAGATAGCTTCTCAAGTTGTTGCTTCATTTTTATTTGTAGATATGTGATTGCCCTTAGCAGACTTATATGACTTTCTAAACCCTTTTCCCTCTTTTCTTTTCTCTTTTAACAGAACACTTCACATGTGATTAAAAAGTTACATTTTTATTAGTACAAAACTTAATGTGTGCTATAATACAAAATAGGGGAGAGGGGCCTATAGTGGAGCACCCTAACTTTGCCTTTCTCAAAATCCTACGTAGCAATTTCAAATCACTCCCAATTTTGTACAACAATTCATTTGGCAACTCATGTGCTTCTATATTTCATTTTAGGGTCACATCATCAAATATGATGCCACATCAGCATGTTTTTTGTTGAGGTATCCAAAAAGGCCCAAAAAAAAAGTGAGACCAATAGTGGTGCACTAAGTCATGTTTTATTGGTGCGCTGATGTGGCATCACATGATTTGTCACTTTGCGTACTTTATGGATAAAAAGTGTTTTGCAATTGGATATTAAAGTGCTCCACTATGGGGCCCACTGAGGACTACTTCTATCCTCACTTTGGACCATGCTCCATTATGGGCCTCTCCCCTACTACTCTATTTACAAGAACAAAGTTTGAGATGCTGAAAAAACCACCCTCTACAATTTTCATGATGCTGATACCAAACCACATCAATGGCAAGGACAATGCCTTCATTATAACTAGGGAGAGATTTCGTCTTCTATGATATATAATGCATTAGAAGAGTTTTTAGAGTTCAGTTGAGAGATGATCGAGACAACAAGCCAATACAAAAATCTTGCTTTAAATTTCTTTTGAATTACGTAGATGTCATGTATATGTCTAAGTAAAAAGGATATGATACTGCTTAGTTTTGCTTTCTGCAAAATATTAGCACCAAACAACTGGAGGATTGTTTTGCTCTCTGTTTCACATTTCAGCAGTATTTTGTGGCGGGCAAAATTTGACAGTGAAAATTACATTCCCTTGTACAGACTCCAGCCATTCCATTTTGCAGGACACTTGTCTTGTACTTCTTCTTATTAATACATACTCAATCTTTTGTCAAAAAGAGCAAATTTTGAGAAGACAGTCTAATGAAACAGATATTCTACTGAAAGTTGCACCAACTATATCAAGATTTAAATTCCAAAAAATTATAGAGCAAGATCATAGCTGGTGCCAAGATGGCACTGAAAGCCAGTTAAAACACGAGCACCCCTGATGAAACAAATAATTAGAAGAGGCAGCCTAATAACTAGAAACAAGTTCAGCAGCTGCACTCATGGCTAGTGGGCCTCCCCTCTCCAGTAAAGCAAGAGCAAGTTCAGGCTCATGCCACCATTTCAACCTTGTGGCCAGTCTTTTGAGAATTTCTATATTTACTTCACAAATCCAGTTGGGAGAACAATTAATTACCATCGTAAGGAATCCCAATACATATGCTCTCCATGTTGGATGTTCACATCCCATAGACATGTTCCCGTCAATTGCACTAGCCAGAAACTCCATGTGGGTCCCAACAATTTGGGCCCTCTTCTTTGAAGATGGTGAAGTGCCTACTCCCCATGTGCAAGCTCCACAAAGAAAGGAAAATTGTGCTATTGTATAGCCTTCTAGTGTAGAAACACTTGCTGCACTTTTTGTCTTGGTTTTTTCAGACAAAAACCAAGTTGGCAAGGTTTCTTTATAAAGTATTTGAACCAGTCCCAAACCACCAGAAATACAGAGTAAGGAAGCTCCTAGGGAAGAAGCTAGTTTAGCTCTTTCTAATGCATTTTCCAATGACACATTTTGAGATTTTAAGCGCTGTGGAGCTCTAAGGGATTGGCCAGAATGTTGGCAATTCATTCCCATGGTTACAAAATCTCTTACTGCGCCAGCCACAAGTGAGAGAATTTCTTCAGCTACAAACCTTATGTCATACATTGAGCAGTAAATGCGGAGATAAAGGATGCCAGGTGCTGCTGGAGATGTACCGCAGGGAGAGGAATGTGAAGAGAAGCCATGTCCTAGCAATGCTCCTATTCCACCATGAACTGTCAGCTTTGACATCAAATTGTTTGTAGATCCAAGAGTGGCAGCAAAGCAACTTTTGAGAAGCTGTACAACAGCGTGCTTATCATGCATGAATACAGTGCATGAGGAATAAAAGACAATAAAATCATGCCACCTTCGGACCTTTTGACACCAAAGTGCCGCAACAATGGGCATGCAAGGCCATGGACTTCCAGCTGCAGCAGTTTCCAAAACTGAACCAGCAATACCAGTCATTAATTCTGAATGCTTATCCAACTTGAATGTTATTGTTAGACTTACAAGTGCTGCTAATGGCAATGGAAGGGTAGCTGATGTATTTCCACCTGTTAAATTATATATCATGAGTCTTTAAACAAAATTCACAAGTAAATCTATTGTACAGAGGCTAAGAATCAAAACCAGTACCTATGACAAGGCTTGGTACATGAACACCTGTATCAGCTAGTATCTCCTTTATGATAGCTTCAATTGACAAAAGATTTGCAGCAGGACTTGGCCAATCAGTTCCATTCATTGATGCAGGTTTCCAGACACCTCTAGTAACCTCTGCAGAAAAGTAGCTGACTATTGTTGCAATGGAAGCTGGAAGAAAATCCACAAGGTCTCTAAGGCCTGCATTTCAAAAATATATAGAAGAGAACAATCATGTTATCATAGCACGCCAGCACCAGTTTCTTAAGGAAACACCAAAAGTGTCATATCATTATAACTTGAAATTGCAATGGAAAGTGCTACTTGTATTTGTTTTATACTAAGTTACCAGTACTAGTACGAGTGCGTGCACAGATACCAGGTACGGTGATACAGCAAAAAAAATCCCTTGGGTACAGGTACAGGTTTGGCTATATATATATGTATAAAAACTTTAAAATTATATAACATAAAACAGTGATACTCATAATCGGCAATAAACAAAATATTTAAATACCTCGTAATTTGCAAAAATGAAAATACTCATAAATTCATAATTCAGTGTAATGTCACCTTCCTAACCAGTTCAGTAGGGCGGTTAAGTTAGCCTATTTCAGACAGTTCCCATAGGCTAACGGGTTGTGGTTAGGGAACTTTCGAGACAATTTATCCAACAGTTTGGCAGTATCAGTATTGTTGTGTTCTGACGGTTGTCATGAGCATAATGGCCCTTTTTTGGAGTGTTTTGGCAAGATCTACAGTACTTACTATTTCTAGTAAGTTGATTTGGGTCACCAACAAAGCCAGTTGTTAGTACTTCTATTTTTAGAAATGTCGGTGGCAGCGGTTAATATCAATATTTTGATATTTAATATAGTCCAATGTATTTATTTTAAAAAATTAAATAACATAAAAGTATTCAAATTAAATTAAATATTGAACTTACGTTATTTATTTTATAAGGTTGTTTTTTGAAAGGGGCCAAGAGAGACATAAGTGATGTTTAAAATGTTTTAATAAAAGTACTTCTAGAAGTGGGCGCCCAACTTATGGGAGACATATGGGGTAAATAAATTAAATAAAATATTTAATTCCTCTTTTGGGGCGTTGGAATTGGGAAGGATATAAAAGTGTTTATTGAAGAGTTCGTTCCTTATGTTGATTTGGATATTGTGGAGAATACATTGTTGGTTGAACTTGTTCATTATGTGGCTTTGTGAGGACATCAACCCTTGCAAGGAACATCTTCTACGTTGGTGAAAGACCCAATCTAGAAGATTCATGGTGATTTTCACTCAAAGATCAAAATAGAGCTTCATTGTTTGTTTGAAATCTACAGTTTAAAACAGAATACATTCATAGCAGATTGGTGAGCGGCAGATTGGAGGAGTTTGTGCTTCCCCTAGCTGGCCATACCATCTTGGCTGGGGCATGGGGTTTTGTGACTGAGTCGACTCATTTTGTGAGCAGCTTTTTGAGGGTTTAAGGGCGCTTAAGGTGTGTGTAGCTCTGTGTTTTAGTCTCATCCATGAAGCATTCATTTTCAGACTGTGGCGTCCCATTTTTGTAGTCTCCAATTTGCTGGTTGCAACTACAGCACTTTGTCAAAGTCTAGAATTTTCCGCTCATTGTAACTCTGAATATTGTAAAATTTCTGAGTTGTTTTGTTGCTGCAATCTACTTTATTTCTGTTCATTATTGTTAAGAAATATCTCTGCATATTACCTTCTTTTCCTCTCAAAACATATCAAACAAAACAAAAAAAACAAGGGCAGATTGAGGGTGTTTGGGAGAGGAGACCCCAATGGGATTGAGGGGCAGCACCCCTCGTGGGGGTTTGGGTGCAACACCTCCAGTGGGGTCGAGGGGCAATGCCCCCTTTTAACGGGGTTGAGGGGTGGTGCCCCTTGAGGGGTCTAAGGGCAATGCCCCTAGTGTGTTCCCTGTCACAATACAAGGCAAGGTGAAGGGCAAAGCCCCTGCCAGCAAGCACAAATTAAGGCAATTTAAAACCACACAAATCTTCATTACGCACACCACTTTCACAATTTTATCACTTAAGGGCAAAATTAGGTATGCAGGCGCTTTTTTGTTTATAAAAATGTTATTAGTTAGTTTTGTTTAAAATGTCTTTTTTTTAATTTTTTGGGTCCAATGGCCACAAGTCCCCCTAGGTTTGCTCGGGTTCACCTAGGGTGCCCGAGCGGTGCCCTAGGCAAAACCAGCGACGTACCAGTACAGGATGAAGATCCATTTCGAACCCATACAAGGATGGGGCCCAAATCTGCAGTACCCAGTAACATAGGTTTTATATCTATTGTTTGGCATATCTTCCAATATTGTCACACAATGATTATAACCAAAGTTATTTGTTATTTGTTTTTACTTGCAATAAGAGATCTGTTCTATGTTTTCTAGTCTAAAATAAGAAACATCTGACTGGGTCCTAAGACATTCTTGATGAAATAGAAGGGAGAGTTCACAGTAGTTTTCATAACACTTCATATTAAGGTTCTGCAAACCTTTTTTTCCACAACTCTGAAAACAGATACACCTTTCATAAACATTGTTTTGCATGCAAGCCATATCCTTCATTATGTTTTTGAAACTAAATTTTCCAGGTAGATTTATATCTGAATTTTAGGTCCTAGCATGTATGTTGGTACATCTGATATTAGCATGAACACTTCTCTGAAGACATTGATTTCATCATAAAGGGACTAGATGCTTCCATTAATTTAGTTCCTTAGGCTGGTGGTAATCAATGGATTTCAACTTGCAGTGCATGACCATCTAACACCAAATGTGCTGTATTTGGAGTTGTTAAGCTTGAAAAACTGGATCCTAAAATTTTGGTTTGGAGATTTGTATAATAATATCCTCATCACTACTGGATTCCTCCTAGGGTGTTGAGTCCTTCAGTAATGTGGGCTACTCCAGTAACCTGGAAGGACTATTGTCCTGCTCATGTAGTGTGGAAGGACCACCTTCCTGTAAAATTTGAACAATGCCTGTGGTCTCCTAAGTGCTAGGAGGCTAAAAATTGTCGGCTACAATTTGAAGCCTCGAAGTGGACTGTAATGCTGTTGACTGCCCTATTTCCCGAGTGGGGTTCAAGGGAGGGTGCTATTTTATTCCAATAGGAGACCTAAGTAAATGAATAGGGAGAAGCAGATTTAGGCAAATTTGGATAAAGTCAAATGTTGTGCCAACACAACTATTGTGAGCTACTGTTGATATTATACAGCCCTTCCCTTTACTGATGAAATCATAGAACCTGCTCATTTCCTTGATACTAGACAATTTGGAAAATTGTTGTACAGTCTCCTACAATTAGTTTTTCCTCAGATTATGGATTTGGCAAAGACATGGAACCCATCCTATAGGATAGTGTTTGTAAACACTAAGTTTGCATTATAAATATATTTTAAATAATAATTAAATATTAATAACTATTATAATAATATTAAATAATAAAATAAATTTAAATTAATATATAATAACATTTAAATTTAAATAAACTTTGGCCGACCCAGTTGGGAAGGCACTGCTGGTTGAGTATATATGTTTGATTATTTGCTGAAGGAGGGCATCACAATTCGACATCAACTCTTTGATTCTGCTTGAGACGAAAACCTCAGCAGGTCTTAATAGGGTAGGATCATACCCCTCCCTGTAGTCGTGGTTTCCATTCATGCTTGTGCACTAGTTTTGATTGATCAAATTACTCTCCCTTGAAACAGGTCGGATTGTCTTCTAAGGTGGACGGAGTGAGATTAGCAATAATTTTGTGGCAAATCCACAAGCTCGAGCCGCCTTGTGAAGACTTCAGCAATCGTTAGCAAGTGCGGATTCAGGCAACGAATAAGTTCACCAACAGACGCATCATCGAGGCGAGTTTGATATCTTCTAATTGAGGAGCAGGACCAATAGCATGATTCCCAAGAATTACTGATAATTGAGGTTGAGTGTTACTTGGTAGATGCGTGAGGCATCACTTTAAGATGTTGAACATATTGATTTGTCACCCTCTATGAGTCCTAGGTGTTCAAGCATTAGCATCGCATACCCTGAGATCTTGTGCCAACATCGATCAATGATTGAATCAGATTTATTCAAATTCAAACACCCATATATTGCAGATTGGGCAGACTCAATAGTTATTGATGTCTCACACTGGAATCGAAACAAAATAACCTTCCAGATTTGTCGTGCATCACCTATTTTCTGCTACAGGTCGATCTACAAAATATCTCATACTGTGTTGCCTTAATTCATTATAATCCATTTGTTCATGAATGCCATCTCTTATGGAAACAATACATCACGCGATTGATATAGGCATGTTCTCATCCATCAGCAAGCTCTGTTATTTTCTGTTATTGAGATTCATTGAGATAATATTCCAGGACCATTGTTTGTGCCCGTTGATCGCATACCTTCTACAATTGATTTATGTTCAACGATATATCATATTGTGCAGACAATCCGCCTAGGATTGGTTTCAAACAAGGATACACAAGGACACGTCCCTAGGTTTTTGCCCCCCATACCTGTCCCGAAAACGTTTCGGGGACAGGGGACGCCTAGGGGACGGCTGTCAGCCGTCCCCAAAAAGTCCCCGAAATTCGGGGACGTCCCCGATTAGAGGAAACGTACCCGATTGGAAAGGGGGCGGCCAACCATCCAAGGGACGGCCAACCATCCAGGGGACGGATAGGGGACGCCTAGCCGTCCCTCGACCGTCCCGGGGATGGCTGGCCATCCCCCGTCACCCAGTAGCATTTAAAACATAAAAACAAAAGTTTTTTTTTTTAATTTTCTCTTTTTTAATTCATTCCTTTGTGGGCCCCACGCCTTCCCAACCCTAATATGGCCACTTAAAACATTTTTTAACCTTCATTTGATCTCATTTTAACTTGCCAAGATAAAATTGCAGCCAAGAGCAAAAGTGAAAAGAGAAAGAGGAGGGTTTGAAGGAGTTGTTGGAGAAGAAAAAACAGCATTTAGGAGGAAAAAAGGAGAGCATTAAGGAAGCAACCAGCAAAATAAGTGAAAGAGGTAAGTTATTCTTCCATTATCTTTCATTTTTTTCCATTTTTTCCTAAGTTAAAATGATAAAATGTATGATTTTTTGTTTTTTTTTTTAATTTTCAGTTTGCAAAAACCAAAAGAAAACAAAATGAGCAGCAATAGTGAAGATAGTGGGGATGTTGAGAGGGGGGAAGAAAACCAATCAATTCATATGGGGCAGCCTCAAACAAACCCATTTGATATCCCTTCTGAAGACTTGAAAAAATATGCAAAAGGCCCTTTTAATTCTAAAAAACCTCTTCTTCAACTAGCATCACGTATAGACAAAGGCAAAGGGAAAAACACTGGGGGTAGTAGATTGTGGCTATGTCACATTTGCAAAGAAAAATATAATGGGAGCTATACAAGAGTCTATTCTCATCTATTGGGTTTTGGAGGCCATGGGGTCAAGGGTTGTAAAGATATAAAAGATTTTGAGAGGATGGAGTGTTATAGATTGCACTTGGAGGCCGGAGGAAGGCCTATGGATCAGCTTATGCAAACTCAATCCGCACATTCAACCTCACCTATGCCCTCTATGCTTGGTAGTCCTAGTGTTGGTAGTGGTAGTAGTGGTGCGGGTGATGTTCATATTTCCACAAGAGGGAAGAGGAAGGCTGCTACTTCTAGTGAGCAGCAAAATACAGTTGCAAATATGTTCAATGTGCAAGCACGAGATGTGGCAGAGTCTTCCATTGCCAAATTTTTCTATGCCCATGCTATCCCATTCCATGTAGCACGTTCTCCCTACTTCAAACAAATGTTTAGAGATGTGGCAAATGTTGGTACCTCATTCATTCCCCCTGGAGAACATAAATTACGCACTACACTCCTTGAAAAAGAATATTCTAAGGTGAGTGTGGTGATGGAGGACATGAGACAGTGTTGGATTAGAACAGGTTGCTCTATTATCATGGATGGGTGGACCGATATTAGACAACGGCCACTTATAAACATCATAGTCACATGTTCAGCTGGTTCATATTTCCTTAGAGCCATTGATTGTTCTGGGAAGCGCAAGGATGCAAATTCCAATTTAATATTTTGAAAGAGGCTATAGAGGAGGTTGGGGCAACCAATGTTGTGCAGGTGGTTACTGATTCAGCACGTGTGTGCAGATTAGCAGGTTTGATGGTTGAGAGTGCTTACAAGCACATCTTTTGGACCCCTTGTTGTGTTCATGCGTTGAACAACGCATTGAAAGACATAGGGAAGATGGATTGGGTGCACCAGGTGGTTGTAGATGCTAGAGACATTCAGATGTTTATTTGCAACCATCACACCTCACTTGCCCTCTTTAGGACATTTTCAAGGAAGGAATTTCTCAAGCCTGTAGCAACAAGGTATGCCAGCTACTTTATTTTGTTAGAGAGGATGCTTGAGGTACAGGAGGCTCTACAGTTGATGATGGTTAATTCAGAGTGGAATAGATGGTCTATGGCAAGCACTGCAGAAGGGAGAAGCATCAAACAAAAAATTCTTGATGATAATTGGTGGTCCAATGTGAGGTAAAAAAATTGTTAATTAATAATTTGTTATTGATTGCTGATTTTATAAAAATATATATATATGATTTTATTATTAATATTTTTTTATTTTCTAAGTTCTAACTTGTCTTTTTTCAAATTTTTGTTTGCAGATTTGTTTGCTCCATCATTTCACCTATTGTGGATGTCATTAGATATGCTGATACAGACTCTCCAAGTCTTGGAGAGATTTATGAAACTTTTGACTCCATGCTTGGAAAAATGAAGAAAGCAATTTCTGATAGGGATCCTAATTCGGGATTATATGAGCAAAAAATTAGGCCCATTGTGACAAGGCGGTGGAACACTATGAACACCCCGCTTCATATGGCAGCCTTTGCTCTTAATCCCAAATGGTATGTACCTAGACCTGGTAGGATGCCTCCTTGTGATGATGATGAGGTGAAAGAAGGGTTTATGAGGGCCCTTGCAAAAATATATTCAATTGAGGAGGCCAGTCTAGTTCGTACACAGTTCACTGATTTGTTAATCTCCGTGGTCCAACATTCGGCAAACCAGAGGCCAGGGTAGATAGAACTACAGTAGCTCAAAGGGATCCTATTGGATGGTGGTCATGGCATGGGAAGGATGCACCACAATTGAGGACGCTTGCTGTTCACCTCCTTTCACAGGTAATACATTAGATTAACATAATTTGATTTAGATGAGTGTTGAAGTTTGAACATTTATATAATCATAATTTAAATTGAATGTCCTAATTAGTAAATTTAAATTACTAATTTAGTTTTTAAATTTTGTCTCCTCTCACAGGTTGCTAGTTCCTCTGCTGCAGAGAGGAATTGGTCAACATACGGCTTTATTCACTCTATCAAGAGGAATAGGCTGACCTCTAGACGGGCAGAAAAATTAGTGGCTGTGCATAGTGCTTTGCGACTCCAGGATCGTCAGACTCCTGAGTATAGACAGACTCCAGCATTACGATGGGATGTTGATCCAGAGGATGTCACACAAATTGATGAGGAGGAGAGACAGGAGGGATTGGTTGGAGTTCCATTAGATGAGCCAACCCCTCACAGTGACAGTGACTCAGACTATGAGTCTGATTTTGATGCAATGTTGGCAGATGCCGAGTAGTGGCAATCATCATACTTTCTATTTCTATGTTTTTCCTTTGGACACTTGTGACTTTGTCATTTTGACATTTGTAGTACAAACTTGTAGCCTTTTGGGCATTTTATTATTTTATATCATATGCACATTGACTATTTGACATGAATTATGGTCCATGGATGCAATTAGGTAGCTGTAGTATTAATTTGTTTGATAATTCGATTCTATGATGCATATGTCAATATGATTGGTGATTGATATGATTATCATTACTCATATGAATATCTGAAATTTGAAATTTCCCTATATTTTTAAAATCTCTCTCTCTCTCTCTCTCTCTCTCTCTATATATATATATATATATACTATATAGCCATCCCCCCCTAAAATCCCCTCAAAATTTGCCGTCCCCGAAAACCGTCCAAAACTTGGTGGAACATAGGTTTCAGATCTAAGCACATGTCGTTCTGAGTTATCTTTAGTTGCTGGTAGTATCAATTGATTATCAATCTCTATTATATTTCTCCTTGGGAATTATCTTGTGGTATCTTACATTGGTAACATTCATTGTGGCTGGGTATAACTATGATTGTACTTGTTAGACTGTGATTCATTTCTAATTAGATTTGAGTGTCATTAATTATTGTTGCTAGGTGGAATCCTTGTTTGGCATTTTGCAGTGGTATCAGAGCCTCAATCCTGCCAGCCTATGGGTTCAATTACGCAAATGAGTGAGGAGGAAGACGATGAAGTTGTGGTCTCCAAAATTGCTAGATGGTATGAAGGGTATCAAAAGTATAAGGATCTTCTGACATACCGAGAATATGTAAGACTGACGAGAATGGTTATACTCGTTAATGAGGAGATTATCAACATCTTTGATGAGTACTCAGGTGAACCTGAGGCTATCAAGGACACAGGATCTTTTGATGGTTACTACATGAGGAAAAGAAAGGAAGAGGAAGAACAGTCAAATAGTGATGAAGACACGATAGAGCAACCCTTGCCTACAGAACATCTTTCTAAAGAAGAACCAAGAGTGTGTTGAAGATGCACCAATGATTGTTGATGATGTCCAGGAGACACCCGCTCACTTTTTAGGTATGGAAGTAATCAAACCTTACAATAACAATCTACAATGTTTGGAAAAGTTTGATGATTTGTGAGATAAGGGTTATGCTATTGTGAAATAAGGTTTGACTAAGTCTGATTCCTGTGAGGAAGGATGGCAAGTTTATTATGAAAACCCTAAGGATAGTAAAGAGAAAAAAAGAAAACTCCATAGAGGTTGACCAAGAAACATTTGAGCTCCTTTGTTCCAAGATTAATGAATTCGTTGATTGGTTAATTTGTAATCCTGAGAAGGAAATCTCCGGTGTGCACATGATGGGTCTAGGAGAGTTGATTGAGTTTGAGAAAGACACTGAACTTAGAGCATGAGGTAAGGACTGATTTTCTGATGTATGACAGCAGTCCTTTATCTTCACATTATCATGTAATGACAGCCAAAAAGATCAGCTTTAAGGTTTATAATTCTCATGGAAGAATTCATACTAGACCGACACCTATTGGAGAGCATGAAGCAATGAGGAAGGAGAAGTTTGAGGTGGTTGGAGGCACTAAGGAAAGGTATGATAGCTGTTCTGATTTTCTGATTTGGAACAGCAGTCTTTGGGTTTTGCTTAGTCTTGAGTTGGCAGCTCCTACTCATGGGGGCGACAGTAAGAAGTCATCTTCTCTTGTTTTGCACATCCATGGGAGATCACTCGGAGTTGGGAAGTCGGTTGGAGTTGATGGCCCTAGGAGATACAGCCATCCTCTCGTGTCTGTTGGACGTAATATTGTGATGAGTTGGGATCCGAGCATTGATATGTTTGGTGCACTCATTCATTGGGATCATGATAAGTTGCATCACAGTTACAGGCTAGATGATGCTTATATCAAAGTGGAGCAGCGGAAGACTTGGTACAAGTGGCGGTCATGCCCCCGGAATCATATCTTTCATCACTTGTTGATCAACTTAGCACGCACGGACACAAGCTTGCAGTTGCTTGAGGGCAAGCAACATCTAAACGAGGACTATCATGTCCCCGTTTTAACGAGGCCCTAAATTTGAATGGTGGCAGCAAATAGTGTTTGTAAACACTAAGTATGCATTTTAAATAATAATTAAATATTAATAATAACTATTATAATAATATTAAATAATATGCTAAAGAGGTTTGGAATGTATTTTGCAATGAAATGGCAATTTGGGATAATAATGGAAAATTGAATTGCTATGAAATCTTGTTCACTAATAGGAAATTAAAGAAAGATTTTCTGTCTTTGGGATTGCCTCTCTACTTAAATTTTGTGGCATATTAGGAGAGCAAGGAATGAGGAAAAGTTTCAAGGTAGAAGAAAGGGGCTTACTGAGTCTAATAAGAGACTCACATTTCTATCCATTGTTTTGTAGGTAACAATGACGATGGAAATCTCAATGGCCAAGTTTATGAGACTAATTACCGATGGGGTTGTGGTGGTGAACAAATCAGAAGTTAAATATGGACACACCTGGCATCACAACCAAGGAGATTCAGAGACATTTCTTAGAGCATTAAGAGAGTTTCAAAGGGTATTTAACGATGCTGCCATGGGGAACGTTCCTACTGGAAATGTTAACAGACCTCAAATGATTTATAATGTTGTTGATCCTCCTGATTCTAAAGACATCTCCATGGCGCAACCCAATGACAATGAGGCCAATGTTGGTGACTCTAAAGAATGCAACAAGGACCACGAGAGCTAATAGGGGTGGTGTTGCCAGTATCAACTCTTTCTGATAGTTTAATATCCTAGCATATAAGCATTATTCGATGAACTGTACATGTTGGGTATATATTGGAAATCTTGATCTATGTTGAATTGTATACCCTGTGGGTAGAATCTGGAATGTTTGAACTGTAATTTTGGGTAGTATAAGTCTGAAAATGCTCTAAATGGCATGGTGAAAATGCTACTCTTGATGTACCTATGACTTGTTATATTATTATTAATACAAAAAAATTTATTATATAATAACATTTAAATTTAAATAAACTTTGGCCGACCCAGTTGGGAAGGCGTTGTTGGATGAGTATATATGTTTGATTATTTGTTGAAGGAGGGCATCACAATTGGACATCAACTCTTTGATTCTGCCTGAAATGAAAACCTCACCAGGGCTTAACAGGGCAGGACCATAGTTGAAAAAATTGTGATTTACTCGCTAAACACACAAGTAATCACACACAAACCCTAACTACGAGTTAATCGTAGTATAACTCACAAATGCGTTTTCATGGCGACGCGCAACTTAAAACCCTCAAAAAATCGTGAAAACTCACGCGTTTTTGTAGGAAAAAGCGAATAAAAATTAAGCCACGTGTTTATAAAGTTTATAACCCTATTTTTTGCAGATTAAAACTCAAATGAAGCAATGTCTTTTATTCACACCATAGGTAGAAAGAAAAATGGTGACTAAGGCCAAAAAAAAGACTAAGAAGGGCTTGCGAACAGGGATTTTTCCTTTTTGTTTTTGGACGTGAATTCAATAGTTTCGAGTTTGTCTGCAAACCATCGAAATTTTTTGTTTTGATTCATAGTTTTAGAGTTTCAAAAAATTTCCTCATTCCTACAGCTGCAACCATCGAACTTTTTTGCCTTCACATAGTTTCCTGAGTCTTCATTCCTATTATAATATAATTTTGTTTATTATTATTTTTCTATGCATTATAGTAAATTTAATAATATAATTTTGTTTATTATTATTTTTATACACATTGTAGTAAATTTAATAAACATGACTTTATTTAAAATGAATCATGATAGTTGTATTATATTAAATTATTAATAAAAAGCATGACTTTATTTAAAAATTAAAACTATGAATAAACAATTAAAATGATAGTTGTATAATATTTACATTTCTAACTTATTATAATAAACATTTTAAATAAAGTCATGTTTATTAATATTATTATCTTTCTATGACACTACATAGTAACATATTACATAATTAAATTAACATAAATTACTAGTCTATTATATAGATTTCATTGTTTTGTTTATTATTTATTTTTCTATGATTGATAGTCTAATACAAAACGGAAGATATCAACTTCAATTATCTTTTGTTAGTTTTTATTTTTTAAGTTCATGTTACACATAAATTTATAATACACATTAATTTTGTTTATCATTATTTTTCTATTTGGAGTGACTTCCAAAGTTCTGTTGAAATTTGTTTGGAAAATGTTAAAAGACATATAAGATTGAAACTAATTAATTTCATTTATTTTCTTTTGTTGGGTTCTCATTCATAATTTGGTAAGAGAATATGCCTTCTACAAGTAAAAAAAGTGGTGGCAAACCAAGAGATCCTTGTTCGAAACATGGAACACCAAGTGCAATGCAAAAAGTTATTTGCAACCATTGCACTGAGTCTCTTTTTGGTGGCATAAACCGACTGAAATACCACCTTGCACGAATCCCTTGCCAAGATGCTCGACCATGTGATAAGCACCCGAAGAGGTTGAGAGGGAGGCCAAAGCACTCCTTGCAGCATATGACCAAAGGAAGGAAAATAAAAAGAGAAGAGCAGAGGCAATGGCAGCCCCATATGCAGATTTCAGTTCTACAGGGTCACAGAGGAATATGGGAAGCTCTTCTTCTCTTGGACCATGGCTACGAGGATTAGGAAGTGGAAGTGTGGGTGGCTTCAGTTCTAGTTTTTTGTTCCACTTAATACTCCTGGTGCACACCCTTCATTGGAAGGTACTTCTTGGAATAAAGAGTTGCAAAATGAGGCGAAGTTGGCATGTCCTAGATTTTGGTACTACAACAATATTTTGTTCAATGTTGCTTCTAGTCCTTATTGGGAAGGGTTGGTCACTGCAATGACCATGGCAAGTAAGGGGTTCAAGACCCCAAGTCATTATGAGTTGAGTAGGCCATTATTGCAGAATGAGGTCCAAAACACACATTGACTAGTGGAGGAACAAAGGAGAATTTGGGAAAAGAATGGCTATACTATTATATCTAATGGGTTGACGGATGGCAAAAATAGGACACTCATCAACTTTTCAATGGCTTCAAGGGGACAATTGGTATTTCTAAAATCAGTTGATGCCTCCAATGAAACAAAAAATGCAGAGACCTTGTGCAACATGTTGGATGAGGTGGTGATGGAAGTGGGGGTTCAAAATGTAATTCAAATTGTGACCGACAATGCAATTGCATATGAGGTAGCCTATAAACTTCTAATGGTGAGGCATTCTACATTATTTTGGAGCCCTTGTGTTGCCCACTATCTTGACTTTCTCCTTGAGGACATAGGGAAACTAAGTTGGGAGAAGAATGTGGTTGAAGATGGAAAGAATATCACAAAGTACATCTACAATCACACATGGGTCCTAAGTCTCATGAGAGAGCACACTTATGGTTAGGATCTCATGCAATAAGGAGTCACACGCTTTGCCACCAATTTCCTCACCTTGAAGAGTATTTTAGCTACATTGCCCAACCTCAAGCACATGTTTGTGAGTGAAAGATGGTTAGAGAGTCCTTATTGTAGGCAGCCTGAAGCAGAGAAGGTCGTGAAGGCTATTTTTTATGATAGATTTTCCAAACTAATGGAGGAGATCATCAATGTAAGTTTTCAAACTTTGATTGATGATTATTTTTTTTGCTTTCTAATATTACAACTTGCTGATTTTGTTAAATTTTTTATATTTTAGGTGTCAGAACCGTTGGTTAGAGTTCTATGATTGGTGGATGGGGATAAAAGCCCCATGGGGTATCTATATGAGGCCATGGATAAGGCCAAAGAGGCAATTCAACATTTATATGGATCAAAGAAGACCAAATATGAACCCATATGGCTCATAATACATCAGAGGTGGAACTGACAACTCCACCAACATATTCATGCTACTGCCTACTTTTAAAACCCCAAGTTTTATTTCTCTCCTACTTTCAAAGCAGATGTAGAGGTTCTTGTTGGCCTCAACGCATGTATTGAAAGATTGGTTAGTAATGATGACCTTTGAGATCTTATACTTGATGAGATACAGAGCTATAAGAAGCCCAAATGGCCATTGTTTTCTTCCAAGGATTGCATTCGTAGGAGACTCTACAGCCAGGTAACAAATTCATGTATTTAATATTATTTTACTATTTATGTTAATGTTTAAGTTTATTAAATCCTTACTAAGTTATAAATGGCAATTGTTATCCTTGCAAATTTGTGGTGGCAAGATTATGGTGCCACAACGCCTAATCTTCAAAAGGCTGCCATTCGTATTTTATCTCAGCCTTGTAGTGCATCTGGTTGTGAGCACAACTGGAGTGTCTTTGAGGCCATTCACACAAAGAACTGCAATCGGTTGACTCAAAAGCGCTTGAATAACCTTGTCTATGTGTGGTACAACCTTCGGTTGCATGAGAAGGTACAAGGGCAGAGTTCACATGAAGCACTTGACCTTGATGGCATTGATCCATTCTTAGATTGGATTGTTGCACCTGATGAGGTCGATGTGGAACCATGGATAAGTGATGATGAGTTAGCTGAGATGGAGAGGGAGGCAGAGGCAGCTAAATGGGAAGCAAAAGTGGCAGCATACGAGGAAGAAGGCGAGCTTGGTCAGCCAGCAAAGGCAGTTTCTTCACACACACAGCTTGATCCTATCACTATGGATGAGGCACCTGTTGAGTGTAATGTCCCCAATTTGACCATACGCTCTTTTGTGACTGATAGCCTATTTTCGGAAATCCATAGGCTGATCAAAAGTGAAATTAGGGTTTCCTTCGCTTGGTGGTTTTTGGCATTTCTTGGAATTTACTATTTTTAGTAAATTCCATTTTTGGCAGTGATCAATTGTTAGCACTTCAGTGAGTCATTTTCAGTTGGAGCAGTTGCTTGGGTTTGATTTTTGGCTTTGAGAAGCATTATTTGGTGAAATAATATATTTCAAGGCATTAATGTTTTAATTTCTAGTTGACCCCCTGGCCTAGTTCATTAACTTTAAGTTGTGTTTAAAAGGTGGTCATGAAGGGGGACGCCTTCATAAAGGAGAAATTAAATATTTAATGAAGTTATTTATGCTTTGAAGTTTGGACGCCACCATAAGAGGAGAATTTAATATTTTGAATTTAAAAATATTTAAAATGGAATTTTTGGCGTCCCTGTTACACCCCAATTGTATAGCTACTACTGCATAGGGAAATGCACTGTAATGATTAAATCTTTTAGATGAATAAAACATGTTCTTGTTATCAAATGATTGTCTCATTTGTCTGATACTTCTATTGATGTAATTTTGAATAAATGTTGCATATAAGTTATGGAATAATGTTTATACTAACTTTTGAGATGTTTTATGTAAACTACTTTATTTAGAGCATATGACTTCCGTCGCCATATCATGATGTGCAGGAAAGAGGATCATTCCTCTAGGCAAAGGAGAGATATCACTGGGGGAGGAGCTTGATCGGGTAAACAGTAACGAGAACCATATGAGCATACACACACGTTCCTTAGACTGAGTAAGCTTAGTCAGTTTGTGGGTAATAGATAAGTTGTCCATAGGCTTAGGTGTTTACGTTAGGAGTCGTGTTTACTTCTATATACATTTATAAATGATGTTTATCTATGTATCTATTTGTGGTTTTACGATTATGTGGATATTAATAATATTATATTATTATTGCCTGGTGACTTTACGTATATATATTTTTATTTATAGATATATATCGGGTTGCTGACTGGCTCACGATATATTGATATATTTGTTAAATATATATTTAATTATTTATTAATGATTATATATAATATTATTATAGTTATATTTAAATATTTATATGTTTAATGTATTTAAAAGGACTATAATAATATTATGTAATAAAGTAAATAAGGGAATTACATTTTAATATTTTAAAACTTACTTCGAGTAATTATATATGATTAAATATTTAAAGAGTAAATATTTATAAACTCCAGAGTGAAAACATTTATAAACTCCAAAGTGGAAATATTTGCAAATATTTAAAAGAATAAATATTGAACTCCAAATAATAAAGTTAAAAGAATTAAATCTTTTAACATATGCAAGTTTATTGGAGAGGAATATTTAAAAGATAGCCTCTAGTCTTACGAAAAATATAGAACTTCATAAAAGTATCGAACTTTTTATGAGACAAATATTTGATGAGAACATTTGAAAATTAAACAAAACTCAGCAAAGAGTTTTCACGTGGAAATGAAGAAAGCTTCAACGCAGCAAAAATGGAGGAAGCTTTCAAAACTGGAAAATAGGGAATGCCAACCAAAGTTTTTGTGCTGTAACAAGCTGAGACTTGACCAAAAACGCAGCAAAGTGAATCATTCATTTTTATACGCCTGGCAAAAACGTGTTTTCTGTAGGTTGCAATTTCTAAGATTTGAGTTGAAATTTCCTACGTTTGTTGGCTCCATGGAGGTCGATTCACTCCTTTGTAAGGTGACATAGGGTTTAGTTACTTGCCAAGTGACGTTTGACTGAGTTTATGCGCCTTGTTGTCATTCTACATGCCCAAAATGGAGGAAACAGTTGCAAAAACGGGCCTATAAATACTTTCCCAGCCATCCATTGAAAGATATTCTTAAGCAATTTGTCTTTTGCGAATTTGAGAGTTATTTTGTTTTGTTTCTAAGCTGTTGTGTTGCTTACTATTGCTGCATTTCATTATATTGCTGAGAGTGTGAGAACTAGAAGCCTTTATCAGTTGCAAATATTAGACTGTGCTAAAATACCTTTTAGGAAGAGTGAAATAGCAATTTCTATTAGAGAAGTGTTATTTAGGAAGAGTGATTTGAAACAGTTGTCTATATTGAAAGAGAGATAATTTGCAAAACTGCCATCTTTAGTTGGGAATTCTGGAAGTTGCTGACAGAACAATACTGGGAGAGAAGCTTATTATAACAGGCATGTTATCTAATTAGTAATTTTTGCTTGAATGCTATTCTCTTTTATTCTTGATTTTGCTGGCTGCAATTAGCGTGTTATACGCAAATAGTTCATAGCAAATTAATATTGTTTTGATGAGCTTTCATAAAGAATATATGCGTGAGGGATTTCATTGTAATTGAAGGGCAAATGAATGAGGGAAACCAATGCAATTAAGGGTAAATGCTTGGGAAAATCAATATATTTTAATGATAGATTAAAAGAAGGATTTATGGATAAAAGGGTATTTATCTGCATTTGCTTGAGTTTGCAATTTTGTATGATCTTCGTATATGGAGAATATGTAGAGTAATTAATATCTACTAGGAACAAAATGATGTCAAAACCAAGTATGACCTTTAGCTTATGTTAATAGGTTAACTCTAACAAGCTTCACTCCTAGGATAAAGATTTCCGGAATCAGGAGTTAGGATATTAGATACTTGTTTATTGGCTCATTTCTTAGTAGACTGTTTGAGGTAGGAAGTCTGGGGTAAATTGAACCCATTGAAGGATACAACCTACGCGTAGAGTAAGATAGCCTTAAGTCAAATCAGCCTTGAGTAGTGTTTATGATAGATGACCTTCATTCGAAGTACTGAATGAGAATACTTTGGCCAAAGTAGTGAAAGGTACAACATCCACTTAAGTGTGAGATAGTTGAGACTACACTGTCAGTTCATTGTGATCCTAGTACTAGTTCGAGATTGTGAAATAGCAAGGTTCTAGTTGTGTAGGACACAGCACTATGCTCAGTTGGTAATCGTTAAAGGATACCCTACCAATCTCTTCTTCGAAGGGAGGGCCATCTATCTAACGATAGGTGTGCAGGGGACCGCATTATAAGTCCGTGGTTGGCGGAAAAGCGCCTGAGTGATGTTTCTCCTCCACAGCAAACAGCCGATGTACCAAGATTTGAAAGGACGGACTCCTAGACCTTCTTACTTCTATTTGTGCAAAAGCTTACGAGCTATATATGTAACTGTATTACTTTTGAACTCTGATTTACATTTGCAAATAAAAATGAAATTCATGTGGAAATATGTTGTAACTTGTATATATTTATCAATAAAGAAAGGAAAAATTTTATTGTATTGTCTTTGTTACTTGCTACCTTTACATGTTTAAAGTGAGATTTGGAAAATTTTAATTTATCCTACAGTCCCACTCTTGGAATTTGAAAAGTCACCTCTTTTTCTATAAAAGAGGAGGTTTGCTCCAGCTTTTGGCATCCAATGTTTATGCTAATGTTATGCTGTCGGAATGACAACTTGTTTTTCACCTTGAGGGATGCTTACCTCCTAGTTCCAATCCAATTTCGTGTTTGAAAGATAACACCTAGTTGGTATTATTGCTGCTCCTCAATCAGACTAGCAGATGGTGCTTCAAAGTTGGTGAATTTTGGTGAGAACTTCAGTTTTTATGTTGTTGGTGTATACACAACTGAAGGTGGTTTTCATTTACAGGTTTTGGTGTGAATTTTATTTTGTTATGGGTATTTGATCATTGCATTTCTATGATAGAGGCGACCATATTTGGAGATTTTCATATTTTAATTCCAAGTTTCTGATTTTAGCGAGAGAAATCGCCCCTCTAGAGGGTTGTACCATCTAGTGAGTGCATTGGAATTAGTGCAAGAATAATATCCTGAGTTTTGATGTAGTTTTGTGGTTTGAGTTTGGGCGCCATCCTCCTAGAAAGTCTTTGCAAAACATTCCAGCTTATTCGGAGGTATTTAGGAGTTGTGATCATTTTTGTGAGTTTGTTGTTTGCTGATAGACATTTCCAGATTGCAAGTTTTATATCAGATTGTTCTAGTTTTCTGATTTTGGCTTCTAGCATCATTATTCGAGAGGTTATTCATTGAAGAAATCATCCTTTTAATTGTATATTGTAATGATAGTATAAACACTTGAAAATTGTAGTTATTCTTCATTGTAAAACTAAAAACAATAGTACTGTTTCAGTTCTTTAATTTGCTGCATTTTCTTGTAATTAATTCACATCATTGTAACCACTGGATGGTTTACCGCCAGTGTCGATAAAGAACATTCTGAGCTTTCATTTATGACCCACTGGAAAGTGGAGAATTCCCACTATTGAGTGGATGCCCGCTGCAACGAATGAATTAGTTCTTGTTTTGTAATCTTTCCCCCTACTGAATAAGTGGTAGAGAGGAAATCTTCATGGCTGGTTCACTGCCTCTTGCTGCTTTCAGTTGTATTTACTTTCAGTTATAATTCAATTTCCTCCGCCATATGTTAGCACCTCGCCTTCTAAAGGATCTTGTGTGCACATTCTTGGCGTTGAGTGCATTTCATTTTATTCCAATTTTGAAGCTAACACTAATCCATTGGCGTAGTGCTGGTTGTGTTGTGATAATTTCAAGAAAAAAATTGACTAGCACATTTCACTGGGGCACCGGTTGAGGCTCCTATTGAGGACACTGCAACTATACCATCTACTTCAGCACCACCCACACAACATTGACAAAAAGCTTTTGAGTTTCAATCGTAGAAGAAATTTATGATATATAATTTTTATTGATCCTAAAACTTGAAGTTGATATGTATTCAGAAGTTGAACTTGTTTTTTGGTCTATGATACATTGATGATTGATATGTATTAAACTCTAATTTTGGTTTATATATGATGAAATTAATTGATAACTTGATACATTGATGATTGATATGTATTAAACTCTAATTCCGATTTATATATGATGAAATCAGTAATATGTTCTACAAATTCAGTTTATATGTGTTTTCGAAGAATATTTTAAAAATTGTGTATTTTCAAATGTCGATAAATTTGTCGAGTTTTTCCCCAAGTTTTTGCCGAGTTCCGAGTTTTCAAAAAATTTGGGCTTGCCGAGTTATTGTCAAGTCCGAGTATTTCAACTATGGGTAGGACGATACCCCTCCCTATAGTCGTGGTTTCCATTCATGCTTGTGCACTGGTTTTGATTTATCGAATTACTCTCCCTTGAAACAGGTTGGATTGTCTTCTAAGGTGGATGGAGGCAGATTAACGATAATTTTGTGGCAAAGCCACAGGCTCACACCGCCTTGTGAAAACTTCAAAAAATCGTTAGCAAGTGCAAATTCAAGCAGCAAATAAGTTCACCGACGGACGCATCATCCAAACAAGTTTGATATCTTCTAATCGAGGAGCAGGACCAACAGCATGATTCCCAGGAATGATAATTGAGGATAATTGAGGTCAAGTGTTACTTGGTAGATGCATGAGGCATCACTTTAAGACGTCGAACATATTGATTTGTCACCCTCTACGAGTCCTAGGCGTTCAAGCATTAGCATCACATACCCTAAGATCTTGTGTCAGCATTGATCAATGATTGATTCGGATTTATTCAAATTCAGACACCCATACATTAAGAATCAGGCAGACTCAATAGTTATTGCTGTCTCAAACTAGAATTGAAACAAAATAACCTTCCACATTTGTTGTGCATCGCCTATTTTCTGCAACAGGTCAATCTACAAAATATCTCATATTGTGTTGCCTTAATTCATTATTATCCATTTGTTCATGAATGCCATCTTTTGTGGAAACAATACATCATGCAATTGATATAGGTCTGTTCTCATCCATCGGCAAGCTCTATTATTTTCTGCTATTGAGATTCATTGAGATAATATTCCAAGAACATTGTTTGTGCCTATTGATCACATACCTTCTGCAATTGATTTATGTTCAACGATATACCATTGTAATGTCCCCTTTTCTCGATTTTGTATCTTTGCAATGATTAGCCTATTATATGGTTCTCGTAGGTTAACGAGATGTTCAAGGGACCACTTTGGGGAAGATTTAGGCTCTTCAGCATGCTTGATGTTTCATTCCGGTTTATTCAACTCAATGATTTGGCATTTGGTTGGTAGGCCTTTCAAAGGCAGTTCAGGAGTTCACCATTCATACTTTCTATTTTTAGTAAGTGATATCAAGCTCAATAGCGGCACACCTGCAATTGGTAATTATTTACTTGTTCCAGTTTTACTTGTTCCTTATTATCTTATTTGATTTATTTTATTTTATAATCATATCATTTTTATTTATTTTTATTTTCAATTTTCTTTGTATTTTGTCTTTTTTTGGTTTATCTCCTTAATCTCAAGTTTATTTCATTTATTTTTAATTTACTTGATTTATTTTATTTTTATTTTTATTTGTTTGTCTCTTTCATTACTCTTTATTTTATTCTATAATTATATCAATTTATTTTATTTTATTTTTATTTCCAATTTTCTTTGTATTTTGTCTTATTTTGCTTTGTTTATCTCCTTATTTTTAATTTTAGTTTTTCTTTATTATTTATTTTTTCATTATTCTTTATTTTATTTTATGTATTTTATTTTTAATTGTATCATTCTAATTTATTCTACTTTTATTTTCTATTTTCTTTGTATTTTGTTTTATTTTGGGTTGCTTAACCGATAATATTTTTAATCTTAGTTTTTCTTTATTTTCTTTGTATTTTGTCTTATTTTGCTCTGTTTATCTCCTTAATCTTAATTTTAGGGTTTCTTTATTATAATTTTTCATTCTTCTTTATTTTAATTTATAATTGTATCATTCTATTTTATTTTATTTTCATTTTCTATTTTCTTTGTATTTTGTTTTATTTTGGTTTGCTTACCTCTTTATTTTTAATCTTAGTTTTTCTTTATTTTACTTTTTCAATTTTCTTTATTTTATCTCATTTATTTCATTTTATTTTATTTTGGTTCATTCTCATTTTTCTTTATTTTTATTTTACTTTGGTTTGTTCATCCCTTTAATTTTAATTTTATCATTCTTAATTGTTCATCTCTTTAATTTTAATTTTAGTTTTTCTTTATTTTATAATTGTATCAATCCCTTTAATTTTAATTTTAATCTTAGTTTTTCTTTATTTTACAATTTTCTTTATTTTATTTCAATTTTATTTTCATTTTATTTTGGTTTGTTCATATCTTTAATTTTAATTTTAGTTTTTCCTTCATTTTATTTTGCTTTTAATTCTTATTTTAGTTTTTCATTATTTTGTATTTTATTTTCAATTTTCTTTGTATTTCACTTCTTTACTATTTATTACTCTTAGTTATTTATTTTAATTTGTTTTAATCCTTGTTTTATTCCTAATTCATTTTCTTTTATTTTTATTCATCTCTATTTATTTCTTTCGTCGCTTTCATGTATTCCTCATCATTCTTATGTATTTTGTCTTAATTTGCTTTGTTGCTTTGTTTATGATTTCTTTCTTTTTCTCCTCCTTTACTCCTTTGCTTTTCTATTTTAATCCACCCTTAACCTCGAACCGTGTGCCTCCTTCCTTGTGTCTCCTCTCTCTCTTTTTAGCTTACTTTGGTCTGCAACAATCATTCTCTCCTCTAGCTCTCTTTCATCCTGATGATGGATCACGTAGTATGATTCGAAACGTTGATGTGAAAAACTAAAACACAATCAAATCCAAAAAAAATTTAGCACTATTGGTAATTATGTCAAGACACTCTTTGGGGGTTATTGCTAAATTATTGTGGGGATTAATTAAATTATTAAAGTCATGTTACTTTTATAATATTATTTTTTAAAGTGACTTTATAATTTAATGTTATAAAGTTACTTTTAATAAAGTACTTTATAATGGTGTTATAAGGTGAATAAAGTAACTTTAATTAAAATGATATATTTTAAGTTACTTTATTATCATTTCATTAAATGGCACAACTTTCAAAAGCAAAACTATTAATTAATTGTGCAAGAGACAAAGTTGGCGTTGGGTTTTGTAAGAGGATTATTAATATTTTTATTTTAAAAGAGCAAAACTCTAAGTTGAGCGTTTGGGATTTGGAGAAGGTTAAAAGGTGAAAATGAACATTATTTGAGCATCCAAGTTTATTATTTACAATCATGAGAGCTGAGAAACAAGGGTTTGTAGGTATGGAGTTTCAAGCTGATCTGAGGATGAAAACCCTCGATTAGGACAAGATCTACAGGTGCGTGAGAGATCGTCCAAGGATTCTAGATTGAATGAACTCAGTCAGGGGTCATTATTAGAGCATTTCATAGGATTCAAGAAGAAGAATAAATCAGAAATTTCAATATTGATTTGCAGATCAGAATAAGGTTAATTAGTAATAAATTGTAGATTACATCACCTGCAGTTAGCACGTGGGAGTCATAGATAGTTAAATTAATTGTTGAGCACGTCGAGACAGCCCTTACACAGGCCGTACAGATCTGAGTTTGCAGGTTGCTTCAAGCCATATAAGCTTATTGATGTGTGGGGATCCAAATCTGCCAAAACGTCCTCTTTCCAACACATGTGGCTTCTATTCAGGCCATATAGGTTCAGCAAACAAATGGTTTTTTTTAGTTAGCAGTTTTCTTGAGGGTTTACTCAACAGTTGGCATTGAATTAGAGGCATCCAGATCATATCATTGAATCAGCAACAAAATGGGGGTGAAGGAGACAAAATTCAAAGGAGGCGCCTAGGATTTGAACCATTAATCTGCTGATTATTTGTGATCAGATCTGTAACATTTTCAATCAGCAAATGGGTATGTTTTGATTGTGTTTCAAATCAATAAAGATTACTGTGTTCTCTTTCATCTATGCAATTTCCTTTCCGTTATTGTATTTTTGCAATTTCCATAAATTTCCGGCACCATTTCCGACACTGAACCAAAAAATCAAAATACAAACAAAAAACAAAAAAATCAGATTTGAAACCCCAGGGGGACATCATAGTGGTATCAGAGCACAAAATATCCTGCCATCCTGTGTAGTTAATTCATGAGTGAGAAAGAACAGACTTATCACAGGGGTTCACGACCATGGCAACCTCCGCAGCTACCAAAGGGTGAAACTATTTTAGGGGTTTTAGGTATTCATAATTCTCCAAAAATACCAAGGAGTCTATCCAATGACAACAAGAGCGTTGCAAGTGCAATGGCAAAAAGAGACAAAGGGCATGTCAGTTCCATTAGCCCAGATGCCAGGAGAGAGCGGAAATTTGATACTATGATGGATATGTTGGTAGAATTCTTGCACAAGATGAACTAGGTTCCTACTCTTGGTCATACAGTACATCCTGATAATCCTGGTAATTCTAATACATAGCTTGAGGATAGGTCAAGGATTTCACTCAACTCTACATCTAAGCCCCTGCAGCGTACCTTTACACACAGGGTTGAGGCTCAAGTTCGTCAGGAATAGCCTCCTGAGCAACTGATGACCATGGTCGATGAAGTTAGGTCCAGCCATGAAGAATATATTTCACTTCCTCCCAACATTAGGAACATATTGACTTTTGACCAATTTGTGAACCAAAGGAGACAAAGAGCAGCGACAATTGGCAAGTTAGACACTAGAGCACCATAGGGTAAAGATCTCCAACAGGCAGTGAACAAAATTACTTTGGAGCATTTTGATGGTGGCCATCATTGTATAGCACGTGCTTGGGTTCATAAGTTAGAAAACTTCCTATCCTTGAGGCCCATGCCTGTGGAAGAGGCAATCAGGTTTGCCACGCTACATCTAGATGGCATAGCCCACGAGTGGTGGTACCACGGATTAGTGACATTGGGACACAAGTCAATCACATCTTACGTTGAGTTCACTAACAAACTCATCGAACGATTTGATAGGAGAGATCCAGAGGTTTTCTTCTGAGAACTTGCACAACTTAAGCAAGTTGGATCATTGGAGGCCTATATCTCAAAGTTCTAGCGGTTATCTGTGATGGTCACCGGTATATCAAAAAGGAGATTAGTGGTACTTTTCAGTGAGGGTCTTTTAGAACCCTTATGTGTATGGATCAAGGCTTTTGATCCACCTTCATTGCAGGACGCAATGAAGAAGGCACAAGACATGGAGCTTCCTGCCCCAAAAAGACAGTTTCTACCTAAAACAATTACTCCAAAGGATGAGAGTCATCATCAAGTTGCAGATCCACAAAGGAAACCACCACAAAAATTTAATGATGATACTATAAACGACTTGAGGAAGCGGAAATTATGTTTCAAATGCAAAGAGCCTTGGGATCGAGATCATCGGTGTTCTATGTAGGGTCATGCAAATCAAATGGAATATTTTTATGCTAATGAAATCAATTCTGAAAATCCTGAACAGCGATTTGATCTAGAGGACAATGAGGTAGGAAGAGCAACAGAAGAGTCAAAGACAAACTTAGCAAAGTTATCCCCTATGGCACAACTCTCTAGCATCCAAAGAGAGGGATCATTCGGAATCAGAGGAGTCTTGAGCTGGCAGTGTGTGAACACTTTGCTTGATACAGGAGTCACTCATAACTTCATTGATGAGGTATTGGTTGCTAGGCGCAGACTTCAAACTGAGGATTTTGAGGGGTTCAAGGTGACAGTAGCAAATGGTTTCACTCTCACTTGTACGAGGAGGATTCTCAATCTCACCTTGCAGCTGAATGATTACGAATTCCAAGCTGATAATTATGTCGTCAGCATGGGTGAGATGGATGTGGTTTTAGGCATGAAGTGGCTTCATGCAATTGGTGAGTTTTCCCTCAACTTGCGCACAATGGAAATGAAATTTGCAGTTGATGGTAGGAAATATGTGTTGTGGGGAATGTCTGAAGGTAATCTACGTGTCATCTCCTTCAGTGGGAAGAAGAGTAGAGGGAAAGGAAAAGAGATTGAACAGGTGATGGAGGAGCGAGACCACTTTCAGGAGGAGTATGATTTCGTTCATTGCCCCAGAAATTCAGATAGAGGTAATTCAGATTAGCGAGAAGACAGTGTACATTTTTTTATTAATCCATTGTTTGAGGATGACACTGATTTGACTTATGATAATCCACTCTTTGAGATGGATGATGGCGCTCTTTTTGTTCCCTGTGTGGAATTGGGCGACAATCACGGGACTTGGGGTCATAGTTGTGGATCGGGACTACAGTCAAGGCTTACGGATGCTTTCCACAGTGTGTGTATTGTGCGATGTGCATATAGATTTACTTTCAGCCCACTCACATCTAATTTGACTATGATGCATAAGGCACACACGCATGAGATGGACAGTTGATATGAGGTGTCTCTTTCTACGGATGAAGAGGAAAAACCTTGCAGGTATTCAGAGTTGCTTCTACAAGATGATCATGTTTATAGGACACATGATATAAAGGTTGATCCTGGACGATGTGGCATACCTGGTGTGGTTAGATTGGTGTAGCATGAGTCATCTAGAGGCAGGGAGGACAAATCCCAGTTTTGTCCCTGGGATCTAGGGGGTGTACACCCACGAAGGGGTGTGATACAAGAAGGCTGTCATGGGGAGTTGCTTCACCCTCTTCAGCTAGGTGAAGATTATATCGAAGTCGCTTAGTGGAGGTCAGCAAGTGTTGAGGATGGCAGGCTTCCAGTTGGATTGTGGGTCTTGCAATCTACCTTGCTTGGCAGTAAGCTCTTTCTTCAGACAGTGGTAGATAGGGTTGTTTAGTTTAGCACTATTGTTCTCCAATGGTTGTCGGGGGGTTTTCAGTAGAGCATGGTACCATCTGGTTTGGGGTCCCGACATTCAGGACAGGCCTAAGTGTGTAGGTGAGGATTGCTTGAGGACAAGCAATCTTGGGGAGGGCGGACTATAATGTCCCCTTTTCTCGGTTTCGTATCTTTGTAGTGGTTAGCCTATTATCTAGTTCTCGTAGGTTAACGAGATGTTCAGGGGACCCCTTTGGGAGAGATTCAAGCTCTTCAGCAAGCTTGATGTTTCATTCCGGTTTATTCAACTCAGTGATTTGGAATTTGGTTGGTAGGCCTTTCAAAGGAAGTTCAGGAGTTCACCATTCATACTTGCTATTTTTAGTAAGTGATATCAAGCTCAATGGCAACACGCCTGCAGTTGGTAATTGTGTCAAGACACTCTCAGGGGGTTATTGCTAAATTATTAAAGTCGCATTACTTTAATAATATTCTTTTATTAAAGTAACTTTATAATTTAATGTTATAAAGTTACTTTTGTTAGTTTTGTGATCAGATTTAATGCATAGAAAATTAATTTAAAATCAAACACAATAACACAACAGATACCCTGGGAAAACCCTCCTCTTGAGGGAGAAAAACCCAGCAACAAATATATCTCTTATATATATGAGCAATGGCAACAAGTCTCTTTACAATGAGGCCACACACAAGGCCAATAATCAGCACCAACAATGATTTAACACAAACTAATAGTCTACCCTTCAATCTACACTTGAATAGACTCACAATCTGCCTTAGAATAATTCGCACTAGATAGAATAATCTGCACTTGATATAATTCGCACTTGAGAAGGAGGAGATCGAACTTGCTTGATGTGCAAATGAGAGGAAATGACCTCATATAAATACATTGCTAGATAGGTCGCGCCCTTTCAATAAACTAGGTCGGCAACCAAGAAATAAATACAATTAATAATAATGAATTACAATGAAGGTCGGCCAAGGAAGAATGATGCAAGGAAGTCGTCCAAAAATAATGTTGCCATTTACACATATAAATAATTTATATCTTCAATTGGGGTTGGAAGAATTGAACCTGAAGCTGCTAACATCAACACTCCCTCTCAGCTAGGGAGAAATACTTCCCGTTGCATAAGACATATCACCTCATCGTGATGTCTACCACAATGGCTACACCCAAATGTGGACAGGAAGGATATCACCTCATCATGATGTCAGATATCACCTCAACATGATATCAACCATAATGGCTACAACCATGTATGGTATGTACAAGTGTTCATCACTTGCGTGATGTTGTCACCTCAACATGACTTTCACCATGGCTCTCCCAAAGGGTGAAAACACAAGTACAAGAAAAACATCACGGACTCTCTCACGTGATGTTGTCATGGAGTAACACACATGACATCCACCATGGCTCTCCCAGAGGGTGGAATCAAGGGATTTCACCTCAAACTTCTCTTACAGAGAAGAACTCACTATCAAGGGATTTTACCTTGAATTTCTCTTACAGAGAAGAACTCATTATCAAGGGATTTCACCTCAAACTTCTCTTACAAAGAAGAACTCATTAATCAAGGGATTTCACCTCAAACTTCTCTCACAAAGAACTCATTAATCAAGGGATTTCGCCTCGAACTTCTCTCACAGAGAACTCATTAATGAGGATCATTGATATTGAGACTCCTTCTCAGTTAAGGTTGTATTCTCCACCATACCAAGCTTATCTCGAAAGTACACAAACTTTATCCTTGAAGGAGGCTTGGTCACAATGTCTGTCGTCTGCTCATCAGTGTTGATATACCTCAACTGTATAGCTTTCCTCAATACCATCTCTGATATAGTGGTATTTGATCTCAACATGCTTGGTTTTGTCATGAAACACAGGATTGATAGAAGGCTTCACACAGCTCTGGTTATCACAATGGATAATAGTAGGCTCCATTGATTGTCCAAACAAACTTGCAAGGAGCTTATGAAGCCACATTGCTTCCCGAGCTGCCACACAAGCTGCAATATACTCTGCCTCTGCTATACTCAATGCTACAGATGACTGTTTCCTGCTGCACCAGGAAATCATAGTAGATCCCAAACTGAAGCAACATCCAGAGGTGCTCTTCCGATCAGTAACACTCCCTGCCCAATCAGAGTCAGTATAGCCATGCAACTCCAAATCCACACCTGCAGAATATCTCAACCCATATGCAACTGTGCCACACAAGTATCTCAGGATATGCTTCACTGCAACTAGAAGTATTTGACTTGGTTCACACATGAACTTGACAAAATGCACTTACTGCAATCTGGTCTAGTATAGATACATCAACGATCCAATCAACTGACTGTACATAGTAGGATCCACCAGAACTGAACTAGCTGCAACCTCCTTAAGCTTCTGAAAATTGGTTTCCATAAATCAACATAAAGAACCAAGATCAACTAGATTACCATCTTCTTCAGGTTCAGTAGGCTCTCTCTGAATCTTCAAGTACTTGCATCAACCTTCTGACCTCATTGTCCAAGATTGCCTGCAACGCTTGCCTTAGATAAATGTTTTCCAATGCACACCTCTGGTACTGTAGAGAGTTTAGGGTAGACCTCCTCGACCTCATAGCAGATCACTCTATTCTGAATAGATTTGTGGAGCTACCAATATCAAATCCAGATGACTATCTTGTGCAATTCTGATCTCAGCAGCTGAAGAGGTCTTTCAAGGATTTAACACTTGGCCTCGCAACACTGCAACCTTCACTTCTTCTCAATGAGTCACAGAACTCCCTCTTGATCCCTGCTTCAGAGCTTGCAAAGAAGACTTCTGGAAGTGAACTTCTAGCCACCAACTAAGTCCCATGGCTGCAAGTTGTAACTTCACGCTTGATCATTTCTTTGGTTGGCATGACTTCCTCACAAGATGCCTCAAGCTTTCTTTTCTTTTTTTTTCTTTTTTTTTTTTAATCACTAAGCAATCTCTCATCACCTTCTTGCTCCTAGAACTGTCCTAGAAGCATTTTAGAGAGGGATTACTAACCATTTATAATTATCCAAAGAAATATCAAGGCTAGAATCATACAAAGTTTACTATCTCAGGTTATAGCATGAATACATAAGAATTTATTAACAATATTAAAACATGAATAAATAAATCAGCCTAAATAGAAATATATATCAAAAGATCAAAATGAAGGGATAAAGAAACTTATCTTTATTGAATTCTGATATAACTCTTCCTTCCATCTTTTATTCCTCTCGAGAGTGCCAAACTCAACACAACAAAAAGACAATCTGCACAACTACAGATTTCTTGAATGCAATATGCAGTTAGCATGTAGAACCAACTCTCTCCAAGAGTTCAAGGCTCTATCACAGTTCATGCATTAGAGAATGATATTGATGTGACCAACCAATCACCATCGAAATTACAATTCTCTTTTTATTTCAAAGTCACACTCAGAAATCTTCACAACCAGCATGCACTAAATGAAACCACTGTGCTAGTGAACACAATTCAAGAGAACCCATTATCTCTCTTTACTAATTACAAGATGTTGGCGTAACAACTAGCACCTCTGGAGTAAGAGTTGGTACGGACAGCTATGCACACTACGCAATGAGTGCTCTTCAAATTAGGAGGGGAAGCTCCCTCGTTGTGCTTGACAAAAGTGCTTTGAAAAGGAAAGTAAACTAAACTAAATCCTGTCTTTTTGTTTCAGCTGTAGAGGTACAAGGCTTTCTCGAAAACTATATACGTTGCAGCTAAGTATTTTTTGGTTTCGCAGACTACTAACTACAACTATGCCAATTACTTAAAATCTATCCAGTTCCCTCAAGAAAACAGAGCATGAGGAAATAGAGCAAGGTTTGACTATCAGACGATAAACGAGTATAGATTCTCAACTTGAAGGCAAGGTGGCACATCTATCAGCTCAATCTAAACACATTTATTGGTAACAACATCACACGATAAACTGAATACGGATTCTCAACTTGAAGGCAAGGTGGCACAACTATCAGCTCAATCCGAACAAGTTTATTGTTCACAACAACACACGATAACCAAGTGCAAATTCTCTACTTGAAGGCAAGGTGGCACAACTATCATCTCAATCTGAACAAGTTTATTGAACACAAAACAGATTTGATCTAACTAAGGAAAGAATTCACCATTATAATTGCATGAAACCCTATGTGGCATAACAATTCATCATAATAGTAAAAACGCATGAACAGATACAAAAAGAGCAATATTGAGGGCAAGGTAGGCACAGCATATATTTCTCTCTCGTGCACAGGTTATGTACAAATGAGCAAAAGCTCTTATTTATAGACATCAAAAGGTGTAGGGAACCCTAAAATCACCTTGAGTCAACTACAGTCTTGCAATGCATGCAAGATTTATTGCTACGCCCTAATAAAGCAAACTATACAGTTAACTGGAAAACTACCATCAGTTAACCGAAACATCTAATCTAAAAATGGACAATTGTGCAAGCATGCACTTCCTTATTGAAAGCATGTTAACTAGAACACTACCATCAGTTAACAGAAAACCTTAACAGAAACTCCAAGTGTGTAAAGCTAATCTCAGAATAGATATGCATGAGATGAGACAGCGAGTTAACTTGAGAAGGTAACGCCAAGTTTAACTCCTGTGTGTAATGTCTATCCTGAGAGGTGGGAACTGAAGTTTACTGTCCGTGATCCCGAGCAACCAATCCCTCAACGAGATTGTTAACTGCATCACTATCTGGAGCTATGAGACTCTGTCAAAGAATGCTATGTCGGTGCAACATATCCTCACCGGCTGTGATCTGAGACTGAAGTTCACCTCTGCTCCTTGTTGCCTCATCGAACAATGCTGACATGACTGTAAGCTGAGTAACCTTACAGCCAACGGTCTCCCCACTGAAAATGGTATGAATGAGTGCTTGGAGCTCTGACTGAACATCAGTAAGCTCAACGTAAGCACCACCCTCGATCTAATATCGGCACGGCAAACAAGAAACTAAGGTTCTCACAGACCGGAGTGCACTAGTAACTTGCTCTCTACTCTCAGCCAACTCTGACGCCAAAGTCTCTTCTATCTTCGCCTTGAAAACCGACTGTGTTTTCCAAGAGTAGATAGCCTCTCTATCCTCTGCATCTGTGACTGCATCATATGCCATACTCAAGTGAGCAATCATAATCTCATCTCGGGGTCTATTAATCGCCATGTCTCACTCCTCATCCTGGAGACGAATACGGAGTTCTCGTGCATTGTACCACAACTGATATAACTCTGTGAGCATAGAACGGCCTCTAGCAACAAACTCCTCCTCCCATTCATCCAAACGCTTGCCATATGCAACTAAGTGATTAAGTTGACTTTGCTCTACTAGAGGCTCAAGAATCGGCGGGAGTGTGGCAATGGCATCTGGTCTATGTACAAGGCTAGAAATATATTGACGAAGCTGTCTGATTTCAGCCTTGAGGGCTGCCTTATCTTCTCCATCCTTCAGTATTCTATCCCTAGCACTGTCTGTAGCAACCTGTAGGAGATCAACCTGGGTCTGGCGTGTGCTACGACCAAGGTTGACTGTGATAACCTCAAAATCCTGAGATTCCAACTCAGCCAAGCTCTTCCCCTGTGGAGGTACACCAGCCTCAATAACGATCTCCATGTTAGTATTCCTCTCCGCATAAACCATGTTCTTGACCCTCTTGTCCGGCGCATCCTGATAAACCTGATCAAAATCTGAATGATTAAGAACATAGGATGGCTGCCTCCTCTTCCTTCCTAGCTGAGCTTCGATCCAAGATTGGTCTCGACTAATGCTACTAGAAGGGTCTGTAATAGCAATAGGAGGTACTTGCAAGAGTGAATATGTAGAGGACCCACTGCGAGGCGGAGAGTCTAAATCCAATTCAATGAGAATTGGGGCTGGTGACTACTCTAGAACTGGTGTAGGAACTTGAGGCTGAACCTCAGGCACTGGCGGACTCTGAACTGGCCTCTGAACTGGCTCTGTGACTGGCTATCTGTCAAGCTCCGTGTGTGTAACAGTGGCAAGCGCCTTGCCCTTTGAATTGTTTGGCGCTTGACCTTTCTTAGGAGGATTACTCCTCTTCTTTTGTTTGGGTTTCGACGAGGAAGGTAGTGAAGGATTCACCACTGGCGGCTCTGCTCTAGGCACACTTACCCTCCTTGTCTTCTTGTTGTCGAGGTAAAGTATACTGTTCTAAATAACTCTACTTGACCTCTCCTTGACCGTTGCATATTCTTTGGCGTACCAATCAACTACTGGCAACGGTTGTGTATCAACCCGCTCTCTGAAAAACTGAGGAAGAACTTCTCCCTCATCATCTGATAAACCTCCCACATCTTCTGACAAGAAAACAGAAATCTATGAGAGAGAGAAGCGGCCGTAGCTACGTCTGCGAACCTCGAAGTCATTTGCGCAATTTGCCCAGTAATCCTCCATAGAAGGTTCATGATATGTGCTTCCAGCAAGGCGAGTTATATAATGACCTGAAAGATCATAGGCACGTGCTTCAACAAGATACTTAAGATGATATTTCTCGAGCTCTTGTCCTGCAACTTTGGCATCAATTGCCGTCTTGCACCAATACATTCCAAACTGAAAAGGAAAATTGATAGATGGTCTTGTGCCTGCGGCGTAAAAGACGATGAACATCATGCATCTGTCTCAGGAATTCCTGAAAGATTGTCTTATCCGAAGGATAACGTGGAAGCATAGCTGGATTTCCTGTAAATCCGTATACTCGGATGTAGGTGTATGTCGGGAACTAAATAAACCAATCTGCCCATCCATCCATCGCTGCCCTAGCAACTGCCGAGATACAAACGTGCAACTCCCGGTCCAAATTTCTCACTGTATAAGTCAGAAAAGCCTCATGAACACGCTTGAAATGACGTTCAGCCCTAGTGAACTCAAGCTGATCATAATACTGATAGACTTTCTGAACACTGAGAATGCCCACGGTGTTTAATCCTCGGAACTAACCCTGATAAGTAATCAAGTACACGAGATACGAACACATGTGAAACTCATGAGCAACTAGGAAACCGGTGATCTGCCTGTGGAGAATATCGCTGATGAAGGATGCCCAATCATAATGCTCCTGCCCAGAAATGATGTGACCAATAATGTAATACATCTAAGGCTGGAAAACATTTGCATGTGGCTGACCTGAGACACGATTTAGGAGTGTGATTAAAATCGGGTACTCATCCTTGTATTCACCACGACCCACATTGTTTGGCAATCTATTCTTTGCTTGTTTTAACCATCTTTTTGCCATCTTGTTCTAACACTTGTCCACATCAGCATTGAATGCCTTCTCACACTGCTCCATGGCAATAACTAGACTGTTCGAGTGCTGAGGAATGCCAAAACTTCTTTCAATGTCCAAAGGCTTGAGACTACAAATAACTCGTCCATCAACTGACACTATCTCACGAGTAGTAGAATTGTAATGCTTAATACAAGCCATCACGAATTCAACACAATGAACGGAGATAGGTATGGAAGCGGCCTCTAATAAGCCAGACTGCTCAATATTTTGAATAATCGAAGCTCTGATCTTAACCGGATCAAGAACTGCTTCTGGCAACACTTTGTGAAGATCTATCTCAACCATCCTGAGGAAGTCATGAGTAAGGACTGTTTTGGTCCTGTATTCGAGCTGAGTGTACTGCATTTTAAAAAACTCGCCTGTTGACTGTGAACTCGACTATGTTCTGACAAGATTTCTGGAAAGCTAAAAATACCCTGCGAGAGTTAAAAATAGCCTTTCGAAGAGTTATTTTCAGCGAAAAATCTGAGATATGGGTTTTGTCCAAAAAAAGATTCTAAGACAACCTAGAACATCAGATATGCGAAAATATGACTTCTACTCGATCTTGCAAAGAGTTTTCAGTTGAGAAAATTAGAAACTCAAGAACGAATGTTCTGAAGTTAAAAATTCCTGAAAAATCAAGCGCACGATTTTAACTCGAGGAAATTATATAGAAATGATCCAGATGTTTGAACTTGTCGAATTTGCCAATTTCAGGATCATGCGAATTGAAATTTGAGAGAAATTTAAGAATCAAGGAGGAAAAAGACGTTTTTTGTATGCTCTTCTTCAATGAAAATCGCCTTTGAATTCTTCAAATTGCTGATAAATGTGAACTGAAATCTGCAAAAAGATATGTTTGATGAAAACGCCTTTGGAAATTGATGAGGAATTCGCCTTTGCTGGAAAAAATATGAATTTGCCTTGAAGTTGCACCTTTGCCTTGAAAAATACGATTTTTGTCTTTTGAGAATATGAATCTCTTAAAAAATACGAATTTCTCTTGAAGCTTGGTAAATAATAAATGAAGGCGTCATACTTAAATAAAGAAAATTCGCACCAACTTATGAACTGCAAGATTTCAAAACCCTGACTGAAATAGAAGATTTTCAATTGGTCGCCCTTCAATTGAACTGCCACTAACTCGAAGTTCAAAAAAAATAATAATAATAAAATATTTATTATCATGCAATTTGCAAAAGGCACCATTTTAGAAATTCACCATTTTATGCCAAAACATGCAAAATAAATATTAAATATTATTAAACTTCAGTTGACAAACTGAATGAAGATTTAAGATTTACCGTTAGACTTCACTGATTCCAAAAAGTCATCATCTGAGCTCATAGGCGTCCATTTGCTCAAGATATTGCACTTTTTATTAACTTCCTATTTTATAGCTGACGACAAAGTTACGACTGGCCATCTTCGACACTGATTTCCGGGTGACCGGATGATGCTGAGACCGAGCTAATGAATTGAATGCGAAGCCTGCTGAGCAAAGAAGAAATGTCTGCTGGGAGTCATCACTGCAAAATCCATCATTTAACACCCTGAAAAATTAGGCGCCCTTGATTAAATTCATTTACAGGTACCAGACTTAACCATTTCTTCAAACTGTCGTCTGACACTTCAAACGGCTGCTGACGACGAACGGTAAACCCTGTTGACAGGCAACCAAGCTCACTGCATGCCTGGAGACATTCTGCATCCAACGACTATACGCAAGGCATCTAAAAAGTGCATTAAGGGCCTCAAAAGTAAAAGCGCCCCTGGGCTACAGTTGCACTGACACCATTTTGACAAAAATACAACTCTCAACCAGATGCCCTACTTCGACCTTTGATATCTGGAGCTGGGATAACCTGATTCGAGCACTGTCTGTCTCAATGCGTAGCCGGAAGGACTTACAAGAGACATCTCTAAAGGTGACGAAGCAAGAAAACTGCTTTTAAGACCTCAAAAATGCAAGTGCGTATTTTATTTAAAATATACGCTCCATACTTAGCCATTTTCCGGATGTCTTCACTTTTCAACACTTCGTCAAAGACCTCGCACGTACGAGCTTCTGCCAAATCCCGGAAGCTGATGGCTGGGCTTATTGAATAGATAAAGTAATTACGCTCAAGTCTCATGAAGACTTTGAACGCGAACGACCTCATCTAACAGGCCTAAAGGCTAGGCGCCTCTGGACTATAGAAATACAATGAAAATCTTATGTCAGTCCGCCCGTGAAATTACGTGCTTGGTAGAACCTTTGCCACGATCACCTGGAACATCGGATTAACAAGCAACTTGGTGCAACACGAAGCTGGACTAGAGTAGTACTGATGTCAGGAAGACCTCGTCAACAAACTGGATCATCTTAAGGGTCATTTTGACAAGCGCCCTTGAGCTATAGTTGCGCTGGAAATGCAATGAAGAAGCTCAAAGATGTGAAATCTCCATTATAAGCTCATCTTCAAACGTTGGCTGCCGGAACTCTGGGACTCGGATGACTACGTTTGATAGCTCGTCGGATAAGCAGACTAGTCATGAAGAGATTGACTACATCAGCCACCAAAAGTACCAAGATCCACCCCCCTTTTAAGAAGGGCGCCCTCAAGCTACAGGCGCACTTTTGCTGAAAAAGGACAAGTTTTAACAATGTGAAACTTTGGAAATTTCAACTTCTCTCGCCAGTTGCCGGAGTTACGGGTCTCGGAAAGCTTCGCTGGATAGCTCATCGGATAGTTAAACCAATTCTGAAGAGTTTGACTGTATTTATGAGTACTTTCAACAAAATCTTGACCTTCAAAAAGAAGGGCGCCCCTGGGCTACAGGTGCGCTTTTTTGCTTTTCCTTGAAAAATCTTCAAAAATTGACCATTGAAATCATCATCTTGATCACTGAAATGACCATGTGTAACGTGAAATGCTATCGTGAGACGCTCCTCCATCGTGAAATGCTCCATTCTGAGTCTCTGATTCAGGTTATGATCAATAAAACTGACTTTGACTGACAAAATATTGACAAAAACTCCATGCTTGATATTGCCCAAAACTGTATTTTACATCATTTTAGCAAGGTTTAGACTCTTTTATGCAAAATGCCTTGATGAAGCAAAAAATTTGGTTTGGGTACAACACAAGATCCAACTAAATGATATAACTCAGCAAACATAGAACTTATCTCTTTAAATTTTTTGATGGATGCAAATACTGGACACAGTAAGATATGCTACTCTTGCGTACAAATCAGCACACAACCTTCACGGCTTGAACACAGGCCCATGGCTTAGAATAGAAATTCCCTAGAATCCTTCTAAGGAGAGATCTCATCCACATCTGCAAATGAAGCATGCAAATTAGTCTTGGTGGGGCAATCCTTTGCATAGTGACCAAACATGTCACAACAAAAACATTGGACTTTGGAGAGGTCCCACTTCTTCTTGAATGAGGGAGCATGATCGGCTCCTTTATCTCTATTCCTCTTGAAATATTCTTTTCCACCTTTCTCTTTCTTCTTTGAGGATTGAGCGGAAAGAACATGAATGTCTTCATTTGTAGAGCTTCGACCAATACCTCTCGCAGCCAACCTAGACTCTTCTTGAATACAATCTGCCCTCAAACAATCAAACTTGGGAAGTTTCGATCTTGCACTAATTCCTTGAATGTAAGACTCCCAAGATGAAGGAAGACCATTAAGGGCAAACATGGTCAAATCCTTGACATCAACAAAATGACCAATAGAAGAGAGTTGATCTCTCAATTTGGAAATCTTCATGAAGTAAGCAATGACAGATTCTCCTTCCGCCATCTTCACATGATGAAGTTGTTGCTTCAATGCAAGTGCACGGCTTGCGTTGTTGATCTCATACATCTCCTCCAAAGACTTAAACATCTCCCTTGCCATCTTCATCTTAGAGATGATGGGAACAATATGATCCTTCACGGAATCAACTAACATCTTCTTTGCCTTAGTATCTTTCTTCTTCCAATGAATCTTCTCTTCCTCATCACCAGGCTCGGAAACTTTGCTCTCCACAAACTCAGCCAATTCACTTTCTTCCAAGGAGAGCATAATTTTGAATCTCCAAAATGTGAAATTAGATGCTCCCTCAAGTCTATCCTCCAGCTTAAGACTGATCACCATCTTGACGAAGAGATAGAAGTAAACAACGATGAGAAAGAGAGTAAAGAGTATCGTTGTAATAACAATCTGATCAAGATCTTCTTCAAACCCGCTCTGATACCATGTTAGTTTTGTGATCAGATTTAATGCACAGAAAATTAATTTAAAATCAGACACAATAACACAGCAGATACCCTAGGAAAACCCTCCTCTTAAGGGAGAAAAACCCAGCAACAAATATATCTCTTATATATATGAGCAATGGCAACAAGTCTCTTTACAATGAGGCCACACACAAGGCCAATAATCAGCACCAGTAATGATGTAACACAAACTAATAGTCTGCCCTTCAATCTACACTTGAATAGACTCACAATCTGCCTTAGAATAATTCGCACTAGATAGAATAATCTGCACTTGATATAATTCGCACTTGAGAAGAAGGAGATCAACCTTGCTTGATGTGCAAATGAGAGGAAATGACCTCATATAAATGCATTGCTAGATAGGTCGCACCATTTCAATAAGCTAGGTCGGCCACCAAGAAATAAATACAATTAATAATAATGAATTACAATGAAGGTCGGCCAAGAAAAATGATGCAAGGAAGTCGTTCAAAAATAATGTTGCCATTTACACATAAATAATTTATATCTTCAATTGGGGCTGGAAGAATTGAACCCGAAGTTGCTAACATCAACAACTGTTATTGAAAGATAGTGTCAGTCAAATCTGGAAAACGATTGTTGCAAGCACCATCGTATTTCATACCTGATTGAGTTTATCGTTATTTCTGAAAAACATATCATTCGAATTTATGAGTATAAAATGCGAATCATATTTAATATTCTAAATCGAAATTTATATTGTTATTCGCTGGTTAGTGTATATGTGTTATACTAACGCATTGTTAATTGTGTGTTAACCCGCACTCTAAAGAACACGTCCCATGAGTGGACGTGTCTCCACTCATGGAGACACGTCCTCTCATGAGACGTGTCTCTTAGAGGCCAGGTTTCCTAATCATACATATGGCGAATCCTTCACTGATATGCAGACATAGAAATCGGACAATGTTCTACATTCAGCACATTAATTATCATTAAATCTGGAAGTCGAAAATCTGTGTCTTAGTTTTGGTAGATTTCTGAGACTAAGAATACTTATAGAACCCTTAATCTCTTTTCTTGCCATTAGATTTGTTTACAATTACATGGTATCAGAGCCACGTTGTGCAAATCCCAAACAAATCTAATATCAGTTTGCTCCTGAAAATTCGTATTTTCTAAAAATCGAATTTACTCACATTCTTCATAATGTCAAGTGTGATCAGATTTGAAGATCGCCTTGCAAGAGCAGAAAATTTCACATCACGGAAATTTAGAATCATGATGATCCTTAAGGAACATAAGGTAGACTCACTTGTGAGAGAAAATTTGGAGCAACCTAAGTCTGAACCTGAGAAAACTCAATGGGTAGAAAACAATGAAAAGGCCATGAAAATCCTTGTAGATGCAGTTAGGGATCACATAGTGCCCATCCTAGCTAAACATGAATCTGCCTACCTCATGTTCAAATCTCTTGAGAGTACCTTTGAGATCAACAACACCTGTAGGACTCTTGCTTTGAAAAGGCAAATCAACAATGTTCAAATAAACAAAGGAGAGTCCATTAATGCATACTTCATGAGGATTATTGAACTGAGGGATCAATTATCCACCATTGGATATCAGATTGACAGCAAAGAGTTAACTCTGATTGCTCTAGGAGGTCTTCCAAACTCTTGGGAGTCTTTTGTTCAAGGGTAAGTGCAAGATCTAAACTCCCTAAGTTTGATAGGCTAAGATCTGACTGTCTTCAAGAAGAATCCAGACTCTCCTCTAAAGAGAATAAACAAAAGAACATAGATGAAGACATTCTTGCACTCAACTCAACATCTAATAAACAGAGTAAGAAAAAATCCTTCAAGAAAGGGTCTTCCAAAAGAAAGAGAAATTCCAATGGAAAGGGTCCTCATAAGAAGAAAGATATTTCTCAAGTACAATGCTTTAGATGTGATCAATATGGTCACTATGCAATGAAGTGCCCTGATAGGACTAAACAACAAACTTCCTTTGCTAAAGTAGGAAAGTCAAATTCAGATCATGAACCTGAGAACTTTGTGTTCTATTCAGCCCTATCTAGTCAAGTATCCGAACTCACTCTCAACTGGGTGATTGACAGTGGTGCCTCTAGACATATCACAGGATTCAGAGAACACTTAGATACTTTGACCGAAAGGATTGATGAAGAAGTAACCATCGGGGATGATTCAGCACACCCTGTAAGAGGGGTTGGAACTTGCTCTATCAAGTTGAAATCTGGGCTTTCTCTTCAACTCACTGAAGTCTTGTTTGTACCTGGAATAAAGAGGAATCTTATATCCATCTCTGCCCTTGAAGACAATGGTTATAGAGTTACCTTTATAGATGGAAAAGTTCTTGCTTGGCCTAAAAACTCATCTATCAAGAAAGCCCTTACCATAGGCGTAAGACAAGGGTACCTTTATAAACTATGCACTGAAGTTAATCAAGCCCTTACCCTTGACACCTTTGATTCAAATGAGATTTGGCATAGAAGATTAGGTCACCTTCATTTCCGTGCCCTACCTTCTGTGGAAAAACTTGTAACAGGCTTACCTAAGTTAAAACCATCTCATGAAGGAACTTGCAAAGGTTGTGCCTTAGGGAAGAATTCAAAGGGATCCTTTCCCTCTAGTTTGAGCAAAACTCTTAATGTGTTAGAACTGGTTCACTCAGACTTATGTGGACCCATGTTTGTACCCTCTAAAGCAGGATTTCTTTACTATGTCATATTTGTAGATGACTTCTCTAGGAAAACCTGGATCTATTTCCTTAAGTGTAAAGAATCATTAGAAATCCTCAAAAAGTTCAAAGAGTTCAAAGCCCTCTCTGAAAATTTCTCCGGAAAGAAAATAAAAATCTTAAGGACAAACAATGGGAAAGAATACACCTCTGAGATTTTTAAGGAATTTTGCCTAGAAGCTGGAATTAAGAGGGAGTTCACAGTTGCCTACAATCCCCAACAAAATGGGGTTGCTGAAAGGAAAAACAGAACCATTGTAGAAGCTGCTAAAGCAATGCTACTTGACCAAAACATTGATACTTCTTTCTGGGCAGAAGCATCTAGGACTGCTGTCTATATTCAAAATAGATGTCCTCATTCCCATCTTGATAACAAAACTCCTGAAGAAGCCTTTACCGGCGTGAAACCTGACATCAGTCATTTTAGGATCTTTGGCTGTCCTGTCTATATTCATGTACCTAAAGAGAAGAGATCCAAACTAGAACCTTCCGGAAAGAAGGGGGTGTTTATGGGTTATAGTGAAAATTCCAAAGCGTACAGGATTTACATTCCCGGGCAGAATCAAATTGAGTTGAGTCGAGATGTCATCTTTGAAGAAGACATTGCATTCAAAAGGGCAAGAAGCTCCTCTGAGATAGAAACCCTTTCTCCTAGAGTACCTGAGATGGAACCTGATTCTGAAATTCAGAGGGAGCATTCTGAGGAAATGTCACACGAACTTCCATCAAGTGAGAATTCAAATGACAAAAAGAGACCACTTTGGGCCAGGAAGATGCTCAAAGAAGCTGAGGTTCATGCAGCACCCAAAGGAACGTTCAGGGAGAGTAAAAGACCCAAACTTTTCTCTGGTTATGTTGCTCTAATAAACAACATCTTAAACTTAGAACCTGATAGTGTTACAGAAGCCCTCCAACATCAAGCATGGAAAGATGCAATGACGGAGGAATATCAGTCCATTCTAAAGAATGATGTATGGGATGTAGTGCCTAGACCAAAAGGGAAATCTGTTGTCTCCTCCAAATGGCTCTTTAAAATCAAGCATGCTGCTGATGGCAGTATAGAAAAATATAAAGCACGTTTTGTGGCAAGAGGTTTTTCTCAAAAGGAAGGCATTGATTACGAAGAAACATTTGCACCTGTTGCCTGTTACACATCAGTGAGAGCAGTGTTAGCCATTGCAGCAGTTAAAGGTTGGAAGATCCATCAAATGGATGTGAAAATTGCCTTCCTAAATGGAACCATTGAAGAGGAAGTCTATCTGGAACAACCTGAAGGTTTTGTGATATATAAACCTGACTCACATGTATGCAGACTGAAGAAAGCTCTTTATGGACTTAAACAGGCTCCCAGGGTCTAGTATGAAAGAATTGACAACTATCTCTTGGGATTAGGATTTTCCAAGAATGAGGCCGACTCCAATCTCTACTTCAAGGTAATCAAAGGTGATATGCTAATAATTATTTTATATGTTGATGATCTGCTAATAACAGGAGAGGATCACCTCATTGCTCAAGGAAAGCAGGATCTGATTTCTGAATTTGACATAAAAGACTTGGGTATCCTACACTACTTCCTAGGTTTAGAAGTATGGCAGAAATTAGAAGGCATTATACTAAACCAAGGGAAGTATACTATTGACATTCTGAAAAGATTTGGAATGTTGGATTGTAGACCGATGTCTACACCTATGGAAACCAACCTTCACAAATTAAAAAAAGCAGCAGTAGAATCCAAGTGTGCAGATCCAACCCTTTACAGACAGATGATTGGATCCTTGATGTATCTGGTTAACACCAGACCTGATATTTGCTATGCAGTGAATGTTCTCAGCCAGTTCATGTGTGAGCCAAAGGAAATTCACTTAATGGCTGTGAAACATATTTTGAGATATCTTCAAGGCACTATTGGATATGGTCTTCTTTACAAAAATGTTCAACTAGATCTTCATGGGTACTCTGATTGGGCTGGAAGTGTAACCGATCGAAAAAGCACATCAGGATGTTGCTTCAATTTAGGATCGGCTATGATCTCCTGGATTTGCAGAAAACAATCTTCAGTTGCACAGAGCTCAACAGAAGCTGAATACATTGCAGCCTCAATGGGAGCAAGAGAAGCAGTTTGGCTTCGTAAATTGCTTGTGGGACTCTTTGGTGAGCCCTTGAATCCAACAATTATTCATTGTGATAATCAGAGTTGCATCAAACTCTCTGTAAATCCTGTCTTTCATGATAGATCGAAGCACATTGAGATCCCCTATCATTATGTAAGAGATATGGTGGAAAAGAAAGTAATTCAGTTGGAGTATATTAGTACAAATGATCAAACTGCAGACATTCTCACCAAGCCTCTCTCCCGAATCAAGGTGGAGCACTTCAGGAAGAAACTTGGTATGGTTGAAATATAATTTGTTATTTATGTTTGAAATACAAATTGTTTATAAATTGTACTAATATATATAAAGATGTTTAATGTGTAAACTCTTTTGTCATGTGTGTGACTCCATGACTTTATGGGCCTACTTTTCCTGTATGCATTATTGAAAGGTGACGATCTTTCTAATAATGTACACTTGTAATTGACATTGTAAAGTGACGACTCTACAATGATCAAACTATCATGATAGATATCATGTGACTTGATATTATGGACATGTCATGATAGTGTCTCTTATTGATATCATGGGACTTGATATCATTTGTAGATCATTATGATCCTTAAGAAATAATCATGGTGGATATTTATATCCATGGATATGCCATGAATTATGGTAGACATCATGTGACTTGTTATCAGTGCACATACCATAATAAGATATGATATGAAAAATGTCATGTGACTTGACAATATTGAGAAATCATATTATGTATTAGATATCACGTGTTTAGGTGATATCTCTAGTTATTCGATTTGATACATCTTCCCTAGCTAAGAGGGAGTGTTATTGAAAGATAGCGTCGGTCAGATCCAGAAAACGATTGCTGCAAGCACCATCGTATTTCATACCTGATTGAGTTTATCGTTATTTCTGAAAAACGTATCATTCGAATTTATGAGTATAAAATGCGAATCATATTTAATATTCTAAATCGAAATTTATATTGTTATTCGCTGGTTAGTGTATATGTGTTATACTAACACATTGTTAACTGTGTGTTAACCCGCACTCTAAAGAACACATCCCATGAGTGGACGTGTCTCCACTCATGGAGACACGTCCTCTCATGAGACGTGTCTCTTAGAGGCCGGGTTTCCTAAACATACATATGGCGAATCCTTCACTGATATGCAGACATAGAAATCGGACAATGTTCTGCATTCAGCACATTAATTATCATTAAATTTGGAAGTCGAAAATCTGTGTCTTAGTTTTGGTAGATTTCTGAGACTGAGAATACTTATAGAAACCTTAATCTCTTTTCTTGCCATTAGATTTGTTTACAATTACAACTACTTTTAATAAAGTACTTTATAATGGAGTTATAAGGTGAATAAAGTAACTTTAATTAAAATGATATGTTTTTAGTTACTTTATTATTATTTCATTAAATGGCACAACTTTCAAAAGCAAAAATATTAATTAATTGTGCAAGAGACAAAGTTGGCGTTGGGTTTTGTGAGAGGATTATTAATATTTTTATTTTAAAAGAGCAAAACCCTAAGTTGGGCATTGGGATTTGGAGAAGGTTAAAAGGTGAAAAAGAACATCATTTGAGCATCCAAGTTTATTATTTACAATCATGAGAGCTGAGCAATAAGGGTTTGCAGATATAGAGTTTCAAGCTGATTTGAGGATGAAAACCCTTGATTAAGACAGGATCTACAGGCGTGAGAGATCGTCCAAGGATTCTAGATTGAATGATCTCAGTCAGAGGTCATTATCAAAGCATTTCACAAGATTCAAGAAGAAGAATAAATCAAAAATTTCAATATTTATTTGCAGATCAGAATAAGGTTAATTAGTAATAAATTGCAGATTACATCACCTACAGTTAGCACGTGGGAGTCATAGATAGTTGAATAAATTGCTGAGCACGTGGAGACAGCTCTTACTCAAGCCATACAGATTTGAGTTTGCAGGTTGCTTCAAGCCGTACAGGTTTATTGGTGTGTGGGGATCCAAATCTGCCAAAACATCCTCCTCTTTCCAACACGTGTGGCTTCTATTCAGGCAGTACAAGTTCAGTAAACAGGTGGGTGTTTTTAGTTAGCAGTTTTCCTGAGGGTTTATTCAGCAGTTGGCATTGAATTAGAGGCATCCAGATCATATCATTGAGTCAGCAACAAAACGAGGGTGAAGGAGACAAAATTCAAAGGAGGCGCCTAGGGTTTGAACCATTAATCTGCTGATTATTTGCGATCAGATAAGTAACGTTTCCAATCAACAAATGGATATGTTTTGATTGTGTTTCAAATCAATAAAGATTACCAAGTTCTCTTTCATTTATGCAATTTCCTTTCCGTTATTGTATTTTTGCAATTTCCATAAATTTCCAGCACCATTTTCGGCACTAAACCAAAAAATCAGAATACAAACAAAAAACAAAAAAATCAGATTTGAAACCCCAAGGGAAATAATAATCATATTGTGCAGACAGTCTGCCTAGGATCGTTTTCAGATCTGAGCACATGTCGTTCTGAGTTATCTTTAGTTGTTGGTAGTATCAGTTGATTATCAATCTCTGTTATATTTCTGCTTGGGTATTATCTTGTGGTATCTTACATTGGTAACATTCATTGTGGCTGGGTATAACTGTTCTTGTACTTGTCAGACTGTGATTCATACCTAATCAGATCTGAGTGTCATTAATTATTGTTGCTGGGTGGAATCCTTGTGTAATGTCCCCTTATTAAACTCAGGCTAACCTGTCCTAAAAACAGAATTTTCCCCAAGTTAAGATCAAAAATTTGTATTTAACAACACTTAATTTTGCACATGTAATTTGTCTTGAAGACCTGCACACATCATGCATTAGACAAATACACATAATTCCTTGGATCAAGAATCAATTAGACAAATTTCAGATTGAACATTTTAGGAATAGGGTAGATGCATTATGATCTAGAGCATAGAACACATCAAATTCCGATGTAACTTATTACTCTTGAGTTGAATAGATCTTCGTCCTCTCCTCTTTCCTAACCTCATCGGTGGACGGAAGAATTATTGTGCCAAGGGCACATGAACGGTCTCCAAATGGACTCCCTCAATAATTACCCGCCTTTCCCTCCACAAACTTCCTATCCTCATTAGCGAAAGGGATGTGGCCCGAAATCTATTCTTATAGTAAAAGTCATAATAGCTTATGAGATACAATAATTGCTGCAAGCATCATTATTGGACTCTTGAAAATAATATCACTTTATATCTATACATGGCGTTTGTCAATCACTTATGCTGTATAGATGAACTCAATACATTGACATGTAAATATCCATTGGAAAGTGTCATTTAATCTCTCTATGCATTTGCCTATCATATTATATTTAATCAAATTCACAATTCATCACAGATTAGAGTGTTATAAACGTTCACTGATATTTGCATTTAATAAGATATGGGGTTAGTTATTATACTGTAACCCACTGACATAGTAATTCATATTGATTCCATAATCCCTCAATGATTAACCAGTCGGTTGAGGATACTTACCTCTAATCAATGCAATTAACTAGATTTTCTCAAGACGAAATTTCCTATAGCCCGACTTGTCTTCTCTCTCCACACGATCGACGTTCTCTCACATCCCCATTTATTGACCTGTAGGCTTAGGCCATTCCCTTTATGTTCTTCACCAGCCGTCATGGGTGGATGTCGTCCGTTTGGAGGAACATCATTTAACATTGGACGCAAACAATATATATATTCCCTCCTGCGTCAGCGTATAGGACAAGGCACAGGAGCGACCTATCCAAGGGCTTCCCTCTACTCTATCTTACACTGCAGAAATCAGAAAGAGTCTTTTTGGAATCTACGAACTGCACTTTGAGTGGTTTCTAATATTATTCACTCCTTTATTCCATATCCCCCTTAATAATTCCAACCTCCTCCTTTTGATATCCATGGTTTGGCTAAAGGTCGCATCTTCTCATGGCAACTGGCATGTCCCTTTCTAATTAATCAATGACTTAACACATTTCCTCAGTTGATAACGTAGGAAATGGATTATGAAATGGATTATGCTTCAGTAATCATCGACCACAGGTGACAACTCCCGAATACACATACCATTATATGTTTAAGCCATCGGAGGATCTGTTGCCTAAAGATTAGATGCTACCTTCGTATTTTTACATGACAATATATATTATTATCGAGGTGCTTATTTGGAAATTCATATTGCCACCAAAACATTTAAACAACTTCTTCCAATGCTACGCCCCTTTACCGGAGGTAATCGCTCCTTCACCGTCCGACGTCCCTCCTCAAAGGTTCCATAATATTGATGAAGTCGTCCGCAATTCTCCCCAAAGCTTATGCCGCCTTTCTATTCGTTGACCAATGCCCAGGTGGATTTTGAATTCCATTGATAACTATAAATGGTTTAATAAGTCCTCCTTACGTGGAGCTATTATGCAAGGAACTCCCAACATCACTAATCCGATTGTTTGATATTATAATCCGCTTGTATGCTTGTGTATTATCCCTTGTAAAATATTATGTGTCTTGTTTATTAATTGTAATGATCATAGTTAATATTTATAATTTAATATTGGATAATAATAGTCTTATGGTAATTATTAATATTTGTATTTATAATAATCATAATTTAATATATTTATTAAATTTATGTCTAATGATATTTTGGATTATTTTTATTATCTTATCTTGGAAATTGTATTCCACAATACTACAATGCATATCTGGGCATTGCGATATTCAATGTATCATAATTATAATTATAATGGTATCAAATAGATAATATTTTTAAGTATGCCTTTACTATCTTAGTATTAACTATCGGGGACATGACAGTCCTCCCCACCCAAGATTGTTCGTCCTCAAGCAATCACAATTCCAAACATAGTTACAACTCCTCAACCCACGATTAGTTTGACAAACAAAATTTAACTAATCTTTTAAGCATAAGACACTATGGAGTGATATTGTTGGAGTGAAACTAACACAAGGAAATACTCACTGCAACATACGTATATTTTGGAATATGTGGATTACCAGGCATACACATCAGTCACATAGTGTGAATGCACGCAAGTCGCAAGATATACACATGAACACAAGGTATGCACATGAATTCCAGTCACAGAGTATACACACAACCACATACACATCATAATATAAGCCAAAAAGTATTTGCTTGAATGCACTTGAATACACATAAGTCATAGTGTGCACTTGGATACACTTATATTCATTGGAATACATAAGTCACACTTGAATACACTTGGGTATGAATCATAATATAATATACTTGATAATGTACACATAGGACATGAAGCAACACTCAAGGCATGGATCATACACTTGAATACAAGGGAAAATCATAGAGTATACACAAATACAAGTCATAGAGTATATACAAATACAAGTCATAGAGTATACACTCGAATACAAATACAAATCACAGGGTATACACTCAAATAACTCAAATACAAATACAAATCATAGAGTATTCACTTGAATACATAAGTCACAAAGTATACCCTTGAATGAAAGTATTATGTTGAATACAAGTATATACAAGAAGCATGTGAAATACACGTAATATGTAAGTCATGAAGTGCACTCATGAACAAAATATGAACACACATAAGTTGCATTAATACATATGAGTATACCATTAGACAATTGGAGAGGGGATCCGGTGCATCCCATACTACACCGTGGATCCATCCATCATCCCAAGGTCACCAAGTATACACGAGTATGAAGCATACACGCGAATACACATAATACACAAATATTCTCATGAACATATCTTACAAAGCATACATATAAGTCACAAAGTAAACCTATGAATACACTTGAATACACATACATTATCTCAAAGTATGCACTTGAATACATGTAAGGCACACGTAGTATACACAGGATGGCAGAAACATGCTCTAATACCAATTGTAATGTCCCCTTATTAAACTTAGGTTAAACAGTCCTAAAAACAGAATTCGCCCAAGTTAGGATCAAAAATTTGTACTTACCACACTTAATTTTGCACATGTAATTTGTCTTGAAGACCTGCACACATCATGCATTAGACAAATACACATAATTCCTTGAATCAAGAATCAATTAGACAAATTTCGGATTGAACAATTTAGGAATAGGGTAGACGCATTATGATATAGTGCATAGAACACCAAATTTTGATGTAACTAATTACTCGAGTTGAATAGATCTTCGTCCTCTCCTCTTTCCTAACCTCATCAGTGGACAAAAGAATTATTGTGCCAAGGGCGCGTGAACGGTCTCCAAGTGGACTCCCTCAAGGTTTCCTACCCATTTTGGGACCGTCCATCAATTGTCGAATTACCCGCCTTTCCCTCCACAAACTTCCTATCCTCAATGGGTATTAGCAAAAGGGATGTGGCACGAAATCTATTCTTATAGTAAAAGTCATAATAGCTTATGAGATACAATAATTGTTGCAAGCATCATTATTGGACTCTTGTAAATAATATCCCTTTATATCTATACATGGTGTTTGTCAATCACTTATGCTATATAGATGAACTCAATATATTGACATGTAAATATCCATTGGAAAGTGTCATTTAATCTCTCTATGCATTCGCCTATCATATTATTATTTAATCGAATTCACAATTCATCACAGATTAGAGTGTTATAAACATTCACTGATATTTGCATTTAATAAAATATGGGGTTATTTATTATATTGTAACCCATTGACATAGTAATTCGTATTGATTCCATAATCCCTCAATGATTAACCGGTCGGTTGAGGATACTTACCTCTGATCGATGCAATTAACTAGATTTTCTCAAGACGTAATTTCATGTAGCCCGACCTGTCTTCTCTCTCCACGCGATCGACATTCTCTCACATCCCCATTTATCGACCTATAGGCTTAGGCCATTCCCTTTATGTTCTTCACCAGCCGTCATGGGTGAATGTCATCCATCTGGAGGAACATTGTTTAACATTGGAGGCAAACAATATGTATATTCCCTCCTACGTCAGCGTATAGGACAAGGCACAGGAGCAACCTGTCCAATGGCTTCCCTCTACTCTTACACAGCAGAAATCAGAAAGAGTCTTTTTGGAATCTACGAACTGCACTTTGAGTGGTTTCTAATATTATTCACTCCTTTATTCCATATCCCCCTTAATGATTCCAACCTCCTCCTTTTAGTATCCATGGTCTGGCTAAAGGTCGCATCTTCTCATGGCAACCAGCATGTCTCTTTCTAATTAATCAATGACTTAACACATTTCCTCAGTTGATAACGTAGGAAATGGATTATGCTTCAGTAATCATCGATCACAGGTGACAACTCCCAAATACACATACCATTATATGTTTAAGCCATCGGAGGATCTATTGCCCATGACAATATCTATTATTATCGGGGTGCTTATTTGGAAATTCATATTGCCACCAAAACATTTAAACAACTTCTTTCAATGCTACGCCCCTTTACCAGAGGTAATCGCTCTTTCACCATCTGACGTCCCTCATCAAAGGTTCAACAATATTGATGAAGCCATCCGCAATTCTCCCCAAAGCTTATGTCGCCTTTCTATTTGTTGACCAATGCACAGGTGGATTTTGAATTCCATTGATAACTATAAATGGTTTAATAAGTCCTCCTTACGTGGAGTTATTATGCAAGGAACTCCCAACATCACTAATCCGATTGTTTGATATTATAATCCACTTGTATACTTGTGTATTATCCCTTGTAAAATATTATGTGTCATGTTTATTCATTGTAATGATCATAGTTAATATTTATAATTTAATATTGGATAATAATATTGTATGATGGTAATTATTAATATTTGTATTTATAATAATCATAATTTAATATATTTATTAAATTTATATGTAATGATATTCTGGATTATTTTTATTATCTTATCTTGGAAATTGTATTCCACAATACTACAATGCATATCTGGGCATTGCGATATTCAATGTATTATAATTATAATATTGTTTGGTAACAATTATAATTATAATGGTATCAAATCGATAATATTTTTACGTTTGCCTTTACTATCTTAGTGTTAACTATCGGGGGCATGACACCTTGTTTGGCATTTTACAGATAGTCCATTGGATGAAGGCACATTCCAAGCCTCTAGGGAAATTGAACACTATTTTCATAATGGGTTTCATTCTATTGATTAGCTTGTTGCAATGTTTTTGGAGTCCAGTGTGCATTCAAACTAGGTTCCTTGATTGTTTGGACCTCAGCCACCGTTCATTTGAGTGTATGGCCACTAGTGAATTCATTCTCCTTACATTGGCTGTGTTCTAGATATGCCGGTTCTACTAATGATTTGACTACTGATGATCAAAGTTTCCTATGTCAGTTTTCCTTTCTACTCCCAATTGAAACAACCACTCTAGAGCTTTGTTTCCTCTTTCTTTGTGCAACACTCACTAATTGTGGAATAATCAAGTTATGATCAGGCTGTTATGGCTGCCAACAGGAAGCATCAACCCAAAGGTCATCCTTCCTCTGCGATGCCATCACAGGTTTGGAATTACCTAATGTTACTTGATTACTTTTTTTCTGTCGTCTAAAAGACAACTTTTCTTTTGGGGGGATAGGGGTATGTAGTTAGCATACAATGTCTTTATCATGTTATCGTAATATGGTTGTATCCAATTATGTCTTAATTGTTTGACAGCTTTCAAGCAGTTATAGGAGTCAGTTGATGGTTGCGTTCTGCTTAGCAACCATCAAGTTCTTTAAATAAACTTTGCATAGTCAGGCAAAGTAGTCTAATCCCTTGGCTGACCATCTTTGGTCTACTTCTATAAGAACTTCATGTGAATAAGGACATAATTTACTATTCTATCTGGTATGTACTGTTATTTCTATTCATGTTTAAGTACTAGTTCTATCAAATAGAAGAGTAAACGTTTACCACTACCGCTAGGCACTACCTATAGTTATTAGTGGCCATTGGTTGAATGCCTGGCCTACCTATTAGACCCATCTCTCACTTTAAAGCATGATTCTTAGTAGCAGCGGTGTAAGGAACTGTTATGATGCCATTATATTAAAAAAATAGATTCCCCAAAAAGTGGCAATAATCCTAAGTAGAAGCACACAAAGATTAAAATAACAGTAGCAGTATCATCCAATAGCATGAATTCATCCACAAGAACAGCAATACTCCAATCCAAGATGCAAACAAGATTGTAAAGAAGAGCATATCTGAATTATAGTGTTGATACAGGACTAAAAATAACTGAAAATGAAAACAAGTCATTTCAACGGAGCAACCTCCAGAAATTTGTAGACCAATATTTAAAGAAATGATAATTCCATGCTTGATGCCCCATACAATGACCTACCTAGGCCTTATTTGTAGCTATTATTAGGTTGGGTCATCCCAAAGTCCAATGAAGCCAATTAATTTAAGTAGAAAATAGATATTCTAACAACTACCAATGACTAGCGAAAGGATTTGTTTGACATGTCAGCTACTACATAACAATACATGACTTATGATAAGAAAATATTATAAAAACTAGGGTGTAACAGCAACTTGCTTCCTTCTTGCCTTGGAGTACATGTGCTTTTATGTACATTTCCATTATATTCCTTCAAAAATGTGGTTTTTCAGCACAATCATTAAACACGCCATTCTTTATGAATGTAAGGTTTGAGCACCCAATTCAGGGTTTTTAATTTTTTTGACTGGGAAGACATTAGAAGAGTATAGACCACAATGCTTCTGTATAATAGCTGTAAATGGACAGATTCCTCAGTCCAATCTCCAATTTGAATTTGTTTCCAGCCTCTTTGTCTTGAGATGGCTTCTATCTTCACAGACAGAAGTCCATGGCTAAAATTTAGCTTAAGGTTGGGCGAGGTATCCATGTACTCTGAGCATGAGGTCTTATGGTATAAAATTCAACTCTATTGCCATTGAAAGAGTTTTTAATTGTGTATGTCTCACCAGGATGTTGAAACAAGCAGGAAAAACTATTTATAAAGCTAAGAGGATATCCACTGAAAGCTAGAACACTTTTTACAATCTTCTAAACAGAATGGTGATGGCAAACAAAAACTTCTGTTACACGGGGACGCGTCCCCTGCCCCAAAACCCACTGTCCTCGTCCCCATCCCTCTCCGGGACGGGGGAACGCAAAGGGGACATCCCCCAGCCGTCCCCGAAACAGCCCAACTAGCAGGAAACAGAAGGAAACATCCCCTGCCCTTTGGGGACGTTTCCCCGTCCCCAGTACGGATGGGGGACGTTGGAAACATCCCTCGTCGTACCGGACACAGCTAGCCATCCCCTGCAGACAGGGAGCTTCCTGGGTTAAAAAAACATTTTAAAATTGATTTTTTAAATATTTCGTCCTCCTTTCTAAGGTGATTTTTGTGTTTGGGCTGTTTTTGGCATGCAAAGTGACTGAGTTCTGAGTTCTGATTTCTGAATGTTTATGCTTGTGTTTGATTGAATTTTAATGCCAAATCATTTGCATAAAACATAGAAATGATAACTACTATCATAACATCAACAAACATGAAACATTCAACCTCAAATCTGATTTTATTTGCACTATATCAAGTCTGAATACATTGCATTACAGGTCCGATATAAGTCTGATTTGATTACAGCAGCAAACATTTCCTTCAAAATCTAATTTATATTGATTCCCAATGAAATACAAACATACCCGGATCATAGGCTACAATAATAAGTTTAATGACATTTATTATGCTGTTATACTACTGCTCACACGATTTATTTACATATTGATATTGTTGTTATCAATTATTAATTTATTGACATATCTCTCTCTCTATAATATATTAATAAATTTTGAAAAAATCATATATATATTGTATGTCGCCGTCCCCTACCGTCCCCTAAAAATGGCCCCCTAGGAAACGTCCCGGAAATGCGTCCCGGAAATCCCCACCCCCGAAACGCCATGGAACATAGAAAAACTTAAAAAAGAAGACTCTTCAAAACAGAGTTTAGAAAGCAAAACAAAATATTTAAAGCTAAAATCACCATTTCTCATATGAATTATTTATTACCAACCTGTTGTAAGGTCTCGAGGAGAAATCTTTCCGTGTGCACAAGCAGTCAGCACAGCATCAACCACAAAAGGCACAGCCCCAAGAATGTCCCATGCCGTTAATAGAGGCTTCCGAGATGTCTCTCCTCCTGCACTAGCTGAAGAGCTGCTCAGACTGCTACTCCCAGATGCCACAGAAGTAGTAGGTGGAGGTGCTCCTTTACCCAGTTTCCAATACATCATATTCAGAAGTCTATCAGCAATTTGATGCACAGGATTCCCAGGAACAAGCCCCGATAGTGTTGATGCAATACAAGCTTGATGCTGACAGTACCAAACTTTCAATTTTGGAAACGACTCAATAAACAATGGCTTGGAAAAAGATGAAGTTGATCCAAGGGTTTGATCCTCTGGAGGAATTGGTACTTGTGGCAAAGTAGAGCCCAAGTAGAATGACTTTTTCACTTGATAATGTTTGTTATCTTTGGTCAGTCTACTATTATGCAAGAGCAAAAGGTATTCAAGTGCAAGTTCTGTACCAACTGGAGCTCCCTTTCCAGATAAACCATGTGCATGAGCACATCCATAGAACTTCCACAACCTAAGCAGCAAAAGAAAAGCATTTGAGAAGATAGTGTAAACTGAAACTTCTTCCCCTGTGCTTGACATCTGTGGTGCAGTTGGCAAAATGGACCCAAATGTCTCACAAATTGGCATCAGTGCAGCTGCAACCTGTGGAACCTGCCAAGAGAGAATTTAAATGTAAGATGATAATAATCTCCAAGAGAGTCATGTACAGAACAAGCAATGCAAATGCTAATTTCAAACAACTTGGCAAACTGACACAAACAAAAATCATAATACAGTAGCATGTGTATCTTAGGTTAATTGAACTCACAACTCCATATAATGAGAGAACATGAACATTATCATGAGTAGATACTGCTCTAAGGACAGCATTAAGCAATGGTGCATGTTCCAGTAAATGACTTCCAGATCCATTATGATCTACAGGAATAGGAGGTGAAAGAAGATTTACTACCAGGCGAACTGCATGTTCCTGTAGAAAATAGGCAATTATCAATTATGTAAAACCAAAGGAGAAAAAAATCAAAAGAAATTGTGCCTCTTTCATCAATTATTTTGTGTCTTCTTTAGAAAAACATTTCCTAGCAAGAAAACAAGGCAAGGTTATAATCTGTAATGTATATGCAAGTAGATTCCCCATGTTGTGTGAGCCATTGGAAGATCAAAATTATATCCATGTTTATCAACAATAAAGCAAATCTGGCCCACAAGATCAGTGACAAGCATTATAACATTGACTGAATCATTCTATTCAATTCCAAAAAGATATATACATCACCTGGACATTCCATCCACGGATAAGAGATGCACCACATAAAATACTAGCCATAGCAGACCTTTCCTCCTCTGATCCATTCATGGCAATGTGATACGCCTTCTCCAGCTCTTCTAAGCTTCAAGCAGATTCATGTAAAGTTCAATGTCATTATCCTAACATTTAATTGTTTGCTATAAACAAAAAGGCAATTCAAAAAAAGTCATGCAGAGAAAACTGGCAACACTATAAGACAAGCTTCTCACAAAATTCGAAATTAATATATAGTCGCCAGGAAATATAAAGATACCTTGAAGCAGGAGTTTTAATAAGAGCATCTTTTAATGAAACAGATAAGTGTGCTCCTTCCATAAAAGCAGACCATGGAAATTCTTGAACGGGTATTGAATGAGATAATGGATTCGCTAGTCTTTCAACATAGCCTGGCCATAAATATGCTGAGGAATCTATCAATTTCCTAGCAATGCAAGCTTCAACAATTAGGTGCCGCATGTTTCCCACTGCAACCAAAACAAACACTATATTGAGCTTATATTTGAAGATTTCATTGGTGACATGTTTTTCATCAATCATCTATTCATATCCTTAGAATAAAAAACAGTATATGCTAATACAAAAACATTATGTGACCCAACTAAATTGCTGGGATGGAACAAAGATAAAGAGCATTCATAGATATCTAGTTAGTAATTGGTAATATTACCTACTGTACTTGAAATACCATTGCTGCTAAGGCCATCGAAGCTCCCAGTTCCACAGTTAAGGCTAGAAACCAAGCTTTCAGCTTTACGAGCAGCCTGATTGGCAGCCAAGACTACAGATTCAGGGGGTTTTAACAGTTCATCAAACTGTCCCAGAATTTGAAGACTCGATACTAAGGCTGCATGCCTTGTACCTAACCCTGTGACTTTCCTCTCTTTATCATGTTCATATGCATTTGCAATATTTCCTAATGTATTATTCTTGGCAGCTTGAAGAATGTTATCTTCTTCCTCGATAATAGAAACAATAACCAATGGTGTAATACTTAGTAGAATGCATAACCGCGAATCCAGGTGGGGTGTAGGACCCTCAATGGGATCTCGTTCCTGCACATGGAATTAAAACTACAATTATTCTCCAATTTATATTTCAGTCATACATACTTAATTGTTCTTACCTCTTTGAAATATCTAAACTGGTATTTCTTGGAAACAATAGACTTTAAAAGCAAAGCATATTTTAATACCCTTTGAACAAGCCGAAGGGCTGCAGTCCACAGACCTAAAAAGGTCTCCTGCCAACTTGCACCATGTACCGCTTGGAGAGATTTTGTCAGTTCTGAACATCAAATTATCCCATTAAATGTAGATCAGTACAGATATCAATCTTGAAAAAGGATAGATTAAAAAAAGGTAAAATAAATTTCTGAAGTCACTCTCCTTTTGGATTAACTTCCAATAAGATCATATTCACAAGAGTAAAATAAATAAAAAACACAAAGCTAAACATTAATGGTTAGATGATTTGCATACCTGCTAGGCTCTCAATAGTAGATTTAGCTGGAACCTGCCTTCCATCCATTGTATCTTCCATAAACAAATCAAAAGGAAGCCATGTGGAAGCCCTGCCTACTCCATACCTGTGCCCACTGTGCCCAAATGCTGATGTCCGAGAACCTGAATCAATAAGTGCTCTAATTGCCTGGTGTTTGCTAGGTTGATAGTCTAGGCTTAAAGACCTTTGAATGGAGCCAATCAACTGTGTAAATAATCCACCATCTATTTTTAAACTCAGCGATGATGAGTGAGCTTCCAATACTTGCAGGCGTTGACATAGACCACTCCACTGTTCAGTCCTGCAATGTTTGAAAGAGAACTAATGTTTTATGGTCTTTAATATCTACTATGAATTTCTTGCTTATAATTCTAATAAAAGATTGTACATAAATAAAGGTTGTGCACATTAACTTTGGTAACAAACCAAAAGTATAAAGTTAGACCTACTAGAAGTAGATCGGTTTCTAAGTTACCAATTCTGGTTTGGATCCTGATTTGGATTCACAGATTAGGTTTGTGGATCCAATAAAAACAATTTGAGGGTTGGGTTAGTTGTGGGTTTGTTTGTACAAAATATATGTCAAAATAATGTATATATCTGCAGCCTAAAAGAAGGAATATTAGAAACAACATACATATTTCTTAGTATTTTTTTATATACAGAAATATTTATAAACCTTATAAATATTAAATATAGTATAAAAATATTAATAATATACAAATATTTACTGCGGCTCTGTTTACTCACTGGGTAGTGTTCAGCGTACTACGGGAGTAAACGAGAATAATTCACAAACATAATAGACGTACTAGAATATGAATCACATTTGAATCACAGAACAATCGTAAGAGTAATTGCACAGCACAATGGATTGATTGATTTCATGAAGTATCTCAACAATACATAGCAATTGACCATCCCTGACTACAAATGACAAGATACATATATAGATGGCCGAAGTTGGTTGGGATACCAACCGTCGGCAACTCTTCCTAACTATCTGCCCGACAACTAATCCAACTTTTACTTTAAACTATGCATGTATTATTTAAACTATTATTATCTATTCCCAATACGACCGACTACAACATTTATTTAATTAGTACGGTCGATTACAATATAATTATTTATTAACATGGCCGTCTACATCATCCCCCCCTACAAAGTAGTCGTCTTCCAGACGACTGAAAACAAAAAATGCCAACTCCTCGTAGTTTTCTTGTAATTGATTCTCCCTTTGTGTTGAAAGTCGTTGTGCATTGGCCACCTAGGTATCCTTCTCTATCAACTAACCCAATACTCTATCCCTCTCTGCCAACTTCTCCTTGAGAGCTGCCACTCTCGTTTGCTCAGCTGCCAACTGCTCTTGTAATTGTACTATGATGGTTGGTTGCACTGCAAATTGGCAATTCCAATAAATCTGATGGGGGTCTGGGGGCAACGGCCTTTGTGGGGGTCTAGGGGCAGTGCCCCTAGTGGGGTCAAGGCGCAACGCCCCTTGCGGGGGTCTGGGGACAGCGCCCCCAGCAGGGTCAAGGGGCAGCGCCCCTCGCGGGGTCCGAGGGTAGCACTCCCTATCGCGATACAGGGCGAGGTCGAGGGGCAGCGCCCCCGCCACCAAGACCAATTTAACTCTTCTGAAACCACTCGAAACTGCATTGCGTGCCTCATTTTCATGATTTTTCCATAGGTTCTTGATAGTGCTGACAGAGCCAAAAAATACAGATTTTGCATTGTTTTTCTTAGACTTTACTTTCTCTCGGTCGATGCTTGGTGCAGCAATGGATGGTACAGCACTCCAATTACCGTACTGGTGATGCTTGCTAGCAACTGGTACGACATTTGCATTTGACTCCCTCTTCTGACGTCTCCCCCTTGTTCAAGTCAGCACTGAGTACAACTCCTTTTCTACACCGTACGGCCTTCCCTTGTTCAGTGCGTACGATCTTCTTTATGCATATGGACTTCTTTATGCGTACGGACTCCTTTTCCCACCGTACGGACTCCTCAATATGTCGTACGGTTTTCTCCTTAGCATGATGTACGACCTCCTTACTTCGTACGGCCTCTTTTCTATCAAAGCGTACGGCCTTCTCTTCAACTCATACGGCCTTCTCTTCAACTCGTACAACCTCCTTAACTGAGTGTATGGCCTCCTTAATTGAGCATACGGCCTTCTTTTTGCATCGTACGGATTCATTTGTTGTTGTGCGTACGGCCTTTCCTTCTATGCGTACGAACTTCCTCTCAAAGCATACGGTTTTTCTAATGCAGCACACGGCCTCTCCTCTTGTGCGTATGGACTTCCCCTTAGGGCGTACGACTTCTCTACAACGTACGGCCTTCTCTATACGGCCTTCTCTAGACAAGCTAATCGTACAGACTTCCTTAGGCACCAAGGGTGTACGAACTTCTTCCTGCTTCGCCCTTCCTTCCTTCCTGTGATTGTCTTGGCTTCTGAAAAAATTTCTCTCCTTTCCTCTTCTTTCCCAAGTGTGACCGTTCAGCATATTATATGCTGAATAAGAGTATTGCCTTTTGATTTCTTATATAACTTGCCATCCTTCGAATTTCTTTTATTTTTCCCCTTCTTCAATTTTTTAATTCTTTCTATTTTTTCCCATTTCACTCCTTTTATAATTTTTAATTTTTCTTTTTTCCTCTTTTCAATTTTTCTCTTCCCAAATTTTATTTCTCTTTTATTATTCCTCCCTCTTTCTCTCTCCTCTTTCTTCATGTTTTGCTTTTTCTCATTTTCTCTTCCATTTTTCTTTATTTTTTGATTTCTTTCTTCTCTCTCATCTCTTTTCTTTTTTTCTAATTTTTCAATTTTTTCATACTTTTCATTTTTTAACTCCAACACAATTTTTTCATCTCATACCTGTTCGGACTTGTGGACTGGCATATTGTCCAGTTTTGATACTCTTTCTTTGTACTCTCCATACTCGACCGAAAGTGCTTGGCTGGGCCTTCCCTATTTCTCTTCTTCCTTGATTTCCCCGATTTGTAGCATGTTACACTCTCTATGGAACACTTCATAGTCTTCCATCTGCCAATGAAATAAGCCATTCAGCGAGCTTGTCTCGTCCTCCGAACAACTCTCAAGTTCAAGTACGCCTTCAATGTTCAGTTCCATAGCTTTCCTTCCTTCGTCCGCATCCGACTCACCTCCATCCGATTCAGATCTGGAGGAAGCCAATTCTTCGCTCACGGCCTAGTTCTTCAGGTCGATGACATACTTCCCCCCATTGTTCTCAATCGAGAGTGTGCTCCTTTTCCAATTATGATTTTCCTTTGCCGCTATCAGCCATCCTCTCCCAAGTAGTGCATCATACGCTTTCCTCTGTAATGGGATGACGATAAAATTTAGCAAAAACTGTTGTGTCCCGATCGTCACCTTTTGCGCCATTAGTGTTCCCAACAGCTTGATACCATGTTGATCAACGCCAACCAGTTGGAATGTCGGTGGCTAGAGTGTAGGCTTCCCAAGACTCTTCCATGTGTCTTAGGGTAGTACGTTGACTCCCGATCCTTCGTCGACGATAGTATTTGTCAAGATATTCCCTCTGATCTCCATATGCACGACCGCTGGCATCTTCCCGATGTTCAATGTGAGCAATACTGGGTCGATTGTTTGTTCACCGTACGGTGGCAGTTCTAGTATCAATTCTTGCCTTCGTTCCTCCAATCGCAGTTGCTTGCCATCCCCGACAACATTTGTGATCGCCAGTCCCAACTACGGCATGGTCTGGAGAAGGTCAGTTACTTTGATCGGTATGGTGGTCTGCAATACCTACCGTATGATGTTGGTTTCCACCTCCGACCGCCGAGAGGTTCCTAGCTTCTCCAAAGGTACTTTGTTTTCCTTTGCCATCGTCAGTTCCACTTCCGTTTTTGCTTCCTTCATCCTTTGTTTCTCCGTACGTGGATCTGGGTACGTGGCCTTTTTTGCTTGTGCTTTGGTGATCGCCAGTACCTCTTGTTCTTCTACTTCCAGCATGTGGATACCCTTTTGCTTAGGGCATTCGTTATCTTCATGATCGCCTGGTCCACACCACTTACACAATCTCCCTCTTGAACCTTGACCGTTCTGGCAGTCCCTGGCGAAGTGGCCCCATTCATTGCACTTTCTGCATTGGATCATGGGCCTTCCTTTCGCATCGTACTGTATCATGTTTCTCGAACTTTTGTTGCTTCGGTAACCTCCAGGGAATGCATTGCTATTGTACTGGGGCTTTGGTGGTGTGTTCGGCGGTGTCAACGGTTCTCCTTGCTTGAAGAGTACTTGTGCACTTCTGGCTTTTAAGTTGTATGGGCATTCCTTGACGGAATGTCCCATCACTTGGCAGATATCACAGAATAAGTTCTTGGGATAGTTCGCCTTCGTGACCTTCCCCATTGCAGTTTGTACACCACAGTTCTCTGGCTTCTCTCGTACTCTCCTTGTCGGCCTTCAATTCTTTCATCATTCGCATCATATCTTTCTTGAGTGCTTGTACAGTCTTGGATTCACCATCGCTGTCGTCCGTACTCTCCTCGTCGTCTGTCTTCTTTTTCCCTCGGGAGGATGTTTTATTTTCACTTTCTATGTCCATTGCCCGATTGTATGCTTCAACGTACGACGAAGGAGGTACGACTTTCATTTTCTTTCTTAATGACGAAAGCAAGCCCTCGATGAACCATCTTTTCTTCAACCCGTCGACCGGCTGTGCCTCCAATTTCCCCAGCAAATCTTTGAGTCTTCGGTTGTAGGTCTGCACACTCTCATGCTTTCCTTACTTGGTATTGTATATCTCCGCAACAATCTCACTATCATCCCACAGGAGTTTGAACTCCTCTTGAAATGCTTTCTTCAATAATCTCCATGTAGCTTTGTGTGCTTGATCTAATTCAGAGTACCAATCAATGGCACTATCTCTGAGTGTCGCTGGAAATGCTTTCAGCCACTGGTTCGGATCATCCTGTCCGCTGGCTATCCAGATAGTTTCACATGTCTTACAGTGTCGTACTGGATCTTCTAACCCATTCCCCATAAACTTCGGCAACTTTTGCCCCTCCGGAGTAGCCATCTTTCCCCATTGTCCTCCTTGTGTATGGACCCGATTAGACTGGTTTCCCCGCGACGTTTCGGTGTGTCACTTGCACTCTCGGCCACGCACGAGTCACTCCCACGTCTTGCGTCAGCATCCTCGAGACCTTGAGTCTCCTGGGGTTCCCTTCGGTACTCTCTCCGCCTTGGGGTATTGGGCTCCGATCTTCTACTCGTCAACCATTCATCGTCGTCTGATAAGGACAACTCCTGAAAACGTCTGATGCTACTACTTAATTCATCTTCATTCTCATAAGGATCATACCTTCCTACGTACGGGGTGTCGAAGGGTCCTTCGTCCCTTCCTTCCACCAAACTTTGATGTGCTCTTTCAATGGATGTGTTTATTCTTGTCAGATTCTCGTGTGTTCTTTTAATACTCTGGTTTATTTCAACTAGATCCTCATCAAATTCCTTACCAACTTGCTTTAGTCTTCTTCGCCGGTTTTCTTGTTCTTGTAGCCTGAGTGATCACTGAACCTTCTCCTCTTGAGTCTCGTGCCCGCCAAGTACTCGATTCTTGTCTTTGTTCGGCCGTACGAGCATTAAAAATTATTCAGGCGATCATTGTTGACTAGCGGACGTACGTCTCCGGCTAGTGTCTCGTTCCTCTTTTTCTCGTTTGGTTCTCTCTTCGTACCATTGTGTCGATGCGTGTTTTATGACTCACCAAGCACTTTAGAATAAAGAATCCAAAGACACTCTATCCTCTCTTGAAAAATGACTAGTATGCTAAGATTGCCAAAAGATCATAAAACAATTCCAATGTTTAATAAGTTGGGTGGGGATAGGCTCTATGGAAGATATGATTTTGCTGATAATCACAAAAGGGATTTACTCTAGCAAGTTACTTAGAAAGCAATGACCTAGATGCAGTGATATATTTTTTTTTTGGTTTTTGGATAAAAAAATGAAAAAAGAGTAGGGGTCAAGGAATCCTATACTATTTCTATGAACTCAAGAGACAGTAAAGATTGAATGAAACCAATTAACAATACTTTGTTTCGCCACGAAATACGACAACTACACAAAGCAAGTGCAATCTTCTGGGAATTTGTGCTTAAAATTTACTATGAACAACACCATCAATAGAACAATGTCATTTGAAGTAATATAATGAGGCATCCACATTAAAAGCTCAGTCTAACTTTGCGCATTGAATAGAAAACATCCATCCAAAGAAAGTATGAGCCAAGTTTCACTTATCTTTACGATCAATCTATCATTCCTCTAACATACATCTAAAATAGGCTCTAACTTGAAACCATTCAATGAGGAAGAGAAGAAAGTAACCATGCAACCATTTGACAATAAAAGAATTCAAAGCACCTCATGCATCATGAACTTTATTATCAAGAATAGTCTTTTGCAACAATTTCATAAAACTCTTTCTCTCTTATTATGCTATCTATCTCTTCTATCTCTATGTATCTATCTATTTGTCTCTCTATCTGTGTCTGTATTTTTCTATGTCTATCTCCCTAATGAGAGAATGAGAGAGGGTTTATATAGAGTTGCCGGAATACAATGAACAGCCGAGATTAATCAGGAATCAATAGCAGAGATTAAAAAATCAATAACCCTAATTAGGGTTTCCAAAGGCACAATCAGATAACAAAGAGTGAACTGGAGTGAAAAGCTATTCTCGAGGAGGTTCATCCTTATCCTCTTTGGTCGCAGTATACTGGATGAATTTAGAAACTATCATGTCAACCTCCCCGATCGTGACAGGTGGCAGCGCATTGATCCTGAATTCTAGCAGATTGAGATCATCCGAGCATCCGGCAAAAGTGTCTTCCCATTCTCATTCCTGTTGCTGGAAACCGCGAAAGATGAACAGGAAATCAGCCACCTTAGTCAAATTTTGTTTGCAGACAGGTCCAGTGGTGAAGAAGATATCCTGAACTTTGCTCTTCAGGCTTTCAAACTGCAGGTTGTTTGCTCGCACAGTATCCTTTTCAAGCGCATCTACAGCCACAGCTAGGATCTTCTCTCGAATTTCTTTTGTCTTCTCCTCAATTTGGATTGTATCTGCCTTAACCTTTTCTATGATTTCACTTCGTATGATCAGTGTTATGTACCAACTGTCAAAATCATAAGCTGCCCCTGGTGCAATTACCTCTCCACTGACCAGCTCTTGCTTCGGCACTCCCTTAAGCACTTTGAGACATGGAAGGACTCTGTCTCAAACATCCTAGGCATTATCCCATGCTTCTGCCAATGTTGCAATCCTTGAAAGTAAGGAAGAAGTTTGTCCATATGCCATTGCCAATCTTTCTACAAATATGGCCACCTCTTGCCTGTTGCTACTTAGCCATTCTTTAGTTTCCTTAGCTATATTCTTCTCCTCTTCAACAATCTCCTGAGAAGTATTCATCAGTGGAGGAGTTGCTAAAGTAGCCTGATCGAGAGGCTTAGTTAGGTGTTGAATATACTCCTTGAGTCTTTCAACCTCTCATTTATACTCCTTTTTCTTTATTGTTTCCTTCTCTATCCTGGCTTTGATAGTGGCAACAGAATTGTCTAATTCCTCCATCTCTTGCCCCTTTGTGGTAGGGCCTAAGTCGACAGTGGTGATAGCATACTCCTGGGGAGTAATTTCTTCCCTCGGTTTGTCAACTATCGGTACAGCAACTTGGACTGTCTGATGCCCAACCTCGTCTCTCTGGATGGTAGAGAAAGTTTTGGCAGGTTTCTTTGTACTGATTGCTTCCAATCTGGCCAGGAAATCGATCATATCATCTTCTTCTTCTTGAACCTCTTCAGGCTCCTTTATCTTTAATCTCTCTTTCAACCAATCAGGAATAGTTGGCTGCACGATATCTTCTTCCTCAACGTCTTGCAGGACCTGTATTTCTTGGATTCCTCTCAAGGCTGAAATCATACCATCTTCAAACTCGTCCAAAATGTCGACCTCATTGTCCGATTCCAAAATCTCAGTGTCCATGGGTGATGGAGGCTCATCATCTTCAGGTTGAATAGGGATAGGAGAGGGAATTTGTATATCTCTAAGAGATTCATCAATGTCCAAGATTTCATTCACATTTGCGGAGGTGGCAGAACGAAGAGGCTCTAGTTTATGCCGCTTCCTAGCAGGTCCTTCATTGGCAATTCCTTTTCCCTTCGCTTCTTTCCTTTTCTTAGGTTTTGAGCTTTCAATTGGCTCATCTCCTTGGCTTGCTCCAGCATTGGAAGAGTAAGATTCTGATTCGCCCATCAAAGTGTATGTCAAAGGCATTCCCATTAGCCGCAAGTCTTTGATCTGTTGGTCTGCCCACCATTGTGAATATTTGGTGACAAGCCTCCTAAAGGTATCCAAGTCAGCAATTTCAGGTCCTGACCAGCGCATGGGAGGAAGAGGTTGGTTTCCATCAAAACTTGGCTGTGTGAATTCTCCATCATCCTCCAGTTGGTCTGGCACGCGGAACAGTTTTGTTGTTCTAATCAAGCTGACGGGCAGTCTGGACCACAATCTTTTCCTGACATCAAATTCATCTGTGGCATTAGCCCAGTAATCTTCCAGGTCCACTTGGTGTTTATACTTCCTTTCGTTCACAATTTTGATGTGATGGTGAGGATCGAAATTGGCTCGAGACCAGTACGATGTGAAAGGGTACCACTGCATCTCTAGTCTAGCACCTTCAGCTGCCTGTGCGGACGAACAATACTCCTCCATGTTCCTAATAAAGAATGGAAACGTGACAGCCGCTTTCTGCTTGGGCCTTTGGATATTTTGGAAATTCTCCAGCTATCTAAGTACCTCCAGTAGGATCATCCTATGAGTGGGGTAGATGTAAAGAACCGAACCAATTCTAACCCAAATTTTTTCAAACTTCGAAGAACACAAAGCACCAAGTACCTGTTAAAGGTCAGCTCAAATCATAACCAGCAATTAAAGAAAGACTCAACGCCAAGAATGTGCTTTCCGACCCGAGTAGGGTAAGTAGCTACCATATGACGGAGTAACAGAAAGTAAATACAATGCTGAAAGACTCAACACCGCGGATGTGCTTTCAGAACCAAGTAGGGCAAGTAGCGACCATCTGGCGGAGTAACAAAAGTAAATACAATGCCGAAAGAAAGCTCTACCACTTATTCGGCGAGAGCGAATACAATGTAAGAAGTGCAAAGCTTTAATTCCCTTCTTGGCGGAATGCCATCCAAGAACTTTAAGTGTGTAGTTCATTCACCCACCTCTGGCGGTAAACCGTCCAAAGATTATTAGGTTTGCTCCTCTAAAACTAAGTAATTGCAGAATATAAAAATGACTGAAATAGTACTACTATTAACAGCCTTACAATGCACAATCTGCAGATTACAAAGTGTTACAAACTGTTAAACCAAAGCAACAATTGATAGAATGTTGTTCCGACTTATTTGACTTCACAATATTGATAAAACAATGCTTGAACTGAACTTTTGGAAGTCTGATATAAAATCAGCAATTTTGGAAACACCAACCAGCAACACAGTAACCCACTAAAAAGCTCATAACTCACTCAAAACCCAACCAAATCACTTGAAACCTGATGCAAACGAGAGCTAGGAAGCTGACAATGAAATCAAGATTGAGAAACTACTGACAAACTGTGATATTATTTTTTGGCACACTTCCCAAGACAACCCAGAATGGTACAGCCAAGGAGAAGGGCGATTTTGAGAAGATAAAATCATACACTCAATAATAAAATCTGGAACTCACCAAAGAAGGGCGCCCTAGGATGAGGAAGCCATATGTAAAGTACCCAGAACCAACAAAAATTCATGCAAAGACTTATGAGCAAATTTCTACTTCAGCCAAACCCTAACCAGCAAATGCAAAACTGACAAAATCTTTGAAATCTTCAACCTTGATGCTCTGTCTGCTTGTCTGGATGAGAAGCAGTCTCTGAAGCCTTAGCTAGGTGCTATCTTTCAAGCACGAAACCAAGAGAAATGGCTAGGAGGTATGCATCCCTCGAAGTAACTCTGAAAGTATTTCAGCAGCATAACAGTATGATAGAAAAATAAGATGATCAAATGAAGACCCAACCTCTCCTTATATAGCTTTTGATAAGAACTTCTAGAAGCCTCCAGAAAGTGCGCCCAAATTAATTGAATTTCAAATCCACTTTTCCACTTGTATTTGCATTTTATTTAATCTTCAATTATCTCCTTTCTTGGGCGCCAACTTGAGGAGATTAATTCATTTTTTAATAAAATAAAACTTTTCTTCCAAATAGGCGTCCCCTTCCTCAAGCAATATTTTCAACCTTAGAATATTAATAAAATACCTCATGAGGCGTCCACCCCTTAAAGTCCCCTTTTTTAAACACAACTTAAAGTCATACTGCTAGGCCAAGGGGTCAATGTTAAAAATTAACATTATTTTAATTAAAATAACTTATCTCTCCAAAAATGCATCAAAAGGCCAGAAATCAATAATGCCAACTGAATTGCTTGAAGAGGAAAGCCTGCTGAACTAATGCCAACTGGACTGCTGCCAAAAATAGAATTTACTAAAAATAGTAAATTCAGAAAGTTGCTCGGATCCAAGTGCATGCGATACCATTGCGAAGCTTTCTGAAAACCCAGAAAGAATCCGCAATCCAAAATCCCAAACTCCAAGATGTGGCCATCATAACTTACTAAAAATAGTAAGTCCGGAAAGGTGCCCCGACGCAGTTGCATGTCATACCTTCGCGAAGCTCTCTGAAAACCCAGAAGGAATCCAGAATCCAAACATCCAAGCTCCAACACGCAAAACCCTGAATCCTCAAAAGAACCCACCAAGCAGTCAAAAACCCTAATTCTGCCTCTGACTAGCCGACAGCTCACCGGGGATAGGCCATCAATCACTGAAAGGTGTAGTGCTAAAAATGGGGACATTACAGTCTAAGGCCCAACCACTACACCAAAAGACCGGCCTGTTAGTAAGGGCGGCTACCTAGGGTGTTAAGGGCGACAACTAGGGAGGAATCTTTCACCACCGAAGCCACCACCGGAGAATCTGGGGTCTTACGCAAGCCCGCCAGACACGTGGCCACCGAGACGCACCCAACCGTGCATAGGGGACATTACAGCGCACCACGCTCCGCGAGTCTCGACCTCGGGACCTCGGCTCTGATACCACTAAGGCCCAACCACTACACCAAAAGACTGGCCTGTTAGTAAGGGCGGCTACCTAGGGTGTTAAGGGCGACAACTAGGGAGGAATCTTTCACCACCGAAGCCACCACCGAAGAATCTGGGGTCTTACGCAAGCCCGCCAGACACGTGGCCACCGGGACGCACCCAACCGCGCATAGGGGACATTACAGTAGATAGGAAGTTTGTATGGATTGCCAGTGAATCCCTGGATTCGGATGTAAGTAAATTTAGGAAACTGGATGTACCAAGATCCGTATTTACTGATAAGACTTTTTGCCTCATGTGTTAGCCTCTAATGGGTTCCTCCTTGTAGCATTCTCGTGATGGTCATCAGAAATGCGTCATGTGCTCTTCTAAAATGAGATTTGGCAGACAGTTGCAGTTGGGGATAACATTCATATGCCTTGAACTGATTCTCTCCATTGCCGACAACGCCTTTGCATATCAACCCAGGATATTTATAAGCTCTGGCCAACAAGTAAACGACATAGGAACCCATATGAAATACCTTAGTACTTTCAAGGTTGATGAACTGTTCATGGATGTTATCACTGATCATTCTTGACCAGTCAAACATTCTGACTCCGGAGGTGATTTCCTCAATAAAGAAGTACATCCAAGATTCAAAAAAGGCACCTTGAGGATTGCCCATTATTTTGTTCAAGAGCAAAATAATGTCACCGTAGTCCTCCTTGAAGTCTGTTCTGTGTGGCTTCTTAGGCATTTTCTTGGCGGAAGCTCGTGGCTTTTCTAACCATGTTTTGTTGATATGGGTCGCACATTGGTCTGCTCGATCGTTAAAGATTCTTTTGGCTTCCCCTTTTGTCTTATATGAAGCTCAAACATGTTCAAGTATGCCAAATGCCTCCTGGATAGCTGGTGCTCCAAGATGCGCCAAAATTCTCCCATCAAGAGCTACAATCTGTCTCTCCTGCGGATTGTAATGTCTTGCACATTCGACTATCAAGTCGACACACTGGGTGGGAAATCCAGCAGCTTAAACAATTCCATTGTGCATCATTCTACAGGCAATCGCTGTTGGCATAAGTCCATTTAATCCGTACATCCTTCTTTTGAACTCTTCAAAGTCCACATGTCCAAGGTCCATATCTGCAATGTTTTTCCACTTGGAAGTGATCTTTGTTTCCCATTGGGCTCCTTTGCTAGCGAATTTCATTGGTGCTTTCTTTGACGATCCTCCAGGATTGGTCATCAACCTGCGAGAAAGAGAATACAATAAACGTTAAATTATTTTCTCTAAAAAGTCTAACTTTCAACTTGTTGGAAGTTAAATTCATTGAAAAAGCAAGCTGAGAAATAACACTTAGTGAAATTTTTGAAGATAGAATGAAGAGAGGTAAAAACAATTCATCAAACTTCAATGATTACTCTGTGGCTGGCAAATTTAATTGTGAACTTCGAAAATCTGGTTTTTACTGCCGAAAAAGCAAGCAATCTCTTAAAAATTTCGACCTTTAGCCAATCTCTTTCTTGTTTATCTCTCCTCGAAACCAATTACTCAACTCTCAAAATTTTCTATCTTTCGAGAAATTTCTAACTCTTGAAAATATTCTAACTCTCGCGAAAAATAATTCTTGAAATGAAGAGAGAGCCAAGCTTCTTCTTGAATCGCAATTGTGAGTTGATAATGACTTGTGAACGCCTTATAAACTTGAAAAATTCATTCCATCCTCAAGTTCGTCGAATGTAGACTCCAGTTTATTCAAGAAAGTTTCTAATTTTTTCACGTTTCATCTTTATCCTTATCGAAATTTGAAGTTTATCCATAGAGTTTGATTTTTCTCTAAGTGTTTTTGAAAAATAATTAAAGGTTTTCACGTGATTTTTTCGATTTTCTCAACCTTTAATTCTTTATTTTTGCCTTACCCATGCTTTATTTTAATTTTTGCAATTTTCTCATGGGTTTTTTCTCTTTCTCCTTGCCATGGCGGACTTTCTTCAAGGCTTGCCATTTCACAATTTTCTCTTTGGACATCCTACTTTGCTAGGCAAACCTTCATTTCTTTCTAGCACTTTCATACTTTGCCGTTTTATTTTTACTTCACCAATCATCCCATGGCGGACTTGGAGTATCTTCTTCCATTTTCATAGGCAAAGTGAACTTCCTTATGAGTTTATTCATCAATCTTCCAAGTATGGCGGACTTGAGAGAGTTCTTTCCATGTGTTTGTCATATACTTAGTAAAAATTTCTACTATTTCTTCCAAGGGCGGACTTTCTTCCTTCCATTCCTCTTGCCAACACTTAGTCAAAAATTCAATTTTTCCTCTTGCTAGGCTAGGTGGACTTCAAGAGTTTCTTTCCACTACCCAGGGCGGACTTTCCAAGTTCCTTTCCATATGCTTGAGAGGGGTGGGCGGACTTTCCAACATGTTTGCCATTTGCTAGGGCGGACTTTCCAAGTGTCTTGCCATTCAGCCTTGTTGGTTGGAAATTTTGAATTCTTGTGAAAGCGTACAAAATTGTGATTTCAACCACAGCACGTGAGTTTGAACTCTCCTAATTAAGGGAAGGCTCCCCCTTTAACTAAATAAAACTAAATGGATAGGACAGCAATCGTTCCTCTTATTTCAGGAAAGATTATATTCTCTTCTCTTCAAAGAAAAGAAACAGTATATGTTGATAAAACTTAATACAGTAGCTATGCAGTGGAATAAAGAAAGAGGAAATAAAGTTTCCTGAAAGCGCAAAGACTTCCGTTATTTCCTCCGGGATGGGAAAACAATTCAATAAGCACAAAGTCTTGAAGAATGAAATCCTATCAACCCTTTTCAGAACGATTACTTTATGAAAATATACAACATAAAACAACGCAAAGTCTGTAACTCTGAAGTATCTATTAACTATTCTAGATGAGAATTAATACTAGCACAAAGACTTGCAATTGTTCTCAATTTCTAATACTAACTATAAATTCAATTTTCACATTTACAGCACAAAGACTGCAGATATTTAAATCGAATCTCTCTTCAGCAATATTCTACAATTCTCAAGTAGTCACAAAATGATGATCCAAAATGACATAAGAACATAAAGGATGCAAAATAAGAATTCAGCTCAAAGTCTGAAATTCCAACTTCTTGATATTACTTGAAAATTCACAATTATCAACTATAAAGCTCAAAGACTTTATGAGTATAAAATTCTGCAGAGTTTTCTTGCTTGCTAAAAAGATATCAAATTACAATAGACCCCTCAAGTATTTATAGGAGGAAGGTCTGGAGAAAAAAGTTGGAGAATCTCAACAAACTTGAGAAAATCTCTCAACCGATAACTAATTGCAATTGACTTATTCAAAATTACAATCCAAATTGTGATTTGTTTTGTAAGATTTTATATGTAATTACATTTTCCAAAACTGCCAGAAAAGAATTCTTGCAATTACAAAACTTGTTTTTACATATACTTTGTCGAAAGTAAAATACATAAAACAACCTAAAATTTTAATTTGTTTCATTCCTATCTTTGAAAGATAAGAATTTGCTGATGATTGTTTGCAATTCATTCGGATCAAGACCCAGTGTGTTCTTGGCTATTGCAACTGTCTTCAAGATTATATCAAAATATCTGATTGTTGCAAGTCTATGTTCTTCATAAGTAGTTTGCATTTTATCAAGGATTGTCTGATGATTAATAAATTTATGAATTGAATCCATGGTAAAATGCTCTGATTCCAATTGTTGACGAAGATTGGCTGTCATTTCTGTAGTAACTAAATCAGCTGCAAGTAATTCATCTCTTGATTCAAAACTGTACACGAGATTTTCACAAAACTTGAAAGAATATCCTGCTGAACTTCATCATTCATTTCTAATGTGGCCTGGATATCTTTGATAAGATCTTGAATGACCAATGACTTGTTTGTCATAAGTTTTTCAAATTCTATGTATTTCTCTCTGTTTGGCAAGATTGAGTTGCTGCATAGAATTTGTAACTTGATTTGATCTATCTCATGCCAGATTTTTAAATCTTTTTCAAGCGATTCCAAACTTTGCTTGAAAGCTTCCAAAGTTTGATTTAGCTTTATTTTGGCTATTCTGACATTTTTGAGAACTTGCAAGGTCTTTTCAATCATTGGAATGCTTTGTTCAATCAGCTGAGTTATCCATGAATCAACTGCTTTGGCCTTTTGTGCAATTCTTTCTAATTGCCTAACTGATTCATTAGGAGGAGCTGCAGATAGAGAACCAACTGCTTCTGATGATCCTGTAATTCTTTGAATAACTGAAACTAACTGATCATTGTCTTCCTTGAGCTTTTGCTTTTTGGCTAGAAGTTCATTATAGCTTTGTGCCAAAATTGTTACTGAACTCTGAGCATCTTGCATCATATTGGCATGAGTCTGCTTGCCCAATTTCACCCTAGTGAACCTGTAATCAGACACCTGCATTTCTTCATGTGGTTTATCAACAAGAGGTTCAGCAATCTCAGCGTATTTCATTTTATTGCTGTCAACAAACACTTGTGAGACTGTTTTTGCTTTCTTTGCAACCATTGGTTTCGATTTCTTCAATTTTTGGAAATCAAAAATATCAGAAGACACTGCTTGTTTCTTTCTTTTGGGAGCAATTGAATTCAACCATGGAGGAAGATCCAAGGTTGTCACATCTGAAATAGCAACTGTAGTCTCCGTAGAAATAGATTCAGTTTGTGATACAACAGAAATTCTAGGAGGAGCCTCAGTTTGTACAGCAACTAGGTTTTGCTCAGAAGACAAATTACGACTAGAATCAACCATGAAACAATCAAAGCTTGTTACAGATGTATCTATTTCTGGAAGAGTTATTTCTGACATGGCTGGAAAGATTGGATTTATATCAAAAATACTCTTGAAGTTATTGGGCAAGCTTCTCATGGGAGTATTCATTACTGATGAAGATTGATGACTAGTCTCTTGAGGTGGGATAGAAGGAACAAATACAGTGGAGAAGGAATCAACATCACTGTCAATAGGGGACATAGGAGATATGGCTGATTCTGGTATTGGAGCTTCAATATAAGGAGTTATCTCACTTAGAATGGTAGAGGTCTCAAGAACCTCGTCTTCTTCTTGCTGATCCAAAACCTGAATCTGCATTTGATTGACTTCATTTCCTTTTGATGTTTCCTTTTCCAACGGTTGTTCTGCAGCTCGGCTTACCTTCAACTTAATTCTGGTACCTGAAGAGGAAGCTCCTTCTTTTGATTTCTCTCTAATTTCTGATTTCAATCCCCTAGGACCAGCTGGATCATCTTCAGCTCTAACTTTGATTTTAATAGTCTTGACACCTATGCTTTTGAGCCAAGAGTTGGTGTTTGCTAAGACTGATTGAAACCTATCAAAGATAGAGACAGATTCCTTTTGAGACCACTGGATTGCAGGAATGGGGGCATTAGCAACTCCCTGTTCTTCATATTCAAGGTCTAAAATCTATCTATCATCAATTACACCCTCTGGAATTAAGGTCAGATTTAGATCAATAATTTTCTCCACTGTAAGCCTACAATAATCCATTCTGTATATATCTTTTTCTATCCGGAGGTCTGCCCAAATGTCTTCAATGCGGTGGACATGAGTGAAAGCTCTTTTAATTTTGTCTTTCATCCTTCTATAATCAAAATCCACTCTTGCTTGGAATCTTTTCAATGTTATTTCTTGAAGTTCAGTCTCCATTGCTTTGGCTCTTGAAGAAGTTGTTAAAGAATACCTCCCGATTATCAATGGATTATGTGATGAAATACTGACTCCAGTCTTGTGTTGTGTAGCTTGACGTGAATGTACTGTCATCAACTACCTTCCCAGCTCCATCAGAATAATCTTATCAGTCGGATATCTTGGAAGCATATAAGGTTGGTCTTCAAAGCATCCAACTCTCATATAAGTGAAGGTAGGGAATTGAAGAAATAAGCAGCCATACTCATTTACTTTATTCCAAGCTGCTTCAGATACCCTGTTATTTACCAATTCTTTGTCAAATAAACACATAAAGTAACCAAAGAAAGCATCTTGAACTCTTCTATAATGTGCTCAACTTGGAATAAAAGTGAGCTGATCATAATATTCCCATACAGGCACCAATGATCTATCACCTTGAGGAGATAGGCCTGGAAAATGCCTCAACGAAGCTGCTATATAAACTAAATATGAGTTCATATAGAAGGTAAGAGTGGTGGGACTTGTGCAAGCTGTTCACACAAATTGTCACTGATTATTTCTCCCCAGAATATTGGATGTTGTGCTTTTCTAATAACCACCATGAACTTATACATCCAGTTTTCAAACACATTAGAAACCTTCAACCCTGCTATTCTGCTCAGAAGAGTGATCATATCATTTATTTCTTCTTTAAAATCAGACCGATACAATTTAGGTATCCGAGTCACACAAGGTCGTGGTTTGAGAAGCCACTTAGAATTGATATGTCTAATACAATCACTCTTTTTCTACTCAAAATGTTTGTGAGCACTCTTCAATGTAATTTCTGAATATGTAGTAGCATCAGGGACTCTGAAAATTCTGTTGATTGTTTCAGCATCAAGTCTGATAACCACATTGCCATCATCGTCTTTGATAGTTTTGGATTCTTTATCAAAGTGTGTTGCACATGCAAGGACGAATTCAGGTTCAAGAGCAGCAACAGGAAAAGAAGACACCAGATGAATATGACTCCTCAGCAATTTCTGCATATCAGAAGAAGTAGATTTCTCAGCTCTCCCAAGAAACTCGGACATATCAACATGCCCAATTTTTGTGTCCTTGATTTCATCGATATTTGAAACTACATGAGATGAGGAAATCTCATTCTGATATTTATCAATCTTGTATTTCATCTTTTTGCTTACTGGAAAAGTTGGTTCATCTGTCATTGAACAGGAATCTGCAAGACTGCGGTGAAAACCCCATAAAGTCAGAACATCATCAGCATCAACGTGAGTGGACATGGTGAGACTCAAACCCTAAGACAATGAAGTGGTCTTTGGAAGAATGATGGAAGGCGGATGTTGAAGACGAATTCGGAACTTGATGGAATGATGGCAGTCAAAAATAACGTCTTGTCTTCTTGAAACAGCAAGACAAAGAGATTTTTGGCTTGGATTTTGAAGTTATATCAAAAAAGTTCGACTTTTGAGCTTTTTAAAAGCATTTCGGGTTTTTTATGACTTCAGCAATTTCGGAATTTTTAGAAGTTATAGCAATTTTACAAAAGGCAGTTGGAATCAACAATTTTATAATTTTGCAATTTTGAAAATTGTAATTCCAATTGTAAATCCCGACTTGCTTTTTTGAGCTAAAAACCTGAAATGTGAGTGAAGGAGAAACTTGTAACTTTGTGAAAAATGACAATGGAGGATTTGAGGTGGATAAATGGAAACAAAATGGTACTAGTAAAAACTTTATTGCTGGAATGAATGATAAAATGAAAAACGCGTTTTATATGAGGGCGAATTGAAAATGAATGAAAACGAAGGGAGTATGATAATAGATAATGACAATAATAACGCGTTTAAGAAAAAGACATACAAATACTAACAAATATATATAATCTGGTTTTAACAAAGACAGATAAGATTATAAAAAACGTGTAAAAATCAAAACGCGTTTTAGAAAAAGACATTAAAATCTGAAACGCGATACATAAATGACAATGACGTTTAATATAAAATGATAAATAACAGAAATTGTTGAGAAAGAGACAAAGAAACAAATACATACCTGAAAACAAGTTCGCAAATAAGAGTAACAATGGAGAAACCCCAGGCGCGAATCAGAAAATGAAAGAGTGATGGCTATTTACTGAGGAAAAAATCAGATTTTCAAGCTTTTAGTTTGACGGAATCTCCATGAAACAGGGAAAAGAAATCAAATAGAAGTCAACCAGCTTGAAACAGAATAGCGTCGGATTTTCTGAAGCTTTTGGCAACATAAAATGTCAATAAAAACTAAAATCGGGGTTTTAAGGAACCAACGCAATTTCATTTAAAACAAATTCGGGCTTTTTGGATGACTTAACAATCTCATTTTAAATAAATTCGCACTTTTTTGAAACTTTTACAAATGACAATTTTGCATAAAGCAAATCGGACTTTTTTTAAAGCCTTTGCAATTTTACTTTTTGTTAAAAATGAAGACTCATAACAAATTCGGACTTTTAGAGTGACTTAAGCAATTTCGGGATTTTTGAACACTTTAGCAATTTTGCTTCCAAATCAAAATTTCCCTATTTGCTGAGTTACTTCAAAAACCCGAAATTGACCAAAAAGACACTAAAAATGACTCAGAAACTGACAAAAACAGAGACGAAAGAGGGAAAAAGAATAGCCCAAAGGTTTATAAACCTAAAACTGAGATTTGTCACTCTTTGCACCTCGTAATCCGTGCCTTAGAGAAGAAAAATCTCAAATTTTATGAAAATTTTGATTGGTTATCCAAATTTTTAAAGCGAGTCAAAAATTCAGGATAACAGCTGGCTCCGACTGGGGAACTGCCTTTGAAAACGAAGATAGTAGAATCCAGAATCTATAAGTGCCTTAAGATGCATTGGGCTACGGAGTCACTAAACAAAACACAAAGAAAAGACTCAAAAGATTTAAAAAGACTAAAAATTTAAAAAGACTAAAAAGACTAAAAGACTCAAACCTTATATACAGAAACTAATCTAAAACTCTACTGAAAGTAGTGTTTTAGATGTTGCCCACTGTAAGGAAGTGGGAACGGAGTGCCATCTTGATACGCCAGTAGAAAGATATTCTCACCAATTACTTGATGAATTACAAAAGGGCCACGCCAAAGAGAATGAAATTTCCCATGCATTCCTTTAGGTTCCCTCCTTTTATCCCAAAGCAAGACGTGATCGCCAACTTGGAAAACCTTCTGCTTTGTTTTTTTGTCGAAGAGAGCTTTAACTTGCTTCTGATGGTCGTTAATACGATCCACCACCTGTGATCTTTGTTCCTCTAACTGAGAGAGAAACATTATCCGTTTATCAAGAGAACTTTCAAATGTGGCATCTTCTACGGCCTTAATCAACTTGAGAGCTGGAAGTTCCAATATAATAGGAATTTCTGCATTTACTCCATAGAGCAACTGAAATGGAGACATGCCAATGGCTCGCTTGGGTGTAATGCGATCAGCCCACAAAGCATCATACAACGCTTTATGCCATGACCTTTGATTTTCATCCACAAGCTTTCGGATGATAGTGATTAGATTTTTGTTACTCGATTTTGCTTGACCATTACCTTGAGGGTAATAATCAGATGAGTGAGCCAATATTATGCTATAATCAAAACAGAATTGGGTTACCTCATAAGATGAGAAAGAAGATGCATTGTCAGTCACCACCTTATAAGGAACACCAAATCTTGATATGATATTTTCTTTTAAAAATCTGCACACTGTCTCAGAAGTAGCGTGTTTTACAGGAATAGCCTCTACCCACTTGGTGAAATAGTCTGTTGCAGCAAGAACAAAGGTATGTCCAGCACTTGAGTGAGGGTTAATAACGCCAATGAAATCAATTCCCCACTGCCTGAAAGGCTCTTCTATCACAACTGGTTTTAACGGCTGCGCCATCATTTTTTGCTTACCAACAAATTGCTGACATTGTGTACATTTATGAACCCATTTATATGTATCTTGAAAAAGCGTAGGCCAATAATACCTAGCTCTCAAAATTTTGTGAGCAGTGACTGATGGAGAAAAATGGCCACCACATGCTAAATTATGAAAAGATTCAAGCAACCTGTTTTGCTGCGCCTTATCAACACAACGCTGAAAGTTACCATCAAGAGTCCTTTTATACAAACCATTATCCCAAAGAATAGAATTTGCAGCCTTGAGTTTTAAATTTCTCTTTTCTTTGAAAGAGAGATGAGCTGGACATTCACCATAAGTGAGAAAATAGGCAATATTTGAATACCACTCATCAGTTGTACTGACAAACAACACTTTAGGAAGGTCTTCATAAGTCTCCTCTTCACTTTCTTCTGAACCGCTTTCAGCCATCAGCTGACATAAACCTCTGCCACGAACAAGCTTGGTAGGTTTTATTTCTAAATCATACTCTTGGATTTTAGCCACCCAATTTCCTCTTTTTGTACCAAAATCTTGCTATGTCAAAATAGATTTGACAGCTGTATATGGAACTAACACTATCGTATGAGAATTGAGAATGTAGAACCTGAAATATTTGACTGCCTTTACTACAGCAAAAGCGTTCTTCTCAACTGTAGAATATTTGAGCTCATGAAGCTTTAACGGACAACTCATGAAGGCAATGGGAGACTCAATCCCTTCTGATTTTTGCTGCATCAAAATAGCAGACATGGTATGCTCTGAAGCATAACTGTACATGATAAAATCTTTTGAGTAATCTGGGCTAACCAACACCGGGGCATGAGCAATCACATCTTTGATTTCAGCAAAAGCAGCTTTACCTTCATCATTCCAACGAAAAACAGCTTTCCCTTTCATCATATTAACAATATGACGTGTTTTCTCAGCAAAATCTGGGACGAATCTCCTTAAGAAATTCACTTTGCCAAAGAAAGAGTGAACAGCTGTTTTACTAGATGGTAAAGGGAAATTCTGAATAGACTTTACCCTCTCAGGATCAATCTTGATTCCTTCATTTGATACAACATGTCCCAGAAGTTTGCCCTCAGTAACCCTAAAGATAGACTTTTTGGGATTAAGAGAAACACCATGTTTGCGGCACCTTTCCAGCACATCTTGTAAATGAAATAAATGATTCTCACGATCTTTTGAAAAGACGGTGAGATCATCCAAATACACCACAATATACCTTCCTAAGATACCACGGAAAGCTAAATCCATTGCTCTTTGAAAGGTTGCTCCTGCATTAATTAATCCAAAAGGCATTCTACGATATGCAAAAGTACCCCATGGAGTAGTAAAAGTAGTTTTATGTCTATCTGCTTCACTTACCTCAATCTGGTTGTAACCTGAAAATCCATCCAACATAGACATCATCTGAGCACCTGTCACTGTCTGTAGCACTTGATCCATAATAGGCAAAGGATAATTGTCCTTCAATGACTGCTGATTGAGATTCCGAAAATCCACACAAATACAAATCTCTCCATTCTTCTTGCGTACTGGAACTATATTGGCTACCCAAGTTGAATGATGAATGGGAAAAATAATTTGTGCGTCAAGCATCTTTTGGATTTCAGAATAGATAGTGCCATAAATTTTGGGATTATACTGGCGCTGCTTTTGTTTAAAGGGAACTGCATCACTTTTCAAAGGGATTTCATGCTGAACTTCTCCTGACTGAAAAGATTTCAAATCATCATAGGAATAAGCTAGGACATCTCTGTACTGCTGTAACAATTGGATAATATGATTTCTCTCCTCTGGAGTGCAACTATTACCAATGTTAACCATTTTGGGATCATCTTCAGACCCAATATTGTACTTGTCATACCCCGTAGGAGAATCTGAATTAACTTGTTGCTGCTTTTTGATATATCGGTCATGCTTGTCAAAAAGCTTTTCCAAAGATACCAATCCCTTGGGAATTTTATTCCCTTTTAACTGTAGAATTTCTCCATCTGATTCAGACCAAGTATCTGACATAGAATCTAAGGAAGGAGAAGAACTGCTACCTTCAAAATACAGATTATTAAAACCATCATCAACTTGTAAAAAGTTAATAATCTGTTTATCATCATTGAAAATCTGCCAATGATCCCAATTATCCGGAACACTAGGTCTGCAGATTAATTCAACAATATATTTATCTTGATTAAAATCAAGATGAGGAATAAGAAGAGTAGCTGAAACCGCAAGAGAATCTGCTCTGTCATTGAATTCTCTTGGAACAACTGAAATGCTGAAAGCATCAAAGTCTTGAATATTCTCCCATAACAAATTACGGTAATGTCGTAATCTATCATTCTTTGTCTGATAGATATTCCTTACTTGACATATTATCAACTCCGCATCTCCTTGAGCGTGCAGATTTTTAATTCCTCTTTGGAGCGCAACACTCATACCTAACAAGAGAGCTTCATACTCTGCAGTATTGTTAGTGTTTGCAAACTACAACTTGAAAGAATATGGAAAGATCTGACCTTTCAGAGAAATCAGAACCACACCAGCTCCAGATCCATTAGTAGCACAACTGTCATCAAACTCTAGAATCCAAACATCATTAGAGCTATCATCAATATAAAGATTGTTGGATTCTCCTACTTCAAAGGTGGAAGAAAGAGTGCTCTCGTCTTCCATGGGAGAAGACTGATTTTCTTCATCTTGAGGAAGAAGTTCAATATCCTTTTCTGAAGTAAAAGATTCAGCATCTTCTATCATACAATCAAGGGGATTTTCAGCTAGTGTTAAATCCTCTCCATCATTAGAACTTCCTTCATTTACTGAAAGAGTTGAAGAATCAGCAGAACACCAATCTTCAGCAAATTCAGAGATTTCGTCAATATGGAGATAGTAATTTCCGAAACCAGCTGATTCAAAAAGAATCTGAGCATGAGGGTCATCAGATTTCACCACTGTATACTTGGTTTCTCTTTCAGGAACAAGTTTCTGCACAACACCCTTTACAGGAATTCTGGCCTCTGTCATATCCATGTTGAGCTCGCCTCCTACATCTTTACAGAAGTTACGTCCAAGGAGCATTCCATAAGAAGCTGGGACGTCCGCAACAAGGACAGTCATCTTTATCTTTTTCTCAGGAAAAGCTGCAAAGGCAAATTGTGCATCTTTGATTTGCCCAACAAGAGGCACTTGTTTGTTATCCATAGAATAACAATTACCAAAAGTTTTGGTAAGGGTTAATCCAAGACAATCAGCCACCTTGATTGGCATGACATTATCCGAAGCACCAGAATCTATAATACAGTTACTTAATTTGAAACCATTAATAAGCAAGGAAATATAGAAAGGATCTATCTTTCCTAAAACTGAAAATAAAATGATAACCAAATTATTGGGCAGATTCTTAGGTTCTTGGACAATAGGGATGTTTGAAACAGGACGAGTTTCACTACTCTTAAAAAATTTAATCAATCTTTCAAGCTGATCAGGATTGGCTTGAAGATACTCAACCTCAGACATTTGGATCTTAGTCTTCCTAGCATGGTCAATAATATCGAAAGCTTGGAAAGAATTTGCTAGAGACATAGATGATGTATTTTCAGCCAATACTTTAGGATTCGGTGCATTGGTCTTAAATTCAGTAGAAGAAAGAGTGGAAGAATTGCTTACTTGATTTTTGGAAGAATCCTTGGTCAAAGTAGGCAATGGCGTCCCCTTCTTAGCAATGGTCACCGGCAACTGAACGTTGTTTTTCACCTTTGCTTCTTCATCCTTTTGAGCCAACCAAGTTTGGGATCTTGTGATAACAGCATATGCTTGACTCTCGATATTTTCTGTTTCAGCTGAATCATCATAATGCATGTATCGTATAGTGGAGTCGTCAGCTGCCTCTTCATCTTCTTGATTAAAGACAGCTTCATCTTCTGCTTGAAAATCATTGGAAGAGAGTTCTTCTCGATCTATTTCATAATAACCAACAGCTGTATTCTTTGGTGGAGCTTCAAGTGCAAGCCTCTCAGGCGGAGGAGGCAATTTAGTCTGATTTCTAGCAGCATAGTTGGAAGTAGAATTTGCATATGCCCTTCTAGGAATATCCTTGTATGGAGCAGCAAAAGAAGCTTGTGAAACTTGCTTCTTTAAGGCGAGAAGTTCATTAGTTCCAAGAGGCAAGAACCAAAGGAACCTCTGAAAAGTTCCTACCCATGATTTGGTTCCCGACACTAACGAAATTGCCCAAGGAAAGAAAAAGCAAGAACATGTTGAGAGTTTCATAGGTTCCCAAAACCTTCGACAAGTTCCAAGAACATATGTAGTTCTCATTACTGTCTTGTGCTCTGAAAAGGAAATTCAAGAAAGAAAAAGGTTCTCAGTTCCTGGTTCCCACATAACCTTCGACAGTCCAAATATGAAGATTAATGGATTCGAAAGTTGATAAAGAAGTGAAAAGAAGGAGAAAAGAAGATATTGAAGGGTTCATAGGTTCCAAGAACCTATAGAACCTTCGGCAGGTTCCTAGTTCCTATTCAAGCCCTGACACTTAAAAGAAAGCAAAGAAGAGAAAAGTGACTTGTCTATTTGTTCCAGTGACCAAAGGATATGCAGCAAAGAGGAAAAAGAGAAAATTGGGTGTTATAAATTGGCTTTTCCTATCATTTGGACAATCACTAAGTTGCAAAGAAAAGGAGGAGTCGATATTCTCTCATGTTCAAACCCTAATCTGGATGTGACTATTCCATATTGCCTTCAAAGTTTTTCCTATCATTTGGACAACCACTAAGCTGCAAAGAAAAGGAGCTGATATTCTCACATATTGGAGCCCTAATCCGGATGTGATTGTTCCATATTGCCTTCAGACTCCTTTGAAGACCCACCACCAAGTAAGCATGTCCATTGCCCATTTAAAGTTCATTCCTGAAAATTCTCTGCTTCCTTAAAATTATTCAGTTACTTCCATGCCCTAGTTTTCCGTAAAACTGTATTTTCCACCCAAGTTTCCCTCCAAGAAAACTTGTTTTATCCCCACATCAACCCGGATAGAATATGCACGGAAAAAATAAAGCACTTATAAAGGCTTTGAAAGGGAGTCAATTTTAAAGAATTCCCTATCTAAAGTTGGAGATAGCCAATTAGGGCAAATTTACTTAGAAGAGTTATGGTTATGCATGTCCAAAAACCCTAGGCTAGGGATGACCGAAAATACTTTCCAAAGTAAGTGAAATATTCCCCTTAATTTTTTTCCAAAATTTAACACACAAATCAACAACCAATCACTGATTAGTGTTAGCTCCAAATGCAAATCAGCATGGAAAGTAACTCTAACCAAGAATGTTCACCAAGATCCCAATGTGGGCGAGGTGATAGCATATGGTCAGAGGATCATTAGGAATAAACTAAACTGAAATTACAATTCATCTGCTGATGCAGGCATCCATGTGGGGATACTCCACTTATTCAATGGGTAAGATTATTACATTATTAAAAGCGGCAAGCCAGCCATTTAAATCCTCACTTCCACTTATTAGCATGGGGGGAATACAGTCCACACAACCACTTATTTAGTGGGGGGAAACTTACAATTAAAGAAAGATGATTAATTAAACTCAACCACTCAATCGTGGGAGTATGAAATTTAAACTAATTGCAGCAAATAAAATAAATAGCTGTTAGTACTACTAATCAGCTTTACAATGAATTAAACAGTTGCAAATAAGAAAGATATGCTTCCAAATCCATCAATGGTTAGAGTAACACTTCCTCTAACTCTTACAATACAATAATGATATAAAAATGAAGCTCAAACCAGCATTATATCAAACACTAACAAGTTTGATATAAAAATCTGCAATCTGGAAATGTCTATCAGCAAACAGCAAACTCATAAAAATGATCACAACTCCTTCTAAATACCTCCGAATAAGCTGGAATGTTTTGCAAAGACCTTCTAGGAGGATGGCGCCCAAACTCAAACTACAAAACTGCATCAAAACTCAAGATATTATTCTTGCACGAATCCCAAAGCACTCATGAGATGGTACGGCCCTATAGAGGGGCGATTTCTCTTGGAAAAAGTAGAAACTTGGAATTAAAATCTGAAAACCTCCAAATATGGTCGCTATTATCATAGAAATGCAATGATCAAATACCCATAACCAAAATAAATTCATACCAAAAGCTGTAAATGAAAACCACCTTCAGTTGTGTATACACCAGCAACATAAAAACTGAAGTTTTCACCAAAATTCACCAATTTTGAAGCACAATCTGCTAGTCTGATTGAGAAGCAGCAATAATACCAACTAGGTGTTATCTTTCAAACACGAAATTGGATTGGAACTAGGAGGTAAGCATCCCTCAAAGTAAAAAACAAGTTGTCATTCCAACAGCATAACATTAGCATAAACATTGGATAGTAAAAGTTGGAGCAAAGCTTTCATTTTATAAAAGATCAAAAGACTCTTCAATTCCCAAGAAGGTACGCCAAAAGTCACCAATGACTTTTCAAATTTCCAAAACCTTCTAACTTCTCAAAATGGCGTCCACTTTATCAAGGCACATTAGAACTTTATTTTTAAAAGAATATCTTCAAGAAAAGGCATCCACTTTTCCCAAGGCATTAAAAGACTTAAAATATTTAATTTATCCTTCATGAGGACGTCCCCCTTCAAGACCACCTTTTAAGAACAACTTAAAGTTATTTTTCCTAGACCAAGGGGTCAACTGCAAATTATAACATTAATGCCTTGTAATTAAAAACATGCCACAAATACTGCATATGGAAGTCTGCAAGCACAAATAAACAACTGCTCCAACAAGAATGAATACACTAAAGCACTACCAAAAGGACCACTGCTAAAAAATAGTATTTACTATAAATAGTAAATTCCCTGAAATGCCATAGAACCTCCGAAGAAGGAAACCCTGATTTTACCTTAGACAAGCCTATGAATTTCTGGAAATAGGCTAAAACCAAATGAAGAGCTAATGGCCAAAATGGGGACATTACAATAAGTTAGCTCATGTCAGGGGCTTCCCGACTGTTGTTCAGTTCATAGGCTTAGTGTTAGCTTGTGTCAAGTATTATAAATCCAAGGAAAGTGAAATAAGAATCGCAGACAAAAGGCTGATAGCTAGACTAGACAAGTCATCAATAAGCACCATGTTAAGACTCCCTAATAGAGAAGAGTATGCAGACGTGAGTGTGGAAAGAGCTACAAATTACCTCATCAAAGAAAAGAGACCTGTCTGAACAACATTGCTAGATACTGGTTCAAGAAACCAAGAAAGGAGAAGTCTAAGCTACCTAAAATCCTTCTCAGTCACATTTTAATGAAGATATATCCGACATTATAACCCTATTGCATAGAGTTAATGGGGATAAGGAAACTAGCTCCTTTGAATATTGGATGTGTCAATTCATCATTGTGATAGGATACAAATCATAATATGTTGATTGGGGGAAAGTAATAAGTGATAACCTGCACAATCAACTCACAAATTACTAGAATATACTAGAGTTTTCTATGACATTTTTTCTAAGCCATTTCCAGTATGCACCCATGGCCTGGACTGCAAGAAATAGGAATATATGATGAATCTACTCAAATATATGATTTCTACCCCCAATTACAACTGGACATCAGCAACAGACATTTTAGATGAGTAAATGATGCATTTGCCATGCTCACAATTAGAGAGCTCAATGCCAATGTGGCCAGAGATTTCCCATGAAGCTGCAAATTTGATCAAGCATTTTGGGAGTTATTTTATTCAGTTTCCAAGGTTTTCTTATATAAGAATAGGAGGTTTTGATGAATATCCTTATAAACTGCCTTGATATCCATCTGATCACTTGGTGCTCATTGAACTCTATAGACAAATGGAGTCGGTAAATAAGAAGTGCAAAGACATGAAAAAGGCAAGGTATCCATTTCCACTGGGATTGTCATATTACATTTGTCCATCTTCAGCTGAAGCACAGAATATAGAAAGATCTTTGGCGAAAATAACTATGCCTTATTACAACATGAGATATCCATATGACAGCAAGGATTATATAAAGAATTATTTGTATCTTGGAAAAAAAAATTCATCATCTCCCTCATTTGGAAGATTATTGGGAGGACTGTGAAAATGAATTTGAAGTAAGAAAAATGAATTGGTCTAAACTAACTGAGCAACAAATGAAAGACTATGAATTAGGATGAGATGTAATCAAAGATGATGATTCAGAAATGATTGATCAGGTTTATTTAGAAACTCTTCAATTTCAACCATAGTTGAAAAACTCTCCAAGTAATTGGCGAGTTTTAAAAAACTCCTGAATATTTTTTGACGGAGAATTTTTCCTGCATTTACTCTCCAAAATTGCTCACCGAATAAACAAGAAAAACTCGGCAAGTTTCTCTCCTTTATTCCGACGAGTCCGCATAAAAAACTCATTCGTCAAAAAAAGGAGGTCTCCCGCGACCACTAAAAAGGCATTTTCATTTCATTTGATTTTCTAGGTACTCTCCAAGTCCAAGTTTCCAAGTTTTCCTACAAGTCTTCATCTATAATATTGTCTAGTTCTACCTCCCCCTAGTTTTCACTAAACATGGGAAGAGGAAGATGTAAATTTGTTAAATATATTAATGTAGTATTTACTTTCAGTGTTACAAAAAATATTTGTTACTATCATTTTGTTTTAGACTATCAGTATCAGCACATTCCACATGAGGATGTCATTTTGTACCCAATTTTCTTTCAAATCAGTCAAGATTCAAATACAACTAGACTTAACTTGTTTCTTTTATGTACTCATTTATTGACTCATTGGATGCATCTTATCATTGAATTTTGCAAAAAAAATGCATTTTTAATGAAATTTAAGCAATTTTTTAAGTTGTCGAGTTTTTTGCCAAGTTTTTGCAGAGTCGTGTTTTTTGGGCTTGGCGAGTTTTTCAACTATGATTTGAACCACTCACACCCATTAATTGGAGTAGTATAGAAGTAAAAGACATCAAGGAAAGGTCTTTCTTTGTTTTGAGTAAATCTAAGAAGTGGCTAGTGTTGGAATATTTTGTCATTGATGTCAACGTTGAGCTACTTGGTTGCCTGCTTGACCTGCTTGACCTGCCTGGGTGGCTGCTTCAGCTGGTTGGGTGTGTGCTTAAGCTGTTTGCCAGCCTACTTGTCAGCATTAATGCCAAATCAGCTTCCATGTCAGCATGTTTGAAACGTCTTTCTTGTTTTGCATTGAAAAGTCATCTATGTAAAGTCTGTTTTAAAAAGGAAAACTCATTCTATGTAGATGAGGTGGCTTATATTTGTCTTATGTGAACTTTTATAATGCGTCAGATTTTGTTGATAGGTGTCTTTGAAAATGAGCAGAAATAAAAGACAGGTTCCTTCCTTGGCACGAGTCACTCTAATGGCATGTATAAAAATTAAATTATTTCAGGACGTGTCCTTTTGAAAGTATATTTCGCTTTCTTCAAACCATGTCTTCATATTTTGGTGTGAATATTTCTGGAGTCTATTATTGGAGGCAAAAAATAATCAAGGCAGAGACGTTTCATGTTTTTGAAAATCCTGGCAGACACAATTTTGTTTTTGAGGCGGCTGTTATTTTCAAAATCTCTATCCTTGGCGTGAGTCAAAGCTTTTGTCTAAAATTTATTTCTATCAGAAACTGGGCGGCTTAATTAACTTTTGTGAAATGTCTTCTATATTTAGAAGATGCGTCGGACAATGATATTGGAGACAGCTATTTTATCAATCACTTTTAAAAAGATGGCTTCAGTTTTAAATGTTTTATTTCTGACGGCTTCTATTTTTGTAGATCCTCCTTCAGCGACAGAAAAAGTGTGGAGATAGTTATTTTCTTTATTATGTGGTTGCCCATTGATTCTGTTGGAAAACAGAGAGGTCTTTGATAATAGTTATTAAGACATAGAATATTTTTTGGTGATTATTTCTGGCGGAAGTTTTTATTGGCAAAGTCTTTATTATGGCAGCGGCTATTAGAAAATAGACTGTTGGTGTCTTGATTCTTGGCTCTATCGTCTTCACTCTTGGCAGTGACAACTAAATAAAAACTGTGTCTTCTTTATGCCAATTCTTGTCGTTACTCTTGGCTCGGGTTTGAGTTTATGATATTCTTGAAGGGTGAATAAGGTGGTTGTATGGAGAAATGCCCGGGTGGTGTTTGAGAACTATCTTCATGCTGTGTGTATTCAAGATATCTTCAGAATGATATAATATTCCATGTGTGAATGATTATCTGTGAAGGAGCAGGGACATGAGTATGTGGCTGTCATGTTTCTAGAGTCATTGTTTGCCAATACTGTGTATATGATTATCCTTCAAGACATGAGGTGTAGTATGCGTGAGTTTGCAATGAGCAATAAATCTTGGAGATATTAGAAGGCACTAGTGAAGCTGCTTAGTATGAGACGGGCTGCTGAATATTGTATGTTCTCGTTATATGAAGCTTTGTATGCTATATAATCATTCAGGAATAGAGTGGGATATGAAAAAGAGTTCCGGCTATGAATATTTTAAAAATTAAATCAGACTCTCCATTGTGAAAGGTGCTATTGGCATGAGCATGCGTGCCTTGGACAGCTGAAAAGTTTTTGTTCTAAATATTCTTATCTTCATATATCTGAATTCAATGAACTAGCTGAGAGGAGTTATGTGTTGCGGGTAATGTGTGTATTGGAGATTTGGCTTATACTCCGGTGAATGTACTCTTTGCTTTAAATCTTTTTGTGTGATTCAGGTTGTCTAGGTGTGATCGTATGATTACAGTCGATATCTTGGAGGCATAATTTCTTCCTTGGTACAGTATAGCTTGGTATTCTTCTTGAACTAATCAGAGATTGGTGAATGTTCTTTCTGAGTTCAGCATGTGAAGTTTCCAGACCATTTTGAGACCTGTTTGAAGCCTTCTTGTTCATTCATTCAAAGTTGTTTATGCTCAGATGTTGGTATTGCTAAGATTGACATTTTTCAGTTTGAGTGTGGAGTAGGTGATCTTGGGGGTGCAAGTTAAAGGACTCTCATATTTCAGTTTTTGATTCAAAACAGTGTAAGTATTTGAGGGCCTCATAGTTTATGTGAAGGCATTGCTTGAAATAGCATTTGCAGCTTTGGCATTGAAGTCTGGAGTTGGTGCTTCGGTGTATTCGGAGTTGGTGCTTCGAAGGAGGGTCGGTGCTCTCAGTGGGTTGGTGCTCACTAAATAAAATCAAAGTTGGTGCTTCGTGGAAGTTGGTGCTCACTTATGTAATAGGGTTGGTGCCCTTTTGGAGATAAAAGCAATATTTTGTTGTGGTTTTTTACCCGAAAGGGTTTTCCACGTAATCCTGGTGTTTAGTTTGTTTATGGTGTCTCTTGTTGCTCTTTATGATCTGATTTCTGATTTACATGTTAAATTTGGTTTTAAGTTTTAAAAGGATTGAAATATTGATTCACCCCCGCCCCCCCCTCAATATTTCCTGTGTACTCTTCAATTGGTATCAAAGCACAGTTCCTCCAGGAAGTGAGCTTAAAAGCTTGGAGGTAGATTCTGGTTGCACACATGGATTCATTTGAAAAGTTTGTTGTTAATGGAGCTCCTATATTTAATGGTACTAACTATGTTTTTGAAGTGTTCGTATGAGAACTTACATTATGTCTCTTGGTCTAGATGTTTGGATAAGTGTAGAAATTGGATATACAATTCCATCAACTCCTCCGGCTGATGTGGCTGCAAAGGAAGCTTTTGAGTTTAATGCAACAGCCATGAATGCTATCTTAAGTGGCTTGTCAGAAACAATTATTGTAAAGGTAATGCATTGTGACACTGCTTCAAAGATTTGGAATAAGCTTCAGAAAATGTATGAAGGTGGTTTTGAAAATCTCAGCATGATAGAAGATGAAAGCATTGCTGATTATTTTCAGCGTGTAGATGAAGTTGTAAATGCTATCAAAAGTCTTGGAGAGAAGGTTGAAGAATCTACAGTTGTTCAAAAGATTGTGAAATTACTCGCCGTGCGCTTCAATGCTAAAGTTTCGAAATTAAACAAATGAAGGAGTTTGGTAAGTTAACAATTGATAAGCTTCGCAATATTCTTGCATCCTATGAATTGAGTAATACTTCTAATCTATCTGTTGAAAAGAAAGCAGCCCCTAAGTATTTGAGGAAGGGAGATGACAAGAAGTCTATTACTAGTGGTGGTTCTGATGAAGGTTTTAACAATGAAGGATATAATGAAGAATATGATGGAGAATGTGATGAAGAAGTTGAAGTTAATCTTGAAGGAGAGTTAATTTGTGTCTTGAGCGAAATCAAGAAGCTAAGAAAGAAAAATCAGAATTTGAAGTTGCTATTACAAGAAGAAAGGAATGCAAAAATGAAGTTATCTCAAGCACTCGAGGATGCCAAAAAGAAGATGGTTGATTAGAAAATCAAATTGAAAAGGCTGAAAAATTGTTTGCTGATTTGAAAGTGCAAATTGAAGAAGGAAAGAAGATAGATGAAGAAATCAGAAATAAGTTAAAGGTTAAAGAAGAAAATGTAGAGAGACTTGAAGCAGAGGTTGTTTCTCTTAAAAACATAAGCAAATCATCAACACTGTTGAGTGAAGAAAAGATAAATCAGAAGAGTTCTATGTCTTTTGAAAAGATTTCAAATGCACAGAAGGTTCCTAAAGACAAGAGTGGAGTTGGATGTGAAGAGGGTAAATGTTCTAAGCCTGAAAAAGAAGAACAGCAAAAGAGTTGTGCTGATTGCTTGATGCATTCGCATTTAAAGAGCTGAAATAACACTTTTAGAAGACCTCCTAGTCAAAGACAAAATCAGGTGACCAGGTTCAATGACTCTTTGTTTTATGGATACTGTTTTTCTTGCAATTGTTTTGATCATAAGGCTACAAATTGTAGGTTTAATGCAAGAAATAATTTCAGACATGCGAATAAGAATTCCTATGCTCCTCGGATGAACTACAATGTTGTTTGTTACAAATGCAATAACTTGGATCATACTGCAAAAATGTGTAGAAGCAAACATGCAGATTTTTCAAAGCAAAAACAAGAGAGTTGACAAAACAGAAAAGGTTAAGATGGTTTGGATGAAAAAGAATGAGGTTGAAAAGGTTGAATCGAGTGGAGTTGCTTCTGGGGTTGGTGAACTTGATGATTTTAGAAGAAAGAAGTTTGAAATGACTTCACCCCATCCTTGAGAAGGTGCTCGGACTTAGGGGGAGTTTTCATTGCTACATCTTATCAGCCCCGTTTCTGTTATGAAGGTTGGTTCAGATTGGAAAGTTATTATTCTTATGTTTTGGTTTTCTGGAAATGAGTTTTGGAGTAAGTTTTTTGAGTACCTTTTAGCTTGTAAAGCTGTTGATTATTCATCATCATCATCATCAGATCTTTATTATCATTTAAGATGGTTTTCAGATTTTTATGTCATGTGATTTGCCATTTCGTTCTTTATGCCATGACATTGGTTTTAGTTTGTCATTGATGTCAAAGCGGGAGAAATAAGTCAGGGGGAGCAGTGTTGTTTTATATCAGCAGATTGGCTTCAATTTTGGTGTCAGAGCAGTATTGATTTCAAGAGGTATTATCTTATGCAGTATTTGTTGTGGTTTCAAAGTGGTTGCCATCAATGACAAAGGGGGAGATTGTTGGAATATTTTGTCATTGATGTCAAGGTTGAGCTACCCGGTTGCCTACTTGAGCTGCTTGAGCTGCTTGAGCTAATTGAGGTGCTTGACCTGCTTGAGCTGCTTGAGCTAATTGAGGTGCTTGACCTGCTTGACCTGCTTGACCTACCTGGGTGGCTGCTTCAGCTGGTTGGATGTGTACTTAAGCTATTTGCCAGCCTACTTGTCAGCATTAATGCCAAATCAGTTTCCATGTCAGCATGTTTGAAATGTCTATCCTTCTTGGTTTGTGTTAAAAAGTCATCCATGTAAAGTTTGTTTTAAAAAGGAAACCTCATTTTATGTAGATGAGGTGGCTTATATTTGTCTTATGTGAAATTTTATAACGCATCAGATTTTGTTGATAGGTGTCTTTGAAAATGAGCAAAAATAAAAGACAGGGTCCTTCCTTGGCACGGGTCACTCTAATGGCATGTATAAAAATTAAATTATTTCAGAACATGTCTTTTTGAAAGTATATTTCGCTTTCTTCAAACCATGTCTTCATATTTTGGTGTGAATATTTCTGGAGTCTATTATTGGAGGCAAAATAATCAAGGTAGAGACATTTCATGTTTTTGAAAATCCTAGCAGACACGATTTTGTTTTTGAGGCGGTTGTTATTTTCAAAATCTCTATCCTTGGCGTGAGTCAAAGCTTTTGTCTGCAATTTATTTCTGTCAGAAACTGGGCGGCTTAATTAACTTCTGTGAAATGTCTTCTATATTTAGAAGATGCGTCGGACAATGATATTGGAAACAGCTATTTTATGAATCACTTTTATAAAGGTGGCTTCAGTTTTTAATGTTTTATTTCTAATGGCTTATATTTTTTGTAGATCCTCCTTCAGCAACAGAAAAAGTATGGAGATAGTTATTTTCTTTATTATGTGGTTGCCCAATGATTCTTTTGGAAAACAGAGAGGTCTTTGATAATAGTTATGAAGACGTACAATATTTTTGGTGATTATTTCTGGCAGAAGTTTTTATTAGCAATGTCTTTATTATTGCAGTGGCTAATTTTAATGTCTGAAATAAATTCATGGTTGTGAGTTTTTGTTGAAGGCGGCTATTAGAAAATAGACTGTTGGTGATTCCTAGCTCTGTCGTCTTCACTCCTGGCAGCGACAACTAAATAAAAATTGTGTCTTCTTTATGCCAATTCTTGTCGTCACTCTTGGCTTGGGTCTAAGTTTATGATATTCTTAAAGGGTGAATAAGGTGGTTGTATGCAGAAATGCCCCGGTGGTGTTTGAGAACTATCTTCATGCTGTTTGTATTCAAGATATCTTCAGAATGATATAATATTCCATGTGTGAATGATTATCTGTGAAGGAGCAGGGACGTGAGTATGTGGCTGACATGTTTCTAGAGTCAATGTTTCTACTGTGTATATGATTATCCTTCAAGACATGAGGTGTGGTATGCGTGAGTTTGCAATGAGCAGTAAATCTTGGAGATATTAGAAGGTACTGGTGAAGCTGCTTAGTATGTGACGGGCTGCTAAATATTGTATGTCCTGGCTATATGAAGCTTTGTATGCTATATAATCATTCAGGAATAGAGTGGGATATGAAAAAGATTTCCAGCTATGAATGTTTTAAAAATTAAATCAGACTCTCTATTGTGAAAGGTGCTATTGGCATGAGCATGTGTGCCTCGGACAGCTGAAAAGTTTTTGTTCTAAATATTCTTATCTTCATATCTTTGAATTCAATGAACTAGCTAAGAGGAGTTATGTGTTGTGGGTAATGTGTGTATTGGAGATTTGGCTTATACTCCGATGAATGTACTCTTTGCTTTAAATCTTTCTGTGTGATTTGGGCTGTCTAGGTGTGATGGTATGATTACAGTCGGTATCTTGGGGGCATAATTTCTTCCTTGGTACAGTGCAGCCTAGTATTCTTCTTGAACTGATCAGAGATTAGTGAATGTTCTTTCTGAGTTCAGCGTGTGAAGTTTTCAGACCATTTTGAGACCTATTTGAAGCCTTCTTGTTCATTCATTCAAAGTTGTTTGTGCTCAGATTTTGGTATTGCTAAGATTGAAGATTTTCAGTTTGAGTGTGGCATAGGTGATTTTGGGGGTGCAAGTTAAAGGACTGTCATATTTCAGTTTTTGATTCAGAACAGTGTGTATGTATTTGAGGGTCTCACAATTTATGTGAAGGCATCACTTGAAACAGCATTTGCAGCTTTGGCATTGAAGTCTGGAGTTGGTGCTTCAGCCACTGGAGTTGGTGCTTCGGTGTATTCAGAGCTGGTGCTTCGAAGGAGGGTTGGTGCTCTTGGTGGGTTAGTGCTCACTAAATGAAATCGAAGTTGGTGTTTCCAGTGAGTTGGTGCTCACTTATGTAACAGGGTTGGTGCCCTTTTGGAGATAAATAAAAGCAATATTTTGCTTTGGTTTTTTACCTGAAAGGGTTTTCCACGTAATCCTGGTGTTTAGCTTGTTTATGGTGTCTCTTGTTGCTCTTTATGATCTGATTTTTGATTTACATGTTAAATCTGGTTTAAAGTTTTAAAAGGACTGAAATACTGATTCACCCCCGCTCCCCCTCTCAGTATTTCCTGTGTGCTCTTCAGCTAGATGCCAAAAGAGCTGAACATGCTGCTACTAAGCCTCCAAGGTCTTCATCTAAAGGAGCAAAACAAACAAAGATGCCAACTGGAACATCTACAGCCACAGCCAATGTTAATGTTCCCAGAACAAGATCAAGTACAGCCGGGGCCAATGGAGGAGGTGGTGAAGAACTTGAGAAAGGGGTAAAACTGAAGAGTTCTTGTGCTCAAGATGAGCCTAAATCTGGAGCTAAATTGCAGATAAGGAGGCCACAGGGAAATCAGAGTGTGCATGAAGAGATTCAACAAGAAACTACTAATCTTCCCCAAGAGAACCTACCCTGATCTCCAGTGCGACCATCCTCATCCACTCCACTTCCCTACAATACAAACAATATTGTTTATATCTCCCATCCCCCATTACCTGATGATACTTATGAAACATCATTATCAAAAACCATGTTACCTCCTATTGCTTTTTCTCTCACTTTAAGCCCATTCAAAGTCCCATCCTCTTCTCAATGGCTCAAACTTCAAAGGGATTGTTTGTAAAAAAATAAAGTATAAAGATGCAACTGAATCTAATTATGATGTGGTAGCTAAATTGTTACATGGGCCTACTCCCAAACCCACAAAGGCACAAATTGCTTCAAGATTAATGATTGATCAATCAGGTGATCAATATCTGGAAATAGCCAAGCCTGTTGATGATAAAAATAAAGAAGATATTACAGAAGACAACTATCAAATGTCTAGAGTTGATATCAGCCCTTCAACTCATGAAAGAGATACCCATAATTTTCAAATCTCAACTACTAAACTTGTACATAGAACAAAAAAAGAGAATGCTACCAAGGAGCAACTTGGAGAACAAATTCAAATGCTGACATCTTATATCAAGAATATTCTAAATATATCAACACAGCCAATACGTGGGCCCTTAGTTTTGGGTGATACAGATATACAAAGTATTGATAAAGATGAGATGGAAAGATTAAGCAAATATCAAGCATTTGGGAAAGCCTCTCAGGATTGAGTTGAACAAATAACACTAGATAGACTCGTTAGTCTTTTGTATTGAGAAATCAATAATGTTGTACAAACAAACTGAGAAGACTAAAGAGCTTAAAAATGAATTTCAGATGATCAGAAAAGAAAAAACTGTCTAGCATTTGGCAATAAAGGATGTAGAGGAAATGTTGAAAATGGACATTAACACATTACTGACTGAGAAGATTTTAGATAAACAAAAAGAATATAATACTACAACATGGATAAAAAGCAATGAGTGGAAACTTACAGCTATTAAACAGGCTATAAACGAAATGAAGAAACTCCTCAAAGAAGTTGATTATGCTAGGTCTAAAATAGTAGTAAGTTGTTCAGCTATGGAAGTAAATATCTTTAAAGAGAATGATTCCACTTTGGAAGACACTCAGGTGAGCAAACAGAGTTTCAAAGACTTCATCTCCAAAGAATTGTTTAATTAGGAAAACACCAGTGCTAGTATAGTGATGAAATTTTCTACAGTATCAAACGTAGCAGGTAGTTTCCATAAAGAATTATCAATCATGGAAATGAAGATGAAGGAAATTGGGGATTGTCTAGCAACTTGGAAGCAAAGTCTATTCAATATTGTGGTTCCAAAAACAAAAGCCTTAACAGTTGCAATGAAAGGATACAAGAATTACAAAAGCACCTCTTCATCCTCAAACAAGAGAGAAATTCTATTGTATTATCCCATGTTATATTCATTTTATACAATTTTACTAGTGTTCATTGGTAGTGTACCACTTTTTTGTAAGCACTGATCTCTTGGTGAGGGCTAGGTTGATACTCTAGGATTAGAGACCTTTATATAGAGCTAGTCAACTATGTAAATAATTCACCCTCTACCTTCAAACCTATTGATGACGTGTGAGCTTCTAATAATTGCAGGCACTGACATAAACCATAGTTTGTAAACTAATCACAAGATTTACTTGCTGAGTTTTTTGCTGAGTATTTGGAAAAATTAAGCAAATTTTTCTACTTGACTTGTCATGCTAACAACACATCAAAATCACATGAAAAAATGTAGGTTGACCACGCCAGAAACTATATTTTTTTGGCTTTATAAGCATTTTTTTTGCCTTTTAAAAAAAATTGAAAATGGTGTGTGCCATCAAGAAATGAGTGGTTTGCAAGGTCTTCATTTGGGCTTGGTATTAGGAGCTGCCCCTTGACCCTACTAGAGGCGCTGCCCCCAAAACCCCGTAAGGCGCACCGCCCCTCAACCCTGCTGGGGGTGTTGCCCCCACACCCCCACCACACTCATCTAATACATCTTGTAGTTGTATTTTGCATAAAATTTATGTTCTTTTCAAAAAAGTGTGTTTTAATTTTTTTCAAAAATTAAGTGTTTTTTTTGGTAGTTGAGTTTTTTCCAAGTAGTGTTCAAGTCCAAGTCTGCGCACTATGACATAAACCACTCCACTATTCAACCCTAAAATATTGAAGGAAAAATATTACCTTAAGGTCTTTATTATTTATTAATCATTTCCTACTTAAAATTTTAAAATGTATTGCAATGGTAAGGCATGTTAACTTCCATCAAAAACTAAGAGTATGTATGTACAAGTACATTAGTTTAAATGAATTAAAATGGGTAAAACTACAGTTTTATTACCTGTCTTAGATAGTCTAAGTAATATTTTTCTGCATTCTAGTTTCATTAGAATGATTCAGGAAAAACAAGGGGAAATTTCAAAATAGTTCAAAATATGAAGTATATGAATATGAAAAAGAAATGTCCCACAAAGGTATCCTTCTTCAAAATGGTGATTGAGTGTAATTTTCAAAATAGAGGAAAGGGCAAAGAACATTCATATTTTGACAAAAAAATGCTATATTGATAAACACAAATGGCTTTTCCAAAGCTTTAAAGGTGAAAACATGAAAAGAAGAAGCTTTAAGAGGAAACTATAAGTTAACATTAAGAGAAGTAAATTGAAAATGAGTTCAAGAATTCAAAACACAAAAGGGAGATCAATAAAATTTGTGGGAGAAAAGAAGGATTGACGTTCCTATGAAATCACTGTTACAAATACCTTCGGCATCTATAAATGTGATGGAAACAAGCGCATGTATAAGTATCTTAATTTGGATGGATGATAGCAGATTTCCACTAAACCACAGGGAATGACTGTTGGTATGATCAACACAAAACCCATTTGTAAAGAGGTGATGCTTGTAGCTTATTGCAATTCTCTCATTATGATGCAAGCCTCACAAATTTGGATCTCCAAGTAACATGTCATTTCTAAGTTCTAACTAACCTATAAACAACTAGTTTCCAGATGAATTCTTTGTTAGGAAAAATATAATGACCCTATTGGGACCTATGGCCATTCAAATGATTACAATGGTACACCTTAAACCAATGGGGCTTTAGTTTCTCCAAATGAATTTTATGGCACACTTCAATCAAATAGGGTTCTAGGTCTACCTTAACGAATATAATGGAATGCTTACACATTAGGGTTCTGTGTCTGAATCCATATGCCAGTTTCATGCTTTAACATAGAAAAGTTTGATTACATATTAAGGTAAATACCATTATACCAGCACCTTTATGTCTTAAGTATTTGCCTAGGTCATACATGCAAAGAAAAGGAAGCCACATTGAACAGACATTGAGGAAATGTAAACCATATAGATAGCATATTAAATTCTAAGATCAGCCTTTGCATTAAAATCTTCAAGACTGCCTGCAAAGCCTTTCTAGGTGTATTTACAGCTTGATCTGCATTCCTGTTTCCCTCCAAATTCAAGGAGAAAGAAAAATATAATTTGAGTGATTAAGCAAGATGGGTATCCAGAAAAATACATGTTTTGACATGCAAGACGGAAAAAGGTAGATGTTTTTTTGTGTTCCATTAGTTTCCTAACCGTCTCGATAGCTGTTACAATATTCGTTCTCCGTAAATGCTCCCGATGTTGATGCCGTTTCTCATTAACATCCTCATCTGCCCCCATTGCCATGTCATGCTGTCCCACATTCCCACCCAACCGGTATTGTTTCTCTAACCATCTACCTTGCAGACCTGAATCTTCTGCTATTGCATTAACCAAAGTGGAAACCACTGTAAAAGTAAATAGCACTGCAGCTTTCCCAAGTTCAGTCACAGGTATGCCATAAGTTTTGGAAATGCCATAAGTTTTGGAAAGTTGAAGAGCATCATCCACAGCCTCTACAATCCTGAAAACATTTTTGGAACCATAAAGTTAAATTGAGTCCTCTCCTGAACGTTACAAGTCTATACTTTTATATCATGTTTGCACAAAGAAGAAAGAAATCAAAATGGATGTAAAATTAAACCAAATATCTATTTAGAATACAGTGGTACTACAAATGCTGCCATGACGATGAAGTTACTGCAGTAAATGAATTGCATTAACATAAAAAAAAAATTGCATGGTACCACATTAATATCAAGCAAAAAATTGCATGCTTACAACAGTTGATATGATGCCCATTTGATATGGTAAGTTCTCTACTCAATTGTTTAAGTAGCCTAAGATTGAGAATTCTATGCTTACAACATTGTTGACAAAGACTTCTATCCTTAACAATGGTATTATTGACCTGACACCAAAAACCCTGAAAATAAAGAATGACTATATTGTATTTTGATTAAAATTGTCTTCTATGAGTATTCAGAAACATTCTTAAACAGGATTCCGTTGCAAGTATCTAGTCATTAGGTCTAATCAGATATTCACTTCCTTTGAACTTACTTTCAGTTTCAGCAGCATTGACATACAAAATTTATTTTTTTAAAGTTACAAATAAACAGAAAAACAGTGCCAATACATGATAAGCTACAATATACAATCAAAAATATAATAACAATGCCAATAAGCATCACTGAATATCCCTTGTGCGCACCTTAGATCAAAAAGGTTCATTCTTATTAAGAAAGCAATTATTAGGTAAGCAAGCAAAAGTAAAAGTTCATTCTTATTAAGAAAGCAACTATTAACTGTCAGCATCTATTTATTTTATGCACCATGAAATATGCATTGTGCAATACAATGAAATCAGTGATACAAACATAAACAACAAAATCTATATTCGACAATTCATGGGCTAAACTCTCAATCCTATTCGCTCTCTATATCTCTATGCTATTGAAATGCTTTTAAATTTCAAAAACAGCAAGTTTTTGTCCCTTTTTCTTTTTTTTTTGACCTTTTTTTAAATCCATTTTTTTCTGTTTAAATCTCGATTTTTTTTACAATCTTTTACTTTTGGTTTGCTGATTCTTTCCCCAAAAGATTTTTGCTGCTATGAGTAGAACTACTCGGGAATGAATGAATAACACAAGTCTGCAACTTCATAGCATATACATATCATATATTTGGTTACAATAGCTCACAGCTTGCAATCATCAATCCAACTAGAAACCAGTATTTTAACAGATTTATGAATTAGAAAGCATTTTATTTATCAGAATGGCCCAACGGCATTACATAGAAAACTGGTGAAACTAGGCATAAAACAGACCCTGATACATGAAAAATTAGGCACTAATATTGCATTGACTGATCTTTTAGATGCCTTTTGTGCATATTGTCATACTAGCTACCACTTGAATCATTGCACAGTAACCTGTCATCTCTTGTGCACTTGTTCAGGCTTGGTAGTCACGGTGCAAAAACTCAATAAAAAACTTGGCAAAAACTCAACAAAAACTCCACAGATTTTCCAAACATTAAAAAACACATAAACTTGTAAAAATGTTTTTCAAAAACATGCATATTACTGAATCTAGGGAGCATATTACTACTTTCCTTCATATATAGATCAAAATTAGAGTTTAAAACACATCAACGACCAAAAAATGGGTACAACACATATCAACTTCAAGTTTCAGTATAAATAAAAATTACAAATTATAAATTTCTTCTATGACTTGTTGGTGTTGATTCTGTATATTCTTCTAACAGTTATTTTGTATTGAACCAACTTCCCCTTTATTATTTGAAAGTGTTATCCTTTTCTTGAAGAGATCGAATGCTGTATGGTACTGGACTTAGGTTTTTGCAATGCCTTTATGTTAACAATTTTAGCTTGTTTCATTCAGCTTTATAATGAAAGTTAATTACAGAAGAGGAGATAAATTAATAGAGATGAGCAAACAAATATTGAGAAATTATACAATGAGATGAGCAGGATAGGAAAGGAAGACAATGAAAAATAAGGTAAACCACACAAATGGACTTAAAAATTTACTAATTTATCTTTAACCATTGAAACAGGATAATGTTAAGCACAAAATATATTGTACCTCCTGTCTATCTGTGAATTTTATCTTTCTTTTTCACTAAAAACAATTAATATAAATAACAAGTTGTGGTTTTATTGTTATTATCAAAGAGTGCTAAAGTTTGACTTGTACTTACTTCTTGCTATTGGAAGCCGTATTTGTTAAAGCTAAGGAAAATGAATATCTATTGAGAAGTTCCAGATAAAGTCTATAAGCTTCTGGCTGAATTTGCCGATAGGGAATCACCCTGCAGTTCAATTAGAAACAAAATATAGATGAAGATTGTAAATGAAAAAAAATATAGCCCATATAACATACCATGTAGAAAGAGTTACTCTGTGATCTGTATCTGTGCTAAGCATAAGGAACAATGCAAAGGTGACATATTTAATGTGGTTTATACTTTAATTCTGTTTTGTGTCAAAATTACAATCCTCTGTATACTAATAAATTAATAACTATGTGGCATTGAATAGTTTGTGCAATTAACCCTACATGAGTACTAAACTCTTGCAGAATAGGAATACAAACTTGCTAAAATTAAGATAGATGCCCAAAACGGAAATAAAAATATTTTGGCGTACTCATGATCATCAAAGCAATAAGTGGCACTAGAAGTTTTAGTAATTACATGCAAGGGCCTTCGTAAGGCATGTCCAACCTAATCTAAAGCTAAGTAAATACATATTTACCCAATCAAAAACCATAAGAAAATTTGTCTGTTGGATCTAATCAACTGTAGAAGTCCATTTACCAGGAAATATTATAAAATGCTAATTAAAGTTTTAGCCATAAAATATTGCTAAAAAAGAAGCCTAGTTGTTGAGCCAAATTATTAATAAACTTCAGCAAATAAACAATGTAGTCCATAAATTGGAAGAACTGAAATTCACATTGAAAGTTATAAGAATTGTTCATGAATCAAGTTAGCCCATAAGGCATCTCGACTAAATTTAAGAGTAAAGCCAAGCAAAACCATATTTTTCAAGTCAAATAACACCAAAAAATATAACTGTCAGAAGGGTGAAATAAACCACTATATTACCACAACAAGAAGGAATTCAATTTGCTGAGCAAACCTACAACAGCAATAATTGAAATGCTGACCACCAAAACTTGGGTGCTAACAGTGCATGCCTTCACTCTTGTAAATAGGGAATATAACTCCATATAACTATAATTTGCATAATACTTATCTCACCCATTCAAACATCTATTTTTCAAAGAAATAAAGAATTAATATTCATGCAAATCATCTTCTTTTTCTCCTAGGAAGAGAGGAAAATCTCACATTTGAATAGACCATATATAGAGATATGGATAACATGCACATAAAGCTGAAGGATTTTTGTAATTAATAGATTGAATAGCTTATAGCATCTAAAAGACTAAATGGAAACCAATAATTTCCATTGCTACAAGACCAGTCTAATCAACCGAATACCAACATTCCATGAGGTCACCACCCTAGGGATTTGGGTGGCATCCCTGATGTCCTAGACATCCCAGAGAATTGGAGATGTCCAGAGATTCTTTGTGGGTTTTTTGAGACCTTCGCAGTGATATAGCATGCAAAATGAGATGATGACTTTCAATGATTCACACTTCAGAGGCTATTTTTAGGGTTTGCATGCAGTATTTCTTAGCGCATGTCGACATAATCTTTCTAGGTTTTCCGAGAGCTTCGCAATGATGTGACATGCAGGCAGAGTTGATCACTTTTTCAAGACTTGTTATTTTTAGCCAGTGCTTGCATGTTGATCATTTTTTTGGGTTTTTCGAGATCTCTCAAGCAGTGTGACATGCAAACTCATCCGACGGCTGCTTGGTCACTTTTTCAACCATTTACTATTTTTAGCAGGTTCACTCCGACAGCTGCCCAGCACTTCAGAATCATGAACCTGATGACATGCAACAAAAACAAGGTCAAACAGAACTCATCTGAAGCACATGCAAGACGAATTAGGGTATCCAGCTTCGTGACCCAAAATGAGGGGTCAAACGCCAGAATTTCTGAAAACCGGTGTATCCCATCGCGATCAGCATCTTTCAAGGAGTCCACTGGTAAAATTTGAAGGCAATCAGAGCACTTACTATTTATAGTAAGCCACTTCTAAAACAGGCTATAAATAGTAAGTCAACATCAGGCACCATTGTGAACGAGCAAGTCTACCGATGAGGATCACGTCATTCAAATTTCAAGATAAACGGAGTTGTGGAAGTCTCGAAATCAAGCAGTTGCTATAAATAGTAAACCACTTCCAAAAACATGCTATAAATAGCAGGTCAGCGTGAGGCATCACTATGAACAAGTCAAACAGGTGATGAAGACCCCATGGAGCGAATTTCAGATCAAACGGAGTTGCAGAAGTTTGAAAATCAAGCACTTACTATTTTTAGCAGGCCATGTAGAAGAATTAGGGTTTCCTGGAAAGTAGGGCCAAACACAAAGGTTACACAGAAGCAGCGTCCAGTCACAATCAACATCCTTCCGGCAATCTGCACACAAAGTTTGAGCTCATTCTGAATAGTTACTATTTTTAGTAAGTTGCTAAAAATAGCAGGTGCCAGCAACTCAGTCATGTCACGAGATTCGAAGCAAAGCAAAAATCCAGCCTTTCGGAGCCAGAAATCAGCTTGAAATGCAAAAGTTGCAAAACTTTCTAAAAATAGCAAGTTAGGGCAAGTTGAGGGCATCATGAACAATTCGCCCTAAGTCAAACAAAAAGCTAGAAAATTCATCTAAGTTTGGCAAAATGGAAGCTTGACACCCTCAAATCCGCTCCAAAAGCTTTAAGAGCCATGAAAATTCACTAAGTTTGAGAAATTTGAAGTCCAACATGCCAAATGCGCCTTAGCTACTTGAGGATGGCTGAAATTTTTTCTAAGTCCTTGAAATTTGAAGTGGGCATGGTGAAATGTGCCTTAGCTACTTGAAGATGGCATGAAATCTTTCTAAGTGCTTCAAACTTGAAGCTCAACCCCTCATATGCGCCCTTGGAGAGAAAGACACTTGAAAATTTTCTAAGTTATGTAAAATTGGAAGCACACCCCCTTGAATGCACCTTTGACTGGGAGGAGTTGAAAAAAAAAATCTGAGTATAGAAAATTTGAAGTTTAACCCCCCATATGTGCCCTTGACTCATGGAGAGCTTGGAAATATTCTAAGGCATGAAAATTGGAAGGAGGCACCTCTATATGCGCCTTAACCCAAGAGCAAGTATGGAGAATTTTCTAAGGTAAACAAACTCAAAGCTTGAATGGTGAAATGCGCCTTCACTTGGAGCTAGAGTTGGAAAATGGAGTAGCACCCAACAAATGCGCCTTAGCTAAAGGGGAAGATGAGGAAATATTCTAGGTGTTGGCAATTGAAAGTAAAAGCCCCCAAATGTGCCTAGCCAAAGAGAGGCATGTGGAAATTTTTCAAGAGTTAAAAAGTGAAAGTAGAGGGGGGTCATATGCGCCTAAGGGCTGAAGGGGAAGTTTGATATTTGCTAAGTGTTGCCAACTTAAAGCTTGGACCCTCATATGCGCCTTGATCTTGAGGAGAGGTAAGAAAATGTCTAAGGCAATGAAACTTGAAGTAAGACCCCTTGTATGCGCCCAAGAACTTGAAGGGAGGTAAGAAAATTTTTTAAGTCTTGCAAATTAAAAGCTAGCCATATCAAATGCGCCCTTGGAGATGGAGTTACAAAATTTTGCTAAGTGTGGTAAACTTAAACCTTGATACCTCATATGCACCCAGCTAGAAGGGGAGACTTGAAAACATTCCAAGTGTTTTAAATTTGAAGCATAACCCCCTATATGCGCCTAAGGAAAGGAGTTGGCATGAGGAATTTTTTTAAAACTTGAAGAAGCTACCAGCAAATGCAACTTGAGAAGCTGAGGGGGTCTGAAAGTTTCTAGGGAGTCTAAAAGTTTCTAAGGCATGTGAAATTAAAAGCTTGGCTACCAAAATACGCCTTAACCTAGGGAGAATGATTAAAAGTTTCTAAGGCAGGCAAACTTGAAGTGGAACACCCTATATGTGCCCAAAGTAAGAGCAAGTCAATGAAAATTTCTATGGCAAGTAAAATGAAAGCTTAAGACTCCAAATGCGCCTGGCTTGAACAAGTAAACATTGAAGGTTGATAAAACATCTAAGTGTTAAGTACCCCCCCATCTCATACGCGCCTAGCATGAAGAGTCAATTTAAAAAAAATTCTAAGGGGAAATTGAAAGTTACCACCCTTGAATGCACGCCCAGAGGAGAAGAAAGAATAAACCTTGGTGAAATATTTTGCAAAGGTTGAAAATAAAAGAATTAAATGTCCCCCTTCGTAGTGATGCACATGAATTTTGCATTTTCTGAGAGGAATTTTCTTCTAGGTACTGGATATCTTCAACAAGGAGATGATTTTGAAATTCTTCACGCCCTGCCGGAGACTTTAAGATGGAAATTTTTCTCGGACACCTGGTTGATGAAATTTTCTAAAGGAAATAAATTATTTCTAAGGTAGATGGGTTGGAAATTTGGCTAAGGCAAAAAGGGGGTATCATGCTGGTTGGTTGGAAAATTTTCTAAGATAGAGAGGAATCAAACAGCACCCTCTAAACGCGCCGTCAAGTTGGATAAAGTTTCTAAGGCACAACTTCAAGGTACACAGGAAGCAGAGTACAAGATGGAAATTTGGCTAAGGCATGAAGAATTTGGAGATGAAGTGAAACTTGAATATCAGGATGATATTTGCCCATGATGAAAGGTTGTAAAGAAGGCAAAGCCTGCTGAAGAAAAAGAGATGAGCCCTATCAGATTCGGATATCATTCAAATCTTGGAAGTCAAAGCATGGAGATCTGGTAAGTAGAGTGGATTTATATTGTAAAGTGTTTTGATGTCCTCTTTGTTTGTTTTGCAGGTTGAACGTCAGGGCCATGGCACAGTGACTTGGAGTAATGAAGCAAATAGTCCAAGATGATAAATCATGAAGGAAGAAAAGTTACAAGAAATGGCTTAGTGTTGGAACAACCTAATATGCACTCAATTTAGAGAGGTAGATGGCGAGGAAGAAATGCTCGAGTCCAAGATAAGAAGACCCTTCAGGATCGGAGGTGGAGAAATAATCACCCCCCAAGCAAGTACTTTGAAGTTGAAGAACAACATCAAGAAGAAAATCATCGTTGAGCAAGAGAAAGAGGTTGCAAGCTTGATGTTAGATCGAGAACGTGCATGTCGTACCAGTCCAAGAAGTTGAAGAAGTGTGAACGCGTCTATGAACAGGAATCTTCTAGAAGATGGTGGACATTAATTGTTCATTTATTACTCCACTCCTCTTTTTAGGGTTAGGGCTTATGTGGCTCGATCTGAGCCCTCCATCTGATTGTAATCTGAGCCGTCCATTGGACTTGGCCAGCTATAAAAGGGACACCCCCCCTCATTTGTACGAGACTAGACATTAGATCATTAGAGAATAGAGAGACAGCTAGGTAATAGCTTAGAGATAGCTTAGTATAGATTGGTAGGATAATTTGAAGAAGGAAAGTTTTTCCTTTGAAAACTTTGTAAGAAATTGTTGTGAACACTCTCTCAATAAAAAGAGTTTTCATTGATGGTGAGTTTCGTCTTTTGTTGTGAGTAGCTAAAAAAGGTTTCTTCGTCCTTCTGATTCGAATAGTAGTTTGAAGTAGAGTAAATTTCATTTCATGCAAGCAAATAGTAATAATGGAATGTGGTGTTTGATCTAAACAAGCTTCATTTATCCATACCACTAGCGGGCTCACTGATGGTGTGTTCGCCTTTTGTGGTCAACTGGAAACGTTGTGGACCTAACTTCAATCACAGTTTGAATGATGGTATGCGTCGTTGTGATGGGATCTTCATGTCAAGCGGTGGTTTGAATATCTTTAGTCACCTCCCTTGAAGATTGCACCGACTCCGCGGAAGCTGTCCGATGTGAGGCAAAGCGAAGTCTGGTTGAAGTTTGCTGAAGTTGAGCTCCATATCCCGCACTTAGGATAGAATTTAGACTTTCTAAACCTTGCACCCATTTTAATTCAGTACTTTCTAGTTAGTTAGGAAACAAGAGCTTTACAGACAAACCTTTAGAGCATTTAAATCCCTTTCTCCGCTGTCGAACAATTTCATAAGTCCCCTTGAAATACCAGCAAATCACATCGAGCCAACTGAGACTATCCGCTGCATGAAGGAACCTTGGAGTTGAATGCATGATCTTTCTAGCAATCTTAGCATGCAAGAGATTTTGTTCAAGAGAGGATAGAGTCGCCGTTGGTAACTTTATTCTATGTTGGTGCGGTCACGAAAAACACATCAACAGGAACATAGTGTACGTGTATTTTTCCTTTGACTTTCCTAAAAGAACATTGCATAATGTCTTGTTTTTCCACACAAAACAATTGATTGCTTTCTTATTCCTTTTCCTACTAGGGGGCTTGTCATTATCAATGTTCGAGAAGGAAGAAGAAGAAGAATCTATGGGATCATCACAATAAAGGTGACAATAAAATTTCTTATACTTCAGTAATCTATTCTTTGAATTTTTATGCTTGTGTTTTGTGGCTACAACAAAGGCTTCTTCAATTTTGTACGCAACTTTTTCCTTAGCAAACTAACACTCATGTTAAACAAAAGTTCACAATAAGTATCAAAATTGGCTTGATTGAGTTTGTTTGTGAGCTAGAGCATTTCCAAGAAATTAGTGTAATTGGAACTAAGGCCATTAAGAATGATAGAAATGAGCATGTCATTTTCAAGTTTCCCACCATTGGCTAGTATGGTTGCTTGATGTCTTTGAACCTAGACACATAATCTATGACATCCTCCTCATCATCTGGCTTTGTGTTTAGAAGTTGCATCAACAAATCATTTTTCTTAAAGGCATGTTGTTTATCATAAAGATCAAGCAACATCTTCCATGCTTACCAAGCTTCTAATTTCAATGCTTCAATTTTATATGCCCTGAAATTGCAAAATATTCTAAGTCTTGTGTCCTATTTGTCGCTTTGGCCTACCTTACTCGTCACTAATAACCAATTAGAGATCTCCTAAAATGAGCCCCCTTTGGCAGACTTTACACACACTATTATGCTTTGCCTCCTCTCATACTTCAATCATGTGCCCAAGTTGCAAAAATCCAAAAAAAGTCTATGTATGAGGCTTTCTAACTCAATTTCTGGCTCAAGATGGGTTTTCAAGCTTTTCAATACCAACATGCTTTCCCTCTATTCCCCAAAACCCCATGCTTCTAGACTTCCTCTAGGCCCTTTGTCTATTTCAAATTTTCAAAATTCTAGCTACCCAAGTGCCTTGTCATGAAGTTCCCAAAACTTCCATGCCTAGCTCTTCCTCTTTGCCTTCAAGCCTAATATTTCAAGAATGCACCTAAGTACCACATAAACAATTTCTTCAACTCTAAAACCCTAGACTCCAACATCTCTCTATTTTGTTCGTTGTGCCCCACACTTCACCTTTCTTTGTTCTTCTCCCAACAGGTTTTTAGACTTGTTAGTTGTCTCCTTTGCGTCATTTCCCCTGATTTTTGCCCCTCATCAAGTTCTCCAACCTTTGTCTACTGCTTTCCCCTAAAGTGATGTAACATCACGCAATCCTAATCCCCAACAACTTTCCCTTTCCTCTTTCCCTACCTTCACAAAAGCAGTATCAAGTTTCTCCTAGCCTTGATCTTGCTTCATCATACTTTGGCATCAAGTATTACTTTTCCTCGATCCTCAACCACTCTCACTCTTGTTGTAGGCTTTCAGACATTTTCATCCCCTTTTCCCCAAAATGCACCATGGGTGTCACAACCCCCAAATCTAGGCCCTTGCCATTTTGTTAATCATTTCTCCTCGAGCCCTTGAGATTTCACCTACCTTTCTACATTTCTCCTGATGATAGTGAGTCTTGCATATTCCTCAATCCCTACCCTACTCCCCCTTGTGCCTTCTCCTCTTTCGAACTATTGAGATTCATAATGCACTCATCCCCCTAGTGTAAAATCGTCATGTGACATCCCAAAGCCCCAATTCCCATTTCTCAATCCTCCTTGGAATCTCGATAGGTGGTTTCTTGAAATCCCAACTCATCGGGCCTCGGAAAAATTTTCACCTCTATGCTACAGTCAAGCCTGAGTATTTGCAAGTCCCTAAAGCTCATACTCATTATTCCACCTAGCACCCATGCACCTTCAAAAGTATCATTAATACTCAGAAATGAATGCAGCAGACATGTACACTCCCTGAAATCTCACTAATATGGCATTGAGTCGATCAAAGGCATAGATCCACACACGAGGCCATGTGAAGATGATAGAGGTAGATATGGACTCCTCAACGCCATAAATGAAAATACTCGATGTTGGAAATTTATAACCGATTCCTAGGCTACTCTTTGAACATGAGATGGACATTTTAGCTACCCCCAATCAATTGAGCACCAAACCCAAGGACACTTTCATTACATGAGGATGTGCTAGTGCATTGAATGCTTTGACTAGCAAAAGAATCTTACAACCCTTGGTGACTTGCCAAAATGTATGCAATTGAAATGTTATAAATTCAAGAATGCAAAAAGATAATAAAAACTAGTCTTTGAACCAATTTTCTACCTTGGTTCCTAAGAGTATATTCTAGGGAATCAATCAATGAATGTGCCACATTGTTAAGGATTGATATTGCTTGTATGGGCTATAGGAAAGCATAGTTGGGTTGGGTGATTTCATTGTAGATGTCTCCATGGCAAGTTGTAATACTTCATGTAATGTCCCCTTCGCAAGCATAAGCAACTAGCAGAGACCCTCAACCTATTTTAATTCCCATAGGTTATGTGGAATGTAAAAAGGGAATAATTAATTAATTAATTAAATTAAGTTGTCTAAATAAAGCCAGTTTTTAGACAACTTATATTTAATTAATTGTTTTTATTAAATTAGGCAGTTTCATTAAAAATGGCTTATTTATGGGGCCCAAAACATAAAGTTAAATTATAGTCACTTTTGGAGGGAAAATGAAGAGCTATGGGAAATAATATTTATTTATTTCCAAAAAATGTATAAAAGGGGAAGAGAAGGTGAGAAAATTCATTCTTGGCATTTTTCATTTGTAAAACCCCAACTTTGGAGAGTGGGCAATTTTTCATCTTCTACCATAGGACAAAAACCCTCTAATAAGATTTTCAAGGACATAAACCCTCCCAGCCGATTAACAGGTGGATTCATACAGGATTCACAGGTGTGCCAAACGTTTGGAGTTTGTGAAGAAATTTTAATAGTTTCATTTTAGAATTGTGCTAAAGGTGAGAGATTTATCAAATATATTTGTGAAGCAAATACTAATTGATTCTACTCAAGAGCAACGATTGGTTTTCATCTAGATGCCCTATTTTCAATTGATTGCCCTAACCACCCATTTTGAAGGAGAATAGAGTCCGTATCAATGAAGTTTGCAGGTATTTGAACTAAAGATGAATTTGCACTTGTATGAGATTAGCGTTGGGTATTATGAAAGGTCGGACTTATTGTAAAGAGCCATAACATCGTATTATGAAAGGTTGGACTTATTGTAAAGAGCCATAACATCCACTAAGGCAAGGCATTGCAGGTATTCATGACACTTTTGGAGCTGCATTATTCAGGGACCAGTCATAAAGGAAGGCGTTGCATTTTAATTCCTTGTTTTCCAGATAAGCAGCTACTCCATATTGAATAAACTCCTTTCTAAGCTGTGGCAGTTGAGGAGAGTAAGGAGGTGTGAGAAATAAATAGGAGGCGAGTCATATGTTGGGCCCAAACACCAGCCGCTCAGTTTGAAGTCTGCTGTGATAAGTTTGGAGGAGGTGAGAGCCAGGGAGAAATCACTGCCTGCAACAGAAGGCAACAATACTATTACCCAACTGTGCTACAATTTCACCCTCATTCAACTGTCCTAAGTAAGCCGCAGCATTATGGACCAGACTTGAAAGATTGACAAACTGCAGCAATTATAGTGGGCTACCTGTAGATGACTACAGCAGCATTCTAGAGTTTAGATTTGCTTCAGATTAATCTGTGTATGCATGGTATTTCTTCCCGGCAATGATGATTTATGTATTGCCAAACCTGTGTACATTGTGATAAATGAAATTTATTGTAGTGCTCCACTGAAAGAAAAAATCTTTATTAGTTTAAGTTTGATTATTATATGATCATTTTGTCAAACACTTGAAAATTCAAGAAAATTAGCCTGGTACATCACACTTCAGGAGGATCTTCAAACTTGGTTGTAGATCCTCTCTTGCCACAATTGCTGACCTGGTGTAATGAAGATTTGATTAATGTCGCAACATTATAAAGCATTGCAAACTCTTTGTAATGTTCTTCTCTTTATTACATGTGAGGTATTGTTGATCCAAGATGGATTATTAAATATGCGTAGTTATGTAATATTTCCCTGTTTTTATGATTCTATTGCAGTCCCATATGGCTATCTTTCCTTCTTGTGTGTTGTAAGTTTGTAACTTTGTTGCCCTCTGAATTTGGCACTGGTCAGGTTGACTTAGATTTCAATCATTTTCATTTAAGAACATTTCTTTCTGTTTCTGTTGTAGCTTAGTTTCCTGCCTTGCCTACATGCATAAATCAGCATTTCATTTCTGCAATATCGTAAGGGATTCATACTTGAATGAGATGCTCAACAGTTTAACTTTATGCATGTCAGAGTCCTGCTCAACATTGCAGCACATTGCTTCAATTATGAACATCTTTAGCAAGCTAGTGTCAGATAAATCTCTAGAGAGTTGTATTGATAAGATACAAGATGCGTATGCAGTATAAAATGTTTAGGGGACTCATCTTGTGTGGTATGATTCATTATAAATACTTAGGTGCATATGCATGCTTGTCCATAACTGCTATTAGTGAGGTCAAGCAGGTTAGTTCCTGACTGCCATTTGGGCATGGTAGTCAAAGCCTTGTTCCAATTTCTCTCCTATTAGAAGGCCTCAACGGAATTACCCCCTAGGTTCTGTAAAGCCTGAAGAAGAAGAGGATTTGCCCTAATCCAATGAATTGGTCAGATACTGTCCTCTCCTAGTTGGTGTGCCATTCTCTCGGCCTGAGATACATTGTTCCCCTTGTCTCATATTGAGTAATGGTGCTAGAGGAAAGGTCCCACAGTTTTGGGAGCTAACAGAGTGAACATGTAGATTTTATCAAAGCCAAAGCCATCTAATATTTTTGTTGAAATGTGCCAACTTCGCAGCATCAGAAGAAGGTGTGGGTTTTGTCTCAACCATCTCCCACATATTATTAAATATTAGGGTGTTTTCCATGTTTATGCTCCATTCTTTATAATTTTTTGGTGTTAGTTCTACCTATGTCAGAAATTAAACTCTCTTTGTAATGGCAAAAGCAAGAAATATCGGGGTATCGATTTTGACAAAAAATGCACCCATGTTACACCTTATACCACTATGAATTGAAACAATCTTTTAAAAAAACTATCACTTGCCCTAATTGGTGCAATTCCATAATACTTAGTTTTTAGGATAAGACTTCAAAACACCACCTTATGCACCTATATACCCTTTATTGCAACCAATTATTTATTTTGCACAAAACAGAAATATCCAATATTCAGATTTATGAGTCCAAAACTTAGACACGTGGGAAAATCTTTATACCTGCAAACCAAACAACCACCATTGCTTAGTGTGAAATCATTTGTTGGTTTAAACATGCAATTTTTGACTCTGATGTTGCTTTACAATTTTGGGATAGAATCCCAATATGTAAGCACCTAGGACATTTCCATTTTGAAGGGAGGCTGATGATAGGATGGTAACAGGTTGATTTTGACTGAAACAGCAGGCAGATTTTCTAAAATTGCTTTGTGCAGGGCTTCATTAAGTCCATCTTTGGAAAGCACATCTCTTTCCCAAAATTGTATACTGCATGCGATTAGGCAAATTATAGATCCATGGCAGCATCACAGTAGAGATCAAGATTCTTCTTAAACAACATCTATGTTGTGGAGTAGTTGCCTTGTACACAGGATCTGAAGCTTTCCAAAAACAACATTGGCCACAAACAAACAAAAAAAACACCTGATACCTCAGACTAAATGGAGCATACTTCAAAGTTCCCACAGGTTAGAATCATGTGAGTACCTACAGAGAAAGAAAAAATTAAAAAGGGATGACAGGAGACATTTGGAATTTTAGAGGAAAACAAATAGCAGCAGGTCATCCTCCATTCATTCCTCAGATCCATCACATACCTTGCATGGATGGCTCTGGTACCGATTGTTGGTATTTAAACTATAGATACTCACAAAAAATTGAAAGCTCGCATCATGAAAAATGAAACTTGTCTGTATATTAATTTCTCTCCCAAATAGATTTTCAAGGAATAATAAAGACTATATATAAGAGCCTTTCAAGGAATAACAGAGACTATATAGAAGAACCCTTCCCACACAACTTCCTAAACCACTTCACAGGAAAACTAACACCTGAACAACAAACAAAACATAAACACAAGATAATAAAATAAGAACCTGAAGACTAAGGGGGTTATCTCACTAAAGAGATGCATGCCCCTAATAATAACAGATATAAACATGAAAACAAACAAACCAAAACTTTGGACCACAAACTTACAACAATGCTTTGCTCATATCTTTTAGCTTACTCTTTTGTGGGAGCTTCTCTGCTTTTTCAGGCTTGTATTTTGAGTCATTTTCTGTTATTTTTCCATTTTCAACACCATGACCAAGGAAAAACCTTATTTGATTGAATGTTCAAATGCACACAAAGAGGTCCCAGCTCAATGAAGCTTAAATCCTCTACTAAGACCCACTCAAATCCCACTAAGTAGCTTTCTAAAAGGCTCTCAAGTCACCATGACACCTTCAAGCCTCTAAAAGTAAAATAAGTTCTTCAGAATGTTGAAGATTTGGGATTGGCAAAAGACAGTTTGATGGCTTTGAAATTATGTGCAAGTACCTATCTGCCCTAATACTCTCGACACTTGTGCTAGGCATTGGCTTTCACTAATGACAGCCATCACCAAATTCAACTAGGCTTGGATCACAAGGTCTCTTAGGGCCAAATAGTTAAATGTGAAGGCATCTATTAAAGAAGTCAAACTTCTGGCTGAAGATTTAGCCACCACCGAAAACCATATCAACAGTGCCATCTTTTGAGGAGTTAATAGCATTGCTTCACCCAGTAAAACACATAAGGCTTCCCACAAACTCAAAGAAATGAAAAAGGACTTGGCTAATCTGAAGCTATTTGTCATGTCCCCTCACTAGCTAGGTCGCCCAGCAGAGGGAAAAAAAGGTGTTTTTTAACACCAATTTAATATATTTAAAAGTAAAATAAAAATAATAATCACAAAATAAAATAAAATATTTGATATTTAACTTTGGCGCTCAATTCTGAGCCAACTTACATTTAAATAAAATTAAATTAAAAAAGAATAAGTTGAATGTGCATGTCGGCCTACTCTAGGCCCTAGCACCTCCTCCAAGCACCATTTATATATTTGTTTTGTAACAAGGAGGATCATCTGGAGATTTTGGGCAGAAATTTTAAGTTTAACTTGAGCAGGTCAGCTGGGAAGCAAACCCTAGCTGCCTACCCAGGTGAAGACGAAAACCTTGATCGCGAATTTTGCTTAGACTTATCATTGTTTTGTTTTCCAAGATAGGAAAACAAAATTGCAGGGAAACCCGGGGACACATACCCCCCTAAAATGCCCTATCCCTATCCTTGGGGCGTCCCGGGTACAGGGGGACGGCTAGGGATGGTCCCCTAGCATCCTCTTTTTTTGCAAAATCATGGGAAACATTCCGGACCCGAGGGGCGGTCAAAGGGAAAGGGGGATGGCTAACCGTCTCGGGAACGGCCAAGGGACGCCCGAGCCATACCTCGACTGTCCCCCACGTGATGGCATGTTTTAAACCAAAAAAAACACATTTAAAAAAAATTAAAAGCCCAGAATTCATGGCTTTACTGGGCCCCATCCATTTTTGATACCCTTATGAGGAAAAAGTAACTCATTTCATTCATTTGTGAGTTTGTTTGTGAAGGAGAGAGAGCAGCCAAGGGTTTGAAGTTGCAGCCATTGAAGGAAGAAGAACAGCAGTTTGAAGGAGAAGAGGTTGAAGCTAGTGTTGTTGGGAGTGCAAACCCACCAAAGAGGTATGCATTTGCTTTCCTTCTTTTCTTTTTACATTTTTTTGCAAAATCTCAAGCATACAGTGTCTAATTTTATTTTATTTTCTTTTGCATTTTTTAGTTGAAACTTGCATTTAAAATATAAAAAACATAAGCAACAGTGGGGGTGGGAGTGATAGTGAAGATGAAGTGCAAAATAGAAGAGAAAGTGGTGAGGCTGTTAGTGGAGAGCAAACAAACCCATAACATTGCCCTTCAACAGTCATGGAATGCTATGCAAAGCACCCTTTAAACAAAAAAAAACTTTCCTTCAATATGTTACACCCATGGGCCAAAGACAAAAAAATTCAGGGGGGAGTACAGTGTGGTTTTGCCATGTTTGTGAAAAGGAATTTAGGGGCAGCTACACAAGGGTAAGGTCTCATTTTTTGGGTGATGTGGGCAATGGAGTTAGAATGTGTCCTAAGTTAAAAGTTGATGAAGCAATAGAGTGCCAAAGATTGCAAATGGAGTTGGATGGGGTTCAAGGTGGGTCATCTTCTTTTCCAAGTGAGCAATCAACTATGCCTATGCCTTCCACGATTGGTAGTAGTGAAGTTGCCACAAGAGGAAAGAGGAAGGTGAGTGGTAGTGGGAAGGGAGCTTCAAATGAGTCTATGTTTAATAACCAAGCACGATAAGCCACCAAATCTTCCATTGCCAAATTCTTTTTTGCCCATGCCATCCCATTTCATGTGGCCCATTCATCTTATTTCAAACAAATGGTTAAAGATGTTAATGATATAGCAGCTTCGGTAGCTCCTTCCAGCTCAGCTCCTTCGTGGAAACATAAATTGAATGATAGCCGTTGGCTATTCAATTTATATTTATTGTTATCGTTTATCTTCACTTTGTATGGGCCGACATATGAAGATACGAATTCATCTTGTTCCGTTATCAAGAAGACACTTAATACATGTTTATTATTTGGAGCCGACCTCATTTTCCTTGGGATTCGATCTTTAAGGTGGCCGACCTCTTGTGAAGAGGTGAGAATATTCTTTCAGGCCAATACATGTTCAAAGAGCCTCGAACAAATAAAGTCATACAGGTTATTTTGATTGAGGCCGACATTGATTGCTTGGAGCCGACATCATATCTTGGAGTCATGATTTCTTAAGAGGCCGACATGAAGGATCTGTCTTTCCATTCATTTGTATATATATACAGATTGTTCGTCCATTGTTATTATCCAAGCACCAGACCAGTTCGATCATTTACACAAGTGCGAATATATTATCTGATCAAGAGTGATCATATCATACAGGGCGAAGGTACAATTAGCGAATTTTGTCAAGTGCGCATCAAGGGCGAAGTTACTGCTAACAGAGTTCGGTTGTTCACATTAGATCTGATGATCAAGTGCGAACTTATCTGATATTCCAATGCGTATACATCTGATGCTCAAGTGCGAACTTATCTGATATTCTAGAGCGAATATTCTAGAGCGAACTTATCTAATATTCATCCATTTTATTTACAGTTCGATACAAGAGAAGTGTGATTCCATTAAGAGCAGATCGAAGATCTATTAGTCTGATTTCGATATCAAGGAAGAGCTTGATAATATTCTGTTTTTTGCATCAAGCTTTGGTGCTGTTGGTTGGCCTTGCAATCGGCCGCATTGTAAAGATCATTGTTGACTACTTTAAATATAAGAGAGATCTTTGTTGCTGGGTTTTTTCTCCCTCAAGAGGAGGGTTTTCCCAGGGTATATGCTGTGTTATTATCTCTGATTTTGAATTATTTTTTGTGCATTTACATCTGATCATGAAATTTAACAAAAGATATAGCCACTATTAGTCCTTCATTCATACCCCTTGGAGATCATAAACTACGCACCACCCTCCTAGACAAAGAGTACTCCAAAGTTAATGTGTTAATGGCGGATATGAGGCGAACATGGATGAGGACAGGGTGCTCTATAATGATGGATGGGTGGACTGATGTTAGACATTGGCCACTCATCAATGTCATAACCTATTGGCTCTTATTTTCTTAGAGCCATAGATTGTTCGGGGAGACATAAGGATGCAGACTTCCAGTTTTCCATTTTGAGAGATGCCATAGAGGAGGTTGGGGCTGCTAATGTGGTGCAGGTGATCACCAATTCAGCATGTGTGTGCAAATCGGCTAGTTTGATGGTGGAAGGTACTTATAGGCACATATTTTGGACCCCATGTTGTGTTCATGCATTGAAAGACATAGGGAAGTTGGATTGGGTAAAGCAAGCAGTGGCAGAAACTAGAGATATTCAAATGTTCATTTGCAATCACCACACCTCACTTGCTCTCTTCAGATCATTTTCAAAGGAGTTTCTCAAACTTGTTGAGACAAGGTATGCCACATACTTCATTTTGTTTCACTTTCAATTTTTCAAATTTTGAAACTTCAAAGTTCAAACATTTCAATTTGTATTCATAATTTGATTTCGTTTTAATGAATCATTGAATCAATGCATGTAGATATGCCACATACTTCATCTTGTTGGAGAAGATGCTTGAGGTGCATAAGCCTCTACAATTGATGATGGTCAATGTAGAGTGGACTAGATGGCCTAATTCAAGTTCTTCTCAAAGAAAGACCATCAAACAAAAAATCCTCAATGACGATTTTCATATTAAATTTCTGATTAGTGGATTAGTGGTCCAACGTGAGGTAAGACATATTAGATTGCTGATTTTCATATTAAATTTCTGATTTTAATATTTTAATTATATTGTTCAATGTTCCAACTTTTGAAGTTTCTAACTTGTCAATTAATTATTTTGAACTTTTTGTTTGCATTTTGCAGATATATTTGCTCCTTCATCTCGCCTATTGTAGATGTCATCCGATATGTTGATACAAACTCTCCTTGTCTTGGAGAGATATATGAGACATTTGACAGTATGCTTGGGAAGATCAAGCAAACAATTTGGGCAAAGGATCCCACTTTGGATTTATATGAGCAACACATTAGGCCAATTGTGACGCAGAGATGGATTACAATGAACACCCCGCTTCATATGGTTGCCTTTGTGTTAGAATATTATATTCTCTATTATTAATGGTCAATACTACTGTTGCTACAGTAGTTCGTACGTGAGGTAGTTAAACATTTTAAATGTCTACAGTGATCTACCTCCTCTATATATTGTAATCATCTCCTTCTGTTAATTCAAGCAATTTTAAGCAATTCTCCCAGCTAAAATTGTTTCATGGTATCAGAGCTGGTCTGAGCCTGTCTCCCTCACAGGATGGCTCAGGATTTTGGGAGGGTTCGGTAATTCGCTTTTGCGTGTGAACTTTCAAAAAAAATTTTGCAAGGTCGCAGGGTTTTTTGTTTTCTAATTTTCGTTAGTTTTTCTAACTAAAAATCAAAACCCTTCTCTGCAAATTCGTGGGTTTGTTTCTGAAGGAAATCGAGGGCTTTGTCGTCTGAAATTTTTGTGGGTTTTTTCGTGCCATTTCCTGGGCGTGATTTCTACCTTGCAGGCTTTGTTTTCTTCACTTGGCATCACAGGTTCATGATTCTTGTTTCTAGGTGTCACCTGAGTCATTTCGTGTCATTATTTGGCCGCGTTTTTCAATCCCTTGAACCCGCGTTTCCTTCAGCTGTTGGTCACGCCTTTTGGACACCATTTGGGGCCGTGATTTTCAAAAACTAAGCGCGTGTTCTCCTTCTCCCAGTTTGCGTTTACAGTTGTGTCATTTGGGCGCACGATTCAAAGACTTTGTGAATGCGTTCTCTATGTGGCGCGATGTTTGCATCTGGCTCTGTGAGGCACAAAAATCTGTTCGCAGTGTGGACGCATGTTTCTAGACTTTTTTTCAGCTCTTTCTGGTGCCGTTTTCTGATTTTCGACTCTGATAAAATGTGTTTTTCAAACTTTATCGATGTTTTCTTTTTTTTCTGCAACCTGAGTCATGAATATTCGATTAGGGTTTGGCTGAAAAATCTCCTGAGTCTTCCTTGGCACGGATTCGAAAATCTTGGTCGCGGACTTCCCGAGGGTCTGGTCGCACGATTTTCCTGTCTTTTAGACGCGCACTTTCTCACCTAGTTTGAACCGGAGCCGCTCAAAGAAGGATGCGTTTTTTGTGTCTTCTTCTTCAGATGCGCGATCTCTGAAAAAGTTTTCCTGCAGCAGATTTTAGGAGGTGTTTTCTGCTCGTGTTTATGAAATGCAATTGGTGAAGCCACGTTTTTTACAAATTTCTGGTGCATCCATGGCCGCCTAAGGTTTCTGCGAATTTTGTCTAGGGTTTTGACCCTCCAGTTCAAGGCAGAAATTTTTTTCATTTGCAGATTCCTTGTGATTTTTTGAGAACTCAACTGGGTTGGTCTCCGATTTTTCTAAGTGCTTCATTTTTTGTGCCTCGATTTTTGTGCAGATTTGTTTTGGCGGCTAGGGTTCCAAACCCTCTGGAAAAGCCAACAATCGATGTATGGGTTTTTTAAATATTTTTTCCCTTAAAAAAATCTGTATGGGTTTTATTTTTATTTTCCCTTACAAAAAAAAAAAAAATTGTATGGGTTTTCATAATTTTTTCCCTTAAAAAATTCCAGGAGGGTTTATAATTTTCTCCTCAAAAATTTAGAGTTTTTCTTGTATACCCTAGTCAGGGTTTCTGTTGTTTGGGAGGGTTCTCTGGTCTTTGGTTTTTATCGTTTTTTCCAAAACAAACGATGATTTGTAATCTTGGGTTTAACGATTTTTTCCTCAAAAATCATAGTTTGTTGCAGTCTGTTTTGGTCGCACTTGGAGTTGCTAGGGCAAACATCTACACAGCTAGCTTTTTGCAGTCTATTCTCGAGCGTCATGCTCATTTGCAAAAGTTTCGACGGTTTGCTGATTTATCCTCAAAATCATGGCAGTTGTTCTCGGTGTGTCTCTAGTTTCAGGGAGGGACAGCTCTGTTACCCAACGTCAGGTTAAACGTTTTGTGATGACTTCTAATCAACAGTTCTGCAGATTCTGGAAGGGTTAGTGGCAGACTCATCTCAAGTGGCAGAGTTAATGGCAGGCTCTTGTCTCTTGTTGCAGAGCTTTCTAAAGAAGGGGCAACCTTCTCTATTTTTTTTCTGGAAAGAAGGGGCAACCTTCTCTGTTTTTTTTTTTTCTGGAAAGAAGGGGCAACCTTCTCTGTTTTTTTTCTGGATGGTTTTTGGTACTCTTGGTCATCAACATTTTGCAGATCTAGGGAGGGTCTTAGCAGCAACAGAGTGTTCTGAAGAATTTGTGACCAAACGACCTGCAAAGTGTTTTTTGTAGGCTAGTTAGATGATTGACCATTAAGGGAGGGTGTTAGAATATTATATTCTCTATTATTAATAGTCAATACTACTGTTGCTACAGTAGTTTGTAGGTGAGGTAGTTAGACATTTTAAATGTCTACAGTGATCTACCTCCTCTATATATTGTAATCATCTCCTTTTGTTAATTCAAGCAATTTTAAGCAATTCTCTCAGCTAAAATTGTTTCACTTAAATCCCAAATGGTATGCACCAAGGGATGGTAAGGTGCCTGCATGCGATGACCTTGAGGTTTTAGATGGGTTCACACGGGCCATTGATAAGATGTATTCAGCAGAGCAAGCTTCACTACTTTGGACACAATTCCTAGACTTTGCAAATCTTTGTGGCCCAAACTTGAGTAAACCACAGGCGAGGTTGGATAGAGCTATATTAGCTCAAACAAACCCTATTGGATGGTGGAATGGTATGGGAGGGATACACCACAATTGAAGACACTTGCTACTCGCCTTCTTGCATAGGTTGCCAATTCCTCTGCTGCAAAGAGGAATTGATCCACATATAGCTTTATCCACTCCCTCAAGAGGAATAGACTTACCTCTAGACAAGAGGAGAAGCTAGTGGTCGTTCATAGTGCTCTTCGGCTTCAGGATTGGCAACCTCCAGAGTATCGACAGACTCCAGCTCTACGATGGGATATTGATCCCAAGGACGTGGCCTAGGTAGATGAGGAGGAGACAGCTAAGGGTTAGGTTGGGATTTTGTTGGTTGAGGCTAAGGTGGACCATCACAATGGCAGTGACTCAGAGGATGACTCCGATTTTGATGCAGTATGGGAGATCCTGTGGATTAGGGGCAGTAGTGCTACTGCTCATTGTTTATTGTATTTTGATTTCCATATCATACTTGTTGATGTGTGTTTTATGACACACCGAACACTCTAGAATAAAGAGTCCAAAGATGCTCTATCCTCTCTTGAAAAACTACCTCATAAGCTAAGATTGCAAGAAAGATCATACGGCAATTCCAATGTTTCGTAAGTCAGGTGTGGATAAGCTCAATGGGCGTTGTGATATGCTGGTAACACAAATGGACCTATGTCAACAAATTATGCAAACGTAAGGACTTAGGTTGATTTGACGTTGAATGCTCTATTATTTTTTGGGATTTTCAATTTTAAGATTTTAAAAAAAGGAAAAAGGGATGAGGGTTCAAAAGTCCTATACTATTCCTATGAAATCAAGAGGCAGTAAGATTAGGTGAAACTAAGGAACAATACTTTGTTTCCCCATGATAACAACAACTACACAAAGCAAGTGCAATCTTCTAGGATTTGTGCTTAAAATTTCTTTACCATGAATGATACCATCAAGAGAACAATATTATACCAAGTAAGTAATTGAAGCATCCACATTATAGGCTCAGTCTAACTTTATGCATTGAATGAAAACCATCCATCCAAAGAAAGTATGAGCGAAAGTTCCACCAATCTATACTATCAATCTATCATTCATCTAACATGCATTCAAATCAAATACTACTTTAATCTACTCTATATGGAAGAAAAATATGGAACCATGCAACCACTTGAAAATAGAAGGATTCAAAGCAACTCATGCAATATGAACTTTATTCTCAAAGCAATCTTAAGCAACAATTTCATAAGTCTCTCTCCCATTGTAATGAGATGGGAAAACAAGAGTTTATATAGAATTTTGAAAATGAAATGCACAGCCAAGATTGATTCAAGATCAATGGCAGAGATTAAAAGAAAGTAACCCTAATTAGGGTTTCCCAGAATACAATCAGTTGACAACAAGCCAATAGTGAGTGAACTTGTGTGAGGAGCTATCTTTGTGGGGGCGCATCCTTATCCTGTCGAGTGGCATTGTACTGGACGAATCTGGAAACTATTGTGTTGACTTCCTCGATCGTGACAAATGGCAGCATGTTGACCTTGTATTCCAACAGGTCCATATCGTCCGAGCATTCTGCAAAAACAATTTCCCACTCTGATTCTTATCGCTGGAAGGCATGCACGATGGACAAGAATTCGGAAACCTTAGTCAAATTTTGCTTGAGGATTGGCCTAGTGGTAGCGAAGAAGATTTCTTGAACTTTGTGCTTCAAGTTTTCCAGCTGCATGTTAATTGCCCAAACAATGTCCTTCTCAAGTGCATCTATAGCCACAGATAGAATCTTCTCTCGGATTTCCTTTGTCCACTCTTCAACTCTGATGGTATCAACCTTCACCTTTTCCAAAGCTTCATTCCGTGTAATCAATGCCATGTACCAACTGTTGAAATCATACACAGCACCTGCTGCAATAACATCCCATCGATTGCCGGCTCGGGTAGTGGGATTGGCTTGAGGCTGTGGGATGGCTCCTCATGGTCTCGGGTTCGACTCCGCTCTCGGTACTTACCTGGTGAATGTGGTGGCCGGCGCTGCAAACACTCGCAGGGACTAGTCTCGCCCCCCCGCTCGCCTCTAGGTGACGCTGGGCGGGGGGCCGCGGGGACACCCTGTTGTAACAAAAAAAAAAATAACATTCCCATCGATTAGTTCCTGTTTCGAAACTCCTTTTAGCACCTTGAGACAAGGAATGATTCTATCTCAAATATCCTGAGAATTGTCCCATGCTTCTACCAAAGTTGCAATTCTTGAGAGCACAGAGGAAGTTTGCCCATATGCCAATGCCAGTTTTTCTGCAAATACAGCCACTTCTTCACTTCTGTTGATTATCCATTCTTTGGTTTCCTTGGTTGTAGTCTTTTCTTCTTCAAAAGTCTCTTGGGAAAAGTTCATCAATGGAGGAGTCGTTGCTGGTTTGATCGAGAGGCTTGGTTAAATGTTGGATATACTCTTTCAGTCATTCAACCTCTTGTTTGTATTCCCTCTTCTTTGCTACCTCCTTTTCCAGCCTTACTTTGATAGTAGTAACCATAGTTCCACGGGAACGCGTCCCCCTCGAAAAAGTAGCCATCTCGGAGACGGGGACGTCAGGGAAACGTCCCCCTGCCGTCCCCCCGCGGTCCCCTCGTCCCTCCGCCGTCCCCTGGGCGTTTCCTTCACAGGGAGTCTTCTTCGCGTCTCGGAGTCTCCTCGGAGTCTTATCCGCGTCTCCAAGTTTCCCGCGTCCCCTAAGTCCCCTTATTAAAATAATGATTTTTTTTTTAAATTTTATGATTTTCATTTATCATAGACATGAAATATTTTAAAATTTTAATATTATATTACTATAATTAAAATTTAAAATATAATATATTATTATATTATTAATTATTAATTTATTATATGATTAAATTTTTATGACTTAAGTCTTAAGAGTTAAGACTAAATGAATGTAATAAAATTTCTTTTTCACCGAGCATTTTCATTTTGCATTTGTGCGACTGTGTTGGCGAGTGGCGGGAGACTGAGAGTGAGAATCGGAGCCCTCTGAGAAGCAAGAACTGGTTATTCAACTGATTCAGCTTCAAGCGAATTTGACCAGGTAGGTTTCCGTTTTTATTTTTTTAATATTTTATTTGTTTTCACTTTTCATTGTGTAATGCGGAATGCCAGAGTCCAAACCCGACACACGGGAAGGGCATTAGAATTTAGAAATAATTTTAAAATTTAAATGTCTGGCCGTCTTTGCACCCGCAGTCACTGAGCTGTGTGGATTTTATTTTTTAAATGTCTGGCCGTCACGGGAACTCTGGAACAGATGCCTCAAAGAGGTGTCCGCTCATGGACTGCGACCAGTCCATGAGCGGACACCTCTTTGAGGCATCCGTTCCACATTTCTAATCTTTCCCGTGTGTCGGGTTTGGACTCTGGCATTCCGCATTACACAATGAAAATCTTTCCCGTGTGTCGGGTTTGGACTCTGGCATTCCGCATTACACAATGAAAATCTTTCCCGTGTGTCGGGTTTGGACTCTGGCATTCCGCATTACACAATGAAAACAAATAAAATATTAAAAAAATATTTTAAAATTTAAATGTCTAGCCGTCTTTGCACCCGCAGTCACTGAGCTGTGTGGATTTTATTTTTTAAATGTCTGGCCGTCCTTGGAACTGTGGAACGGATGCCTCAAAGAGGTGTCCGCTCATGGATTGTCATGGGGTGCGCCTAAATTAAAAATTAAAATTTTTAATTTTTTTATAAATTTAATTAAAATTTGATTATGCGGCATGGCTCTTTGTGCTCTGCAAAATGTGGAAGCACAGGCAAGGAATGTGAACTGTTTACAGTTTGACAGAAAATGTGGAAGCACAGGCAAGGCATGTGAACTGTTTGACTGATTTTTTCAGTCAAACAGTTCACATGCCTTGCCTGTGCTTCCACATTTTCATTTTAAATTTTTAATTTCAGTCAAACAGTTCAATTATGAATTATGTGACTGTCAAACAGTTCACATGCCTTGCATGTGCTTCCACATTTTGCAAAGCAAACAGTTCACATGCCTTGCCTGTGCTTCCACTTTATAGGTCTGATTTTTAATTTTTTTTTTTACATCGTAGGTCTGATTATTTTTTATTTTTTAACATTGTTTTTGCAGCATCATCATCATAATGAGTTCACAGTCACACAATAGAAGTGATGATGAACCAGACATTCAAAGTGTTAATGATTCATCAGATGATCCTGACTTTCAAATAAGAGGGGAGGCTGAGGGTGAAGTTCAACCACAAGTACAACATGGCTCAGCCTCAAATACTCAAACTACCACAAGTTCCATTGGTAGTAAAAATAATAGCTGCCCTTCAGAACTCCTTCAAGAATGGGCCAAGGGCCCCTTTGATCCAAATAAACCTTTAAAACAATTTGCATCCAAGGTAGCAGCAAAGCCTGGGGCAACTGGGGGCACTAGATTATGGAAGTGTCACATGTGTGAGCTTACATGGTTTGGCAGCATTACAAGAACTAATGCACATTTTCTTCTTGTTCGAGGCAAAGGTGTAGATGTATGCAAAGCTGTGGCAAATAATTTGAAGTACAGGGCTGAAATTTTAAAATTATGGGGTTGTAGTGAGGATGAAGTGCCTACATCTGCTACATTGCAACGTAAGAGTATGGGTGATCAGATTTCAGCAGTGTCTACTTCTATTTTGCAAAGTCAAAGGCCACCAAATCCGTTTAGTTCAAGTGCAGCAGAGCCTAGGGGGAAACATAAGATGGCATCTTCACAACCTTTAGCAAGTTTATTCAATGTGCAGGCAAAGGATGAGGCAGATGATGCCATTGGCAAATTCTTCTTTGCCAATGGCATTCCATTCCACGTGGCTCGCTCTCCTTATTATAAGGAAGCTGTGTCAAAAATAATAAGGGCAGGACAATCATATGTGCCACCAGGGGAGAATAAATTGAGGACAACAATCTTGGATCAAAACTATTCCAAGATTAATATTTTGATGGAGAAGATGAAGAGAACCTGGGTCACAAGCGGATGCAGCATAGTCATGGATGGGTGGACGGACATTAGGCATCATCCACTCATCAATATCATTGTCACATCTGTAGCGGGCCCTTATTTCCTTAGGGCTATTGATTGTTCAGGGCATAGCAAGGATGCCCATTATCAGTTTCAGATCCTCAAGGATGCTGTAGAGGAGGTTGGGCCACAAAATGTGGTGCAGGTAGTGACAGATGCGGCCCATGTGTGCAGAGCTGCAGGGAGGTTGATTGAGGCAGCCTATAGACATATTTTTTGGACTCCTTGTTGTGTGCATGCTATGAATAATGCACTTAAGGACATGGGTAAAATCAGCTGGATCAAATCTATTGTCAGTGATGCTAGAGATGTGCAGATGTTTATCTGCAACCATCATCATTCACATGCACTTTTCAGGTCCTTCTCCAAGAAGGAATTCCTGAAGCCTGTAGAGACTCGGTATGCATCATACTTTATTCTCTTGGAGAGGATGCTTGAGTTGCAAGAGCCATTGCAACTAATGGTAATGACAGCAGAATGGAACAGATGGCCTGAGTCGAAGACACAGCAGGGATTGAGGGTTAAGGAGGTGGTGAAGAATGATGTCTTTTGGGCTGATGCCAAGTATATTGTCTCCATCATTGAGCCAGTCTTCAAAGTTATTAGATTTGGGGATTCTAATGCACCTTCCCTTGGAGAGGTATACGAGTGTATTGATTCCATGCTTGATCAAATGAAGGCTAAAGTGCGAGAGAAGGACCCCACAATGCAATTCTACACCGAGCATATTTATCCAATCATTCAGCATAGATGGGAGAAACTCAACACTCCCTTACACATGGCTGCCTACGCATTGAACCCAAAGTGGTATGTGCCACGTCCCGGCAGAATGACACCTATGGAGGATGTTGAGGTGAAGGAAGGGTTCATGAAGGCCATTGACAAAATGTATGATCCTATAGAGGCCAGCTTGCTTCGTACTGAGTGGACAAAATTTGCTACTCTTTGGGGATATTCAGAGGCAGCCAAAGTAGATTTGGAGACTATGTCACAGGAGGACCCCAAGTTGTGGTGGACTATGCATGGGCCTAGATCTTTGATTACTACTCTAGCCATTCGTTTGCTGTCCCAGGTTTCTAGTTCTTCTGCTTCTGAGAGGAACTGGTCCACTTATAACTTCATCCACTCTGTTAAGAGGAATAGGCTCACTTCTAGGAGGGCAGAGAAGCTTGTGGCTGTCCATAGTGCCTTACATCTCATTGATCGCAACACAACTACATACAAGGAGAGTCCAGCAGCCAGATGGGATGTAGAGCCAAAAGAGCCAGCACAGATAGATGAGGATGCTACACAGACAGGGCTGGTTGGTATTGGTTTAGATGAGCTTGAGCATTTGGGGTCCTCGTCCGATGGTTCCAGTGATGAGGAGATTGACATGGAGATTGTTGTTGGAGTCGGAGATGATTAGATCATTACAGGCATCAGGCCATTAGCTATTTACTATTTACTATTTTGTTTTTGAAGTTTGAACACTGTTGTATTGATAACTTGATACTTGATACTTGATTGTAATTATGAATCATGACTATGAAATTTTGAAATTCAAATTATGAAACAACTAGTTCTCGTTCCAATCACAATGTCTATTAAGTTACAAGTATATTTTCTTTTTGATTTTCATTGTTTCAATGTTCACTAGTTCAATGAAATCATTGCAATGTGTTTAAACTCTAAAATTTACTTATTCCTTAGGCTTTTACAGTTATACATCTTTTTATAACTAATTTTTCAAGTACTATATGTATTTCAGCGCATCGCCCCCCCCGCCGCCGTCCCCCCGCCGTCCCCTCGGCATCCCCAAACTTAGGGCCCCCGCCCCCGCGCCCCCAAGACCCATCCCCTGCCGTCCGCCCGTCCCCGTCCCCGAAACTTGGTGGAACTATGGTAGTAACTGAATTATCTAAGTCTTCCACTTCCTATCCTTTCGTGGTTGGGCCCAAGTCGACAGTGGTGATGGTGTATTCCTGAGGAGTAATACCCTCCCTAGACTTATCAACTGTCAGTACAACAATTTGTATTGTACGATGGCCAACTTCGTCTCTTTGGATAGTGGAGAACGTTTTGGCAGGCTTCCTTGCACTAACTACTTCCAATCTGGCTAAGAAATCGGTCATGTCATCTTCTTCTGGGACTTCTTGTTCTTTTATTTTTAGCCTCTCCTTTAGCCAATCTGGGATAGTGGGTTGCTCGATGTCTTGTTCTTCTTGAATACCCTATTCACACGGAATTTCCTGAATTCCTTTAAGGGCGGAAATCATTCCCTCTTCAAATTCACTATCCAAAATATCAACCTCATTGTCAAACTCCAAAATCTCAGTGCCTGTGGGAGATGGAGGTTCTTTGTCTTCTGGCTGAACAAGAATGGGAGAAGGAATCCTTATGTCTCCCAAAGACTCATCAATGTCTAAAATCTCATTTATGTTCGCGAACACAGCAGAATGAAGGGGCTCTGATTTTTGCTTCTTCCTGGTAAATTCTCATCTGCAATCCCCTTTCCATTTGCCTCCCTCCTTTTCTTGGGATTGGTGCTCTCGATTTGCTCATCTCCTTGGGAAGCGCCAACATTTGAAGAGTAAGATTTTGCTTCGCCCATCAAATTATAAGTCAAAGGCATACCCTTCAGCCATAGCTCTTTAATCTACCGGTCTGCCCACCATTGCAAGTACTTGACAAATGGTCTCATGAAGGTGGTCAAGTCTCCCAACTCCGGTTCGAACCGCTTTACAGGAGGGAGAGGCCGATTTTCATCAAAACCTAGCTGAATATATTCACCATCATCTTCCAATTGATCCGGCACACGGAAGAGCTCAATAGTCCTGATTAAGTTGACCGACAATCTAGACCATAATCTTTTTCTAACATCAAATACATCCGCAGCATTGGCCCAGTAATCTTCCAAATCTACCTTGTGTTTGTACTTTACTCCATTCACGACCCCGATGTGATGATGAGGGTTGAAATTAGCTCTAGACCGATAGGACGTAAATGGATACCATTGCATCTCTAGCTGGGCGCCTTCAACTACCTGTGCCAACGAGCAAGATTCTTCCATATTTCCAATGAAGAATGGGAAAGTGATGGCTGCTTTTCTTTTTACTCTCTAGAAGTTTTGATAAGTTTCAAGTTGTCGAAGAACCTCAAGCAAAATCATTTTGTGGGTGGGATAAATTGGAAGCTTGAATGGTCATCTCGTGAATCCCTGAATTCTAATGTAAGTGAACCTCAGAAACTGGATGTACCAGGATCCGTATTTGCCGATAAGGCTCTTAGCTTCATGGGTCAGCCTTTGATGCGTTCCTCCTTGCAATATCCTCGTGATATACATCAGGAATGCATCATGCGCTCTTCTAAAGTGAGATTTGGCAAATAATTGCAATTGGGGGTAGCATTCATATACTTTGAATTCATTTTCTCCATTGCCCACAACACCTTTGCATATTAATCCGGAATATCTATAGGCTCTTGCCAATAGATAGATAACATAGGAACTCATATAGAACGATTTAGTCCTCTCCAAGTTCATCAACTGCTCATGGATGTTGTCACTGATCATCCTCGACCAGTTGAACATTCTGACTCCTGAGGTGATCTCATCGATGAAAAAGTACATCCATGTTTCGAATGGCGCACCTTGAGGACAGCCCATTATCCTGTTCAAAAGCAAGATTATATCACCGCGGTCTTCTTTGAAGTTTGTTCGGCACAACTTCTTAGGCATCTTCTTTGCAGAAGCCCTTGGCTTTTCCAACCATGACTTGTTGATGTTGGTCGCACACTAGTCTATCCAGTCTTCAAAAATTCTCCTTGCCTCATCCTTAGTCTTATATGAAGTCCGAACGTAATGAGGAATGTCAAATGCTTCCTGGATAGCCAGCTCTCCGAGATGTGCCAAAATCCTTCCATCGGGAGCAATGATTTGTCTCTCTTCTGGGTTGTAATGTCTGGCACATTCCACTATCAACTCAACACACTGTACAGCTGGAGGAAATCCAACTGCTTGCGAGATACCATTCCGCACCATTCTTTGAGCAATGGTTGTTGGCAAGAGTCCATTTAATCCATACATTCTCTTCTTGAATTCCTCAAGGTCCACGTGTATGATGTTTGTGACTATGATGTTCTTCCATTTGGAGTTAATCTTTGATTCTTGTTGAACTCCTTTGCTTGCGAACTTCATCTGTGCTTTCTTCGAGGATTCTCCAGGGGTGGTCATCAACCTACGAGAAAAGAAAATATATTAAATTTAAAACTTTGATTTAAATTTTTCTCTAAATTTTTCTCCTTGAAAATTCTAACTTTCAGCCTATTGAAGGTTGCATTCTGCGAAAAATCAAGCTGAAAGTAAAAAACACTTAGTAAATTTTGGTAAGGATAAATAAAGACAGAAGTAAAAATGAGGAATTCCATCAAACTCAAGAATTATACTCTTACTTAACCTCAAATATTCTATCTCTCTCTCTCAAAATTTCTCTCTCGAAAAAAAACTCTATCTCTTGAAATTTCTATCTCTCAAAATTTGGAGAGAGCTTAACTTCTTCAATCGAACTTGTGAAAATGACTTGTTGAAACTCATTATAAAGTTTGGGAAGTTCGATCTAATTTAGCAGTTTCACATTTTATCTTAAGTTCATCGAACTTAGACTTGTTTTCTTCTCGTTTATCAAGGCAGGTTTCCAATTTTCTCTAGGCGCTATCTTCATCTTTATCCAAAATCTTTAAGTTCATCTCTTGGAGCTCGAATTTTCCTAAGTGTTGGAAAATAATTAAAGGGGTTAATATATGAATTTTTTTATTTTTTATCCTTTAATATTTTCATTTGTCCATGTATTTTTGTTTATTTTGGCGAATTTTGTCTAACTTAATGGATTTTTATTTCTCTCTCCTTCCAAGTTCAAACTTTAGAGTTTTCTTGCCATATTCTCTTCATGGCGAACTTCCAAGATTTCTTTCCAAATGTTGGGCAGACTTCACAAACTTCTTTCCATTTTTCATCTTGGCATGGCGGATTTTATAAAATCCTTTCCATTGTGCTTTACAAGGTGGGTCGGACTTCCTTCCTTGTTTGCCATCTACTCTTTCTAGTCTAAGGGCGGACTTGGTGAATTTCATTCCAAAAGGTGGCGGACTTTGGAGTGAACTTTCCAAAGGCATGACGGACTTCCTAAACTCTTTGCCATTTTCATTCAAAGTCAGGTCGGACTTCAAGAAGGTCTTGCCATTGATAGGGCGGACTTGGAGAATCTTCAGACATCCTCCTTGGGCGCACTTCCTCAGATTTATGTCATTTCAGCCATGAATTTTATGCTTGTCACTATGAATCTCTTGCCTTTTGGTTGACTTTTCATGCTTTTCACCTGATTTTCATATTGATTTTCCAAATTTTTCAATGCTTTTTTCTGATTTTTGCTTTATTTGTGCATGCTTTTTGATTGATTTTTGCTTGCTTTTCTTATGATTTTTCAGATTTTTGCATGCTTTTTCAATCTAAAGGTGGAAACGTTGACTCCATTATCAGTGGGACCTAGCACTTTCTAAAAAAATGAAGCTTACTAAAAATAGAAAAAGCAAAAAAGCAACTTTCTAAAAATAGTAAATCTCAGATTGGTCCAAAAGTGCCAAAAATGAAAAAAGCAAAAAGCAAAAAAACAAAATCCCTAAAAAGTAGGAAGTCTCATAATTGACCCAAAGCACAGGTGATCCTCGTCTTCCGGGCCTTCTAAGCGCTTCTATGACGTTTAAGCACAGTTTCAGGCTTGAATTCTCTACTTGGCTTGGGTGATGACTCCAGACTTTGACTTGAAACTCTCGGAGCGACATAGCTTATGAAATTGCAACTCAAAGTTAAACCCTAAAAGCAAACCACCGAGGGTCCCCATTTGCAATGGGGCGATGTGTGAAATAGGTCACAACAATACTTTAAAACTATATGGCAGCAATGTAGCCTTTGGGCATTTTGATATAAGTTTATAAATTATAACTTGGAGGTTGTTTCATGATTCATGTATGTTAATTTTGAATTTTGTAAGCGTATTGAGTATTGACAAATAATGTTGAACACAAATGTTATATGTTAAGGTTCTATAATATATATTATGCATGCCTTATCCATGTTTTCATATAAATATTTAAAATTTCCCTATATATTTAAATTTTTCCCTATATTTTGTATAGCCTTCCCCCCGCCGTCCCCAAATTTGGCCTCAAAATTTGGAAACTTGAGGACTCATCCCGCCATCCCCAAATTTGGCCTCAAAATTCGGAAACTTGGGGACTCGTCCTGCCATCCCCGTCCTGGAAACTTGGGGTAACACTGGAAAACTGTGATTTAACCTAGCTAAGTGCCATCCGGTCTACAAGTCAACATTGGTGATTAGTTGCAGCTCATAGCAGCACCATTGTCTGTATATTCCAAGGCAGTGCCACTGTCTGTATATTCCAAGGCTGTTGAGAGGGATTGATCCTGATTCTAGAATCAGGTTTAAGAGCTGTGCCTATCCTGTGAAGACCTTTCCAAGTGCCAGCTAGAGCAGATCGTGTAATAATCAACCCCAATTTTTTTTTTTGGAAACTTCTCTACTGCTGATATGATTTTCTGAATATGATTGCCCTTTTTTTTTCTCATGATTTGTCATAGTTTCATCAAGTGAGTTTTCTGAGTTTGTTTGTTTGAGTTTCCCAAATGCCCATTATGATTTTGACATGCCAAATGATACAAAATATAATTGCAGAAATAACAGAAAGAAAACTTATATAGAAAAGAGTTCTATCAGCTTCAATTAACTTAGAATAATTACAGCATTAACAGTCATTTTATGATCAGACATTAACTCAGAATATTACTTATTTCAGACCTGGAAAAAGAGCCCAAGCAGCTGCATAGACATCTTCTTTCTTGGCACAAGCAACTCCAAATGAAGACCCTCGAAACCCTTGTGATAATCACGCCAAGTATACACCTCAATCACCTCCGAACAGTCACAGCAATAACCAACAGAGAGGCTATCCAAAGATGGTATTATCATCCATAAAGGGGCGCACCCAACAGTAGGTCGACTTGGCCAAATAAATTCAACACTTCATCAAAAATTACGATCTTGTACTTGTTGCAATCACCTAGATGAGAGCAAGAGATTGAATCAATACCCACATCGGTAACTTAATCCATTTTGGAGATACAAGCAAATTTTCAGGTTCAGGTCCAAAAAAAGAAGTGCCAAGAAATTAATTAGAAACACACCAAAATCAGCACCAAACCACACCAAACTGAAAAGGAGCAAATCCACACCAGAACCCAACTGAAATCTCCTCAAAAGAACCGGAAAATCTTCTTTTTTTTCGCCTAGATGTGATTCCTGATTGAAACCACCAATCACCAGCTTGAGCAGGTCTTTCACTGTCAAAACCAGCCTTAGATTTTGAGGGTTTTCATCCTCAAATTCGTTTCTCAGACTTTCTAGTACCATACCAGCAACATCTTTGTAAGCAGCCAACTCCAACATAAGCAAATGAGAGCCAAAAGGTCACTTTATAGAAGGTGAGAGGGAAATTAGGGCAACTTTAGGTTTTGAATCATTTTCCCTCCAAAAACCTTTTAATATTTTTGCTTTATACTTTAAAACATTATCAAATAATCCTCAAAGGGATGTCCTGCTCATAAGGAAACTATTTGCACTTTTGTAGCCTTCTAAAACGACTTAAAGTCATTACACTAGGCGCCCAAGCTACTTTTTATGTCCCCTTTTGACCCTCAACATTAAAATAATAGTCCACTTTTCGAAGCATTAATCAAATATTTAAATGATTTAACCTTAGTAACTTTATACCAACTAAATATGTGTTGCTGTGACAAGCCCGACCTGGTCCAGCCACCCGAAGAAGACTTACTACTTTTAATAGCAAGTGACATCCCAAAAGCTCAAACTGGAGAAATACTAATATGCGCCGAAAATACCGATATGCGCTGGAAATACTAATATGCACCGGAAATACCGAAAAACCCCACAAAAAGTACTAGCACAAGGCATTAAAGCTCATCCAACAACTTCCACTCATTGCTCAAACAGGAAACCCTACACTACTCTGCCTGTCAAACTAGTTACTAAAAATAGCACTTACTAAAAATAGTAAGTGAGTCAGAACTAGACTAATCCAAAAAAGGACATCGAAAATGGGGACATTACAGATCGTGACATTTCTGGAGATTATTGCAGTCCTTAAACATCCATTCCTATTAGTGTCAGCCTAAAGAAGGGTGCCACACGGCTAGAATAGCACTCAGGCCAAGAGGGGGGCAAGCAGATAGTTGCAGGCATAAAGCTTTCTCATGCCCTATCCCAGGGTTTGACCATAGATCACTGCCATTTGAGGCCACTTTGTGGAAATTGTTGCTGATCCAGGGTGAAAAGACTGGTGAATACCGAATCCATTGAGTTTACTGAGAACCAGGGATTCATACAAGGAACAGTATGTCCTCATCAAGCCCTAGAAGTTGCCTCCTGGATTCTGGGTCACCCTTGAAAGAAGATTGTTGTGACAGCACCATTGCAAGATCTGTAAACTGGTAATTGTATCAGAACAGAAAATTCAAATCAGACTAGTTTTTGTAGCTTTTTCTTTGCTGTACATTACTCCAGTCAATATTAAATTCAAATCTGGATTTATATCAGAGATTTTCAATCAGTTTGGTTTGCTGCTCACTGTTAGATCTCTGAGTTTTTGCTAATGTGTTATAAATCTGAATGATGTTGAGAAATGAGAACGATAACCCTACCCCAGTGATTTTGAAATTTGTAAAACCCTAGGATTATTACACTATTTGTCATGCAGCAACAAGTCAAGGTGCAAGCAGCTGGTCCTGCCATGAGAAAAAAGTAAAAACCCCTCAAATTGCTCTAACACTATAGCTCCCCTAAAGGCCGGCCCTCATATGGTGGATTTCAAGCAAGAGTTGTTTCTCTTGAGCAAATTTTCAAGTGTTTAAATGATATTAGTGGTAGAGGCCCACATGCATGTGAAACCTTTCATGGAGGAAAAAAAATCATGGTAAAGGTCCTTAGCTCTCTGCTGATGCCGGGAAAAGTTATTCGTGGACAGAGAAAAGCAAGGTGGTAACAAAGGTTTCACATCTGGATCAAGGATTTTAAATATTGCTTAGCTTTTAATCCATGTTTACCTTTAAATCTTGATATTAGCTTATTAAGAAAGGGTATGCCCTTGATTATTAATAGTTATAGTTCCAATAATCATGGCCCTGGTCTGCAGTCTCTGCTGATTTTTACCAGCTTTCTCAAACTATGTCTCTTATGGCTTAGATACTTTGGTAATATTTTTTTGAAACAAGTGATTTCATCATATATATTATATGGGCTTCCTGCGAAATCGATAACTCAGTTACCGCAAAAAGCTGTAAATCTGCTACTCTGTAATGCTTTCTCTGCTTTTTCAAGTTGTCTGTTAGCATACATTTAAAGTGTTTTGCCTGTTTCAAAAACATTATATATTGTTTTTGTAGTGGAAAGATACAGTTTTCAGTAAATCCATTTTGTGTTCATTCCTGTTGCCCCTCACGCCAATTCTTTTCAATTTGGTTGATCATTGCTTACATGAAACGCAAATTGATTTATATTTATCAGGTAGTCAAAATGTTTACTGCCAACCGACTGTCAAAATCCAATCATACTGTCAGTTTCGATTGCACTGAAGAACCTAATTTAGCAAGCAGGATTGCTGTTGTAGTCAGAAGGCATCGCTGTAACAAACAGAAGCTGAATTTGGGTATTAATGATATCGGTTCAGTTATAAGTTACAAAATGCGAGTGCTAACTGAGAAGAATGTGATATAAACAATGACCTTCCTTTGGGCATCAATAATTTTCTTTTATTTGGAAATGTGACCTTTTCTGCTTAGTAATTCTAGAGTGAAGTTATGAGCCGCCTATTTGAGGAGCTATGTGATTAGCTTTTCACCGCAGTTTTATGATTTGTAAACACAATCAATGCTCATTTGTATGCCATATATGTTACACCAGACGCTCGTCACATATTCTTCTAGGTGTGGCTCATTGCTATTACGCCACAACCCCTTGGACCTTTGGAATTATATTTTGACTATAACCACAAATTTCATCCGGTTCTCTAAATTTGGGCATACTTATTCAACTTACTATTAAGACCTTCAAGTCTTTTTGGGCAGCCAAACCCCACGATGGTTCTGTGAAAGCCCTATTTTGTTAACTGAACTTCAAACAGAAAATAAGGTTGGTGTCAAGAATACACAAATACCTGGAAGTCAATAATGCCAAGATAAGTAACGAAGGCGTCATGTGGGATGACATAGCCTGCTCAATGTATTTCCATAAAACGGGTCCATTGTTGCTCCAACAGAGATGCGATATAAGTATATGTCCCAGCTCCACGGAGGGCATGCTGACGTCTGCTCCCTTAAGGCACTTGCTCACTTCAACTGCCCACAGAAGAGGGGTGTCCCTCTGTTCTTGGCACACCCTTGTCACCTCCATCACCTGCTGCTGCCACACCCATCCTTCCTCTTCACTAACCATCTCAAATCAATACCCTTTTTAAATCAAACTATAAGCATGCCCATTGGACACAGTCCCTTCAAATTAATATAAAACCACACCCATCAAACACAGGCTCCCTCAAATCAATCTATAACCATGCCATCACCTACAGGCCCCTTCAAATCAATATTTTGCACCAAAAAGACCTTATTGTTGCCTCCTCGACACCTATCTCAGCTGATTAAAAACATATATTCAAAGATCTGCTGTGCAACCAACAATCCTACTAAATTGTGTAATGAAAAACATGGCCCTGTAATGCCAAGATGTCTCTGAATACAGTTTATAGAAACGGTGATGTTGAAGACATGGGATTCTGGGAACACGGAAAACAACAGAAAGATGTATCATGTGTCATGAAAAAAAAATAGGTTAGCAGCCTTTTCTCCTTTTGAATGTTCGGACAGCTATATACGTGTTATTCTGTAAAATGTATTCAAATAATGTATTTATAATTAATAGAAACTTCTAATTGAATTGGGAAGAAAACATCAAGCGTCATGCCTTGCGTGAGATGATAAACGTCCGAAGTTTGTCCACCAATAGGATTATAGTTTGACCAAGTTACGAAGACGCAACGGTCCGGTATTAATCTCACACACCTTTAAATTTGATGAAACAGAATCTTTCGGAGTTTATGATAGTGATATAAGTGTTATAATGTCTATATTTATGAGAGTTTTTCTTGTAGATTTTACTGTGTAGTTTATTTTTCTTATATGGATCAAGGAGTGTGATCCCAAATGTTGATGTAAATAAATTACACAGTGTAAAATCAAACATGTTTAATTATGAAACCTATCTATTTTATTTGATTAATTTATATAAATAACATCCAAAAATATTCTTCTCTTATTTTTTTAAATAATTTAATTTAATTAATCTTGAAAATTCATGTAATTATTATACTACTATGTATTATATAATATATATTAGTAATATATTATTATATAATATAATATGCATGTATATATCATTAATATATCATTATTTTTAAAAAAAATTGATCAATAATAAGGGTTTAATTTTATTAATAATATAAAATATCATTACAGCTATTAAACGGTAAACGGTTTTCACCACCCAAACTCTCCCACCCACTACCACCTAACCCCAACCAAATACTGCCAAAGAGAAACAAAGCAACCCCTTCCACCATTTACAACATCAGAATCTCCATTAAGACCATTTACAAATTATTATCAAATGGAGATAAAATAAAAGCAAAACCAAATCGACGACCATTGAGCAGAGTTCTATACTCGTAAGCAAAGATTGCACCAATCCTCTGCATAAACAAAATTTCAACCACCATTCATCGTTGTCCTCGATCCTACCCGCCAACGTATCTCCTCGATTCCAGCTTAGGTTCCAAAACCATCATGCCATGATCCCGACCCAAAGCAAAAAAAAACTTCCTCCAAAAAACTTTTCCAACACAAAAAGAAAAACCCCACACCATTTAAACGTCACCTCTTCTTGCCCTTCTTCTTCGAGCTCTTCCCCTTCACGCAAACTGCTTCCTCCTAGGAAATTGACGGGGTATGGTGGCATCCCCCTGTCGTGCTGCAACTACTTGTCAATGCAGGACCAATTTCAAATTTTTCCAAGCAACCAAGATTTCAAGTTTGTAAGTGTATCGGTCAGTTCTCCTCTGCCACCTCACAAAGGGAATTAACCCTTCTTTTGTGGCTTCATCCATATCCTCAATGCCTTATGAAATGTCATAACCAACACCTGAAACAACCCATTCAAGCAAAAACTCCATTTTCCCGAGAAGATCCTCCTCAAAAAGCGATAACACTACCCATTTCACCACTTTGACTTATTTGTTTAGCTCAAGGCCCCACGTGAAAATCATTGAGGCAATATCCACGTTCATCCTGACTCTATGTGTCGCCTCCATGAATTGCACACCCAGCATCTCCAAGACTGCTTCCACCACTTCATCGTGCGGGTTCGTCAATAAGAACTTCAGCCTAAAAGCTGACACCAACCCAAAAAAACCTTTTTGCTGGAGTTTTGTTGAAAATCCATACATCGCTTCCATTTTTCAAAGGCCTACACCACCCAAACACTCCTTTTCCAAAATTAGATAAAATGGCGTCCACATCTCTCTTTAAAAGCCACCTCAATTGTGCCAAAGTTGTCATTCTACTAGAACCGTCCTACCCCTGGCTTAGCAATTACTCTGAACGCCACCACTTCCACCTAAATAGAACAAAAAACTACAAAAAATAATATTCATAAAACCTACGCAAGGCACATTTAATCCTGACACCCTTGACAATGATAAACGTTTGTCATAAATTCATTGTCCATCATCCTCCAAATCCCTGCCTAGTACACTAAAATCTTGAAGCTTTTTACCATTGGTACCTTACTGCACAACCACCACTCATCATTTAAGATGGTGCAACCTTCACCATAAGCCAATTAACGCTACGCAACACCAACACCAAGAAAAAAGATTTAAGCCAACCCTTCTGCCAAGATCTCCTGACAAAAATCCTCAACTTGTACCTCCCCTATCACATCAAAAGAGACCACCCACTTGGATAAGTTGTCCACTTCTCCATTGCCACCTCGATGGATATGACTCACTTTGAATCTATCAAAAAATTCTAACTCCTTTAAAATTGATTGAATATAAGCCTGCAGATACCATGCAATGGCCCCACCATTTATGATGGTTTGGGTGATTATCATAGAATCTCCCTCCAGGTGCAAATTCCTGACACCCAATGACCTAGCTAGACCAACAGCCAATAAAGCAGCTTTTGCTTTGGCTACATTATTAGAACCATCTTCCAACTTTTTTGCCCCTAACGCAATCATGTTACCCAAGCTATCCCGCACAATTGCCCCAGCTCTCGAAGGGCCTAGGTTGCCTTTGGAAACCCCATCAAAATTTGTTGTGTGCCACCCTTCAGGGGGCTTTTCCCAAACAACAGCCCCCTCCCCATTCTGCTCCACATCCAAGACCTCCCCAAATTTGCAAGGTTTTATCTTAAGCCCTGGCCACACACATCGAAACCTGCTATCCTCCACCGAAAAAGGAAACTTTTGTAACTGAAGTTGTGAAGCAGCTAAACTCACAACTTCAATAATCAATTAATCAATTTTGCATAGAATCCTATTCAAAGATTCTTTTTTATCCTCAAAAATCCTCCTGTTTCACTCCTTCCACAATTCCCATATTACTAGAGAAGGGCTCACCACCCAAACACTTGAAAAAAGGGATTTTCTAATGGGGTTTGGCCAACTCTCAAAAACTCCCTTCAAAGAATTTTGAAGAGGCCCATACCAAACAAGCTTCAGTCTCAAAGAATCCCACCAGCAAACTGATGCAACTTTACATTGGAGTAGCAAGCAATCAATTGTCTATTCTGCCTCATCACACATGACACACTTTGTCAGACCAGCAAACCCCAGCCTCTTCCTTTGTTCACCAGAAAGGATTCTCCCCTTCACCGCCAACTAAGCAAAGGCTCTTGCCTTGAGCAAACAATCTTTGCTCCAGCATAACATTTTTTCCCAAAAGATCCTGCCCTCTAAAGAGTCCAAAAACTAGTATCCAATCTTGACAGAATAGGTTCCATTCACAAAACCACACCACACCACCTTATCCTCTATGCTTTTGGGTAAAACTTGTCTAATCCTAAAAATTTCCCCCATTTTTAAAACTTGATTTTCTGAAAGCTTCGCAAAGGCCATCTCCTTCCATCCCCACTCCTGACCAAAAGGACTCCTTTTAAGTTCTAGGTAATCACCAACTTTTTCACCCCACCTTTGAATAAAAAACTACCTTACATCTTGCACCCCCTCCTCCTCCCTCAAAATTGGATACCCATTCCACGAATCATCCCAAACTTGGCATTTAAACCATTCCCAATCTGCCAGGTGACATGATTAATGATAACAGATCTACAAGAGACTATAAAGTTCCAAATCGCAGAACCTTTCAGAGGATTCCTAATAGTAAGAATCTGATGATCAACTATAGAATCCAAATAGTTAGCTTTCAAAATTTTTACCCAAAAGAGATCAAGGCTTGTATAGATACTCCAAACCAACTTAGTACCTAGAGCTTTGTTCATCAAATGCCAATCTCTTAACCCAAGCCCCCCTTTTTCTTTGGCTCTACAAATCTTCTCCCATGCTAACAAAGGGATTTTATCTTGTTCGTTTGCTCCATTCCAAAAGAACTTTCGCATCCGCTGCCTAATTGTTCTAACCACCTTCTTTGGTATTTTCAAACACATCATGAAGAATACAGGAATGTCTGAAATAACAATTTTTAACATAAGAATTTAACCAGCAGCGGTGAGCCATTTGCTTTTCCAACCATCCATCCTGTTTAAGCAACAATCCACTAGGTCTTTCCATATACCAGCCTTATTAGCTCCCCCAAAGAGGGGGATGCCTAAATACTTACTTGGGAGGGATCTTGCTCGCATCCCTAAGATCCTATAGATTTCAAGTTGTTTTGAAATGGGAACGTGAAAGAAAAGAATTTCTAATTTTTGCCAATTAATGCATTGACCAGGCACTTTCCCATATTCATCAAGAGACTCTTTCATAATCCGAGCTTCTCTAAGGGAAGATTCCCCCAACAAGAAAGTGTCATCTGCAAACTGTAGGTGTGAAATTGGATCAACACCTTCAACAGCATTAATACCTTTCCATTGCCCATTACATCTTTTCTTAGCAATCAACCTCCCTAAAGATTTAGCAAGAATGATAAAGAGGAAGGGAGAAATGGGATCTCCTTGCTTGATCCCCTTACTATATTCAAAAAAACCTTGAGGGTTGCCATTTAGTAAAATAGAAAAATGTGGGGTGCAGATACAGCTCTAAATCCAAGCTACCCAATCTTTGTTGAAACCAAACTTCTCAAGAACCTTCAAAAGGAAACCCCTATTGACTTCGTCATAGGCCCTTTTAATATCTAGCTTCACCATCATCTTCTCCAACTTAGCCATTCTAACCGAATGAATGGCCTCATGAACTACTATCACACCTTCGAAAATAGACCTATTCAGAGAGAAACCACCCTGTTTTGTAGAGATCACAGAAGGCAGAACCTTTTTTAACCTATTTTCAATCACTTTTGAGATAACCTTATAGATTGTGTTGCATAAATAAATTGGTCTATAATCCTCAAAAGAATTAACCTCTAAACTTTTAGGGATCAAGGCAATAAAAGTGTTGTTCAAATCCTTTAAAATGAAGCTATTACTTTTGGATTCTTCCACCACTTCCCATAAATCCTGAGCGAAGATATCCCACAATTTTTGGAAGAAACAAGCAGGGAAGCCATCTGGCCATGGTGCCTTATCACCCCCTAAGCTAAACACAACCTTTTTCATGTCTTTTAAAGTGACCTTCTCCATTAACATGACATTTTGAGCCTCTGAAACAACACAAGGAATGTTGTCTAAGATCTTCCAAGCTGGATTTTCCCCACAACTATTCTCCTTACATAACCCAGAGAAGAAATTAATTGCTTCCTTGTTTATCTGCTCCCTTTCAGACAAAACATTCCCAGTTGCATCCTTGATTGAGAAAACCTTGTTGCTTGCTCTGCGCACTTTCACTGAATTGGGAAGAACTTTGTATTTTTGTCCCCCTTCTTTAACCAGCACTCCCATGATTTCTGCTTCCAAAACGCCTCCTCATGAGCTAAGATTTTTGAATAGTCTTTCTTCAAAAAAAATTCCAACTCAAATTCCTCTTCCAACATCCCCTTTTCAATGATTTTTGAGTGAAGAGCCTTTAACTCCTCCTCCAATCTTAGCTTTTCAACAAAGATATTCTTGAAGGATTCGCTAGTCCACCTCTTGAGTTGCTCTTTAAGAAATTGAAGATTCTTGAAGAACATAAAAGCTTTATTAAAATTCCTTTCAAGGGCGCTTCTCCAGCACCCAGCCACTAAATCCTTAAAGCCTTATGCTCGAAACCACATTGCCTCAAACTTGAAAGGACATATGTCTGAGGTAACCTCCTCTTGGATTCTTAGTCCTATCGGATAATGATCTGACCCAGTTATAGGAATAATCTCTGCTTCACACAACCATTGGTGAGCATCCCAATCACCAACCAGGAAAAAATGGTCTAACTTTTCAACAATGTTAAGAAAGCCGCCCCTCCTATTCGTCTAGGTGAACTCCCCATTTCTGAAAGGAAGTTCAAACAAACCATTCTTTACTACAAAATCACTAAAGTCCCTCTGGCTTTAACTAGCCCAACAAACACCTCCAAACTTATTAGAAGGTTTCAAAATAGCATTAAAATCACTACCTAAAAGAAACATTTTGCCATCCTCACTATCTAAAATAGAGGAAAGTTCCTACCAAAGCTAATTTTTCTAAACTAAGCTTGTGGGACCATAAATATTGAGAATAAAAAAACTTGTTCTCAGCTATTTTGAATCAACACACACCTATTGTCAACACCTCTCTTACCTTTCAACCCTGACATTAACAAGAGCTTCATCCCAGAGGATACCAAGACCCCCTGAAGCACCCATAGCTCCCAAAAGGCAACACTTCCATCTACTAAAACACTTGAAGAAGAAACCAAAATCATGTTCCTTAATTTTAGTTTCTTGAAGCAATACAAAAGTCGGCCTCATTTGATCAAAACAATGCTTGAACAAATGGATTTTTTCAGGGGCATTGTAGCCCCTAACATTCCACGAAAGGATTTTAATGGCTGTTAGGAAAAGGTGTAGCCATTTCCCAATCTCAATTTGCTTTGGCTAGCAACATTTCTATCCATTTCAAGATGCATCCTATTAGTTTTGGGACCGCGTTTTTTCTTCTCACCTACCTTTTCCTTACTAATTTGAGATTAAGATTGCTCAATGGTTCTCTTTTCCATAATTCCAATTTGATCATTCAAACCCAACATATCTTCACCACTGAGCTCCTCATCTAATTCCATATCAGAATCTGAACTTTCCAAAGCCCCTCCACTATCTTTAACACCCTCAAAGGCACTATCAAGATTCTGAATTGGAGATACAAGGATATCCTTAAAAATAATATCACCATTTCCGTCAGAACTATTAACCTCACCAGGTTTTGAATCCTCCACCAACCCTTGTATACCAACTCCTAAAGCCTTATGAGGAACTTCTTCATCAGGTTTTTCTTCATGACCATTTTGAATGGCCCTTAAAGCCTCCATTTTGGGAGGAGATTGTGAGTTCTCTTGGACTAGCTCCTTCTGAGCAAAACTTCCTTCTTCACAAACATCTAACCTCTTAAAAAGCTCTTCCACAAAAAGGGATGAAGTAGCACTTTCATTCAAAGCAGCATCACTATTCCTAACACATGCCATATCCCTCAAAAACCCTTTTGGGGTTACCATGTTCATCTCTTGCTCTCCACATTCACTTAAACCCAAAGCATCACAATTTAGAATTTCCTCACTATCCATCAATCGAGATCTCATCTCACATTCATTTTCATGAAGAAAGTCAATTTCCTGTTTCCTACCAACATCCCAGAAAAAATTTTCCTCAACACACCCAAAAAGAGCATCTTTCTCAAAACACTCAAGAGATCCCCATTCTTTAGAGGACCACCATTCTTCATTAGTGATGGCTTCCATGAGGGCCACCACTTCCTTAGCTGGAATATTTTGAGCAGCTCCTTTCCCTTTCGATTCCAAAAATCATTGACCTTCATGATGATCTTTCCCTAAACATTTTTTATAGAATGTCATTACCTCCTCCACCTCCAGTTTTTGACACTACAAACCCTTCCCAGTCTTTAGCTCTATCATTTTAGGTAATGGATGTATTACCTGTCTCAAAATGCAAATCCTAGGGAACATGTTGCAATCTAATTTTTCCATAGCCACCTCCAACTTCACAAAAGCATCAAGCTTGTTGCCAATATTCTTTAAGGTTTCCTAGTCCCAATACTCCTAAGGGAGATTTTTCAAATTGATCCAAATAGGCACTTCCTTAGTCTTTTCCATATTAGGATCAAAGTTTGGGGCCCAGTCAAGAATAAACGGACCCCTGCCTTCCATCATAAATGGACTACTATTTAAAATTCATTCTTTATCCTGAGCTATTTGGAAAACAACCAGATAAAAACCATTCTCTAGGGTTTTTATTTCACATCCTTTACCCCAGATTTCATCACACCACACCTTGATTTTAGTGAAGGTCGGTCATTTCCCACCCCACCTCATAAAAAGACACTCATAGAATCTTTCCATTCACTACCGTCAACCAGAAGGGTAACCATAGTAGTATGGAGAAAAAAATTATGTACATGGCTAGGCTCACCTTCCTCTAACTGATACTTTGGATGCTAGAACTTATTTTCTAGTTGCTTGAAATCCACTCACCCTTTTGGGTATATTGACCAAAACCTTCTATCATTCTCCAACCCCTGCCCATTTGAGCAACCACCAACTCCTGCATCCTTGTTTTTACCTTTTTGGTTAACTAGAGCTTTCCATGCCTAGTGAGATCCCTTTCACCTGTTATCCTGATAGTTTCTCTCTCTCCTCCTGTTGAAAGGCCAACGAGCCTGTCTCCCGTCATACTGAAAGCCATGGTGCATGCGAAAATCCCGCCTGAGTCGTAGCTCCACCATTTTTTGGTTCTCAATTCAATAATATCTCCATTATTATTTTTAAATTATTATAATATTATATATTATATTATATATCAATAATATATTATTATATAATATAATATATAAGTATATATTATCTATAATTATTATATTAATATAATATATATAAAGGTAAGTTGTTATATAGGGGGTAACGCCCATAAAAAATTTAAAACTCATGTGTAATAACTATAATGTTATTTTCCTAATATTAATGTTTTTGATAGATAAAAGTAGGTTTTGATGGGATCCAAAACCTATTACAAACCGGTTTCAAAGGAACCCATAACCCTCTCAAAGAAAATTATGTTGCAACAAAGATAAACCACATACCATCAGCAGCCTAATAGCAGCAATACCAAGAGAACTACATAAAGGTTTAGAAGGAACCTTAAAACCTTTACAACAAGATTTTGACTAGGATCTTAAACCCGTGACCAGGTTTTGAAGGGACCTTGAACCCTTTACATCCAGGTTTTGACAGGGACCTTGAACCCCTAGAACCCAAATGAACCAAAGAGACTAACAATAACCACTTGAAACAATCAGGCAACAAAGCAACTAGGCTGCAACACACCATCTGCTCAATGACAAAAAAGTTGCTCAAGAAGAACAAGCTTGAGCCAAGAACAAAAAACAACATAATAATGTAAAAAAACCATTATGCCCCTATGTTGCACCAGAACCAACAAATCCAAACCCTCCACCTCAATAGAGAGGTTAGAGAGGACATCAAAACTCTGAAAGCCATATGCCTTCTTACAGCTCCCTCCCACTTGAAAAGCCAACCCCAACTCCTCCTCAAAAAGAGAGAGCTCCCCTCTAATGGAGAGGAAGAGAGGAGAGCCCTTACCACCAAAACCAACACTCTCCAGCATACACATTGTTATAATATTATTATTAATTTATAAAATGTCATTAAAATTATTATACTTAGTGTTATATTATTATTAATGATTGGATTAGGTTAAGGGTTCCATCATGTTATATTATTATTATATTATTAATATGAGGTTCAGATTATGTTTCAATTAAGGGTGGTATTTAGTAAAGTTTTTTCTTCACTTATGTTTAGGGTTAAGATTATATAGATTAATACTATTAGTCAAAGATTTTTACTATGTACTCTATAACAATATAATAATAATAATAACCAATAATAACAATGTATAACAAAAAATTGTAAGATATTAATAATAATATCTTAAAATTATTAACTAATATAAATTAGTATGTAAGATTTTTTAGAAAAACTGTGCAAATTTTTACATACTAACTATTATGGACTATGAAAACAAAATGTTATTAATATAAATTAACTAATAATAACAAATATATAGCAAATAAGTAAGCTATATATGTGATGTAGGAAAATTGATCTTAGATCCAACTAGGATTTGTACCTCTTTATACTTGGCATCATATTAGAATGTAATGTCCCCTCTTAGCCTCTGTGCAGTGGACATCGCCTCTAGCCAATTCCTAAGTTTATGTTGGCTAGGTGGTTTAGCTAAGGGACTTAGTTCCAATTTAGGTTTTTTGTTTGCCGAGACTTTCTATTTTTAGCAAGGCCAGTTGGATGCTCACTATCTATAGTGAGCCTTGGTGTGATGTCAGTTACTCTCCAGTTGAGCCTTTGGACGGTCACTTACTATTTTTAGTACTTACTAAAAATAGTACTTGTGTATTTTCGAAACACTGGACCAAGTCAGGCTTGTTAGTGCATCATCTTCAATTGATAAAGTTACTTTGCGGAAATCATTTAAATATTTGAATTATGCCTTAAAATATGTGCTTAATAAAAGTAACTTTATATTTTTAAATTAAAGGGGTTATGAGGGGGACACTTAAAAAGTGACCATGGGGACCTAGCATTATAACTTCAAGTTGTTTTTAAAGATATATTTTAATGTCTCCTCCTTGGGTGCCTAAGTGTTGAAGACCAAAGTATTAAAATTAAATTTAAATCAAAGGCTCATGAAATAAGGTGTGGGTTTTAGGGTTGGAGGTTCACCCTAACTCAAGCTTGGATAAAAGTCATTTTTGGGAGGCTCATTTTTCGATGCTGGAGTTTGAAAATATAGGGATATGTTGTTGGTTTGAAACCAAACATTGCAGAATGGGAATGAGGATGGAAAACCTTAGTTTCTAAGACTAGCCTCGGTAGTGAAAGACCTTGCTCGGGCTGGTGTTGGGTGATTTCATTCAGAGATCACAATTGTGCTTCAAAGATGAAGATTTATCAATATTTTTGAGTGGATTTTTGTAGTTTTTGGGGTGTGAGTTTGTTTTTTTTGTTGTGGTGTGTTTCCTCTTTCAGTTGGGTGTGCTTATTTGTAGTTGCAAGAGCTTTCTTTTTGAATCTAAGAACCATATATTTGCTCATAAGTTAAAAACAGAGATAGATTTCAAAATGGGTACTTAATCAATCAATGACTTTGGAAGGGCAATCATTTCAAGCATTTATTTGGATTTTTTGGTGAAGATTTCAATTTATTGGAGAAAATCATCCCTTCTCGGTAGTACGACCTTGTGGGTGTGGAGAGTTGGTTTGGTTGAGCTAGAAAGGGACAATTTTTTGTTTTTCTTTGAAGACCTTTTGTTGTACTTGGTGCATCATCTAGCTAGGGTGCATTGGTTGGTTACTTGGGTTGAGTGTAGCTTTCAAGAAGGCCTTCATAATGTTGTTTATCACACCTTTCTAGGTCTAAAAATACCATAAATTAAGTTTGATATTATATATGCTTGACTGAAATATTACTGTTTGTAAATCAAATCTTTGTAGCTTTATGAAAGTGTCTCTTTCAAGCAAATTTCTCTTACTTTATGTTTCATTTTATTTACTTCATTGAAATATCAAATGCAAATGAAAACCATATGAAAAACATTGCAAAAGACACTTCAAATAACTCACAATCAACAAGCAGCAACTTAGAGAAAAAACTAAAAAAATAAATAAAAAATTGGGGGTTGTTCATTACATAGAACACAAAATTAACTAGGGTTGATGATTAACTTGTTGCCACAATGGAGATCCTATCTCCTAGGTTGTGTCTTTTTTAAGTTGTCAAGATGATAAATTTGATGTGTGTTTTAATAAGTCTATTTGACATGTAACCCTAGATCTAAAAATGTAATTTATCACAAACAAAAACTGAAAGTAACAAAATAAAGGAAAATCTGAGAATGAGATACAAAGAGAAACTTGTGATAGAAATTTGAGCCTGAATTGTAAGAATAGGAATGTTGGGCACCCTGGATTGAGATGTTTCTTTTTCATATCTAAAAACTTTAAGATGTACATTATAGTCTACTCTATGTTTCTTGTGGTTGTCCACTGTCGAAACTTTTGGATCTAACCTACACGCATAGAAAGAGGGGAATGGTTGTGTTGTATAAGGGCTTGCCTAATCAAATCTCATTTTGGTATTTCTACATCCACATATAGCAAATGATGATGATTAAGAGGGCATACCTTATATATGGCACAAACCAAAATAATAATTGACTGAAATGATAAGTGATAAATGATAATGTTATCTAGATGAAGCAATGTCACACCACAAGTTGTTACAAATATTGATTGATAAATGCCTTGATTGCTTGATAGACGTACAAAATATTAGTTCACAAAACACAATATATTAGTTCAAAATAATTGCTTGATTGCTTGATAGACGTACACAATATTAGTTCACAAAACACAATATATTGTTGTAGATAGCATGTAGGGGATAACTCAATACTTCATAATAATTACATGATATGGCATAATAGTGCTTAAATAATTCTTGTTTATTCCTTTCTTCTCATCTCTAATGACTTTAAAATCATGATCCTAATTGATGAAGGAATTGCAATAATGCTACTAATTCTACCCTTGAATTGCCTTGACTGCTTTTTAAGATCCTCAATTGTAAATAGATTTTCTAGCCTCTATTAGGATTTCAAATAATGAAAAAGACTTCTATTTATATGTAATTCTTTAATTTTCTGATAGTTAATTACCGATAGTTGATAAATGACTTTGGATTTTTAAATGTTAAAGTGTTGACATCAACATATTTTAAATTGAGCCAAAATAGGCTAGACAGGGCCACTCGGCACCCTAGTCTAGACCTATTATTTCGAGGCCTTTTTTACATTGTTAAATAAATAATAAATGTTAATTTCTAATTTAAGTTTGATTTATCAAATATTATTACAAAATGGGAAAATTAAATGCACAATTGGGTCCAAGCACAAGAGGTGGAGCTAAACCTAGTGTAAAATTGTCAAGGTCAACAATTTATGACTCTATAATATTATTTAATCCTAACCCTAACAATAATAATAAATATTACTATGATATTGCTATCAAGATTCAACTATGTATTTTTTCAATTCAAACTGATTGACTCGAGTTTCATGAGTAGTGGTTCACAAAAAACCATCTATCATGATAATGAATGGTCCACTTAACATTCATTGCATCTAGGTGATATTCACAAAGGTGAAGCATTGGGCCTTCTCGGAAGGTCACTCGTCCTAGTACTACTACATGGTTAAGCATGCTTGAGTTGGAGTAGTACTGGGATGGGTGACCTGTCAAGAAGGCCCAATGCTTTGCCTCTATGAGCATCACCTAGATGAAATGAGTGCTAAGTGGACCATTCATTATCATGACAAATGGGTTCTTGTGACCCACTACTCATGAAACACTAGTCAATGGGTTTGACTCGAAAAACTACACAGTTGAATCTTGATAGTAATATCATAATTTGACACGTTATAGAAAATACCTCCTACTTATCAATAAATATTATTATATAAATATCCATATAATATATATATTAATATTATAATATTATAATAGGATTAACTATATTATTATTCTATGTATAATATTATATTATATTATTATATATTATAATAGTTACTAGCACTTGCACCAAGGGTGCAATGGTTACGTTGATAGAGAACTAAATAAGTAAAGATGGTATCGAAATGTAGTTTGAAATATATACAATTTTGTTTGTAAAATGTTAAAAATGTTTGTAATACATATTCCTTATAGAAACTTGAAAGAAACTTTCGTAACAATTTCAATTTTGATGATTTTATTGTTGATTATTTCATGTACTTGTAATTGAAATGAGTCGACACAAAGTTTTGGTTATTCATGTATTTTGTCCCTACATTGTCAAAGAAGAAGTTAGTAGAGTTACATAATAAATTGTAGAAAGAATGAAAGTAGATGTTAAGGAGAGGAATTGGTAGTATGTTTAATGCACTTGTTGCAGAAATATATGAATAAATCAAATAGTCACTCGTAAAACATGAAGTTGTGAGTAAATTAATTTTGTATTTTTTTTAAGTGTATAGTATGAACATGGTAAGAAAAAGAATAAAATAAAAGTTTATTTAGAGAAGGGTACAATTAAATATGTGTACATATACTCATCATAATGAGAGCAGTTGTATTCGAGACTCTTCCTTTATCATGATAATTATGTATGAATTAATTTTCATTCTTGAATATCAATTGAAGGAGAATGGTGGTTCTATCCGAAGGGCCTTTATTGGTTTAAATCTAGATATAGTTGTAAAAGTTAAGCGTTATCTTTTTTTTTACTTATATCAATTGTTGCTTTGTTGAGCATCAATCCTTAGGATTTATGTATGGTAATTTCCCATGTCATGGATAGTGGTATTTGTCTACGATTACCTAGACCTGTGCGTGTTATAGATATAATTTTTTAGGCATTCTAGTTCCAAGATGGGTCATTGTAAGTATCAAATTGCACTACTACATACAAGGGGTAAATTTAGTGGTTTAGAACCAACTTCATAGACAATATTTAGCTCTTCTCCAAGAGACCCATTAACAAGTCCTATTTGAATCCACAAGTTTGTAGTTAACATAATGTGTTGGAATTTACATAGCAAGGGATCTTGTGGAAGTTGGTCAACATAATTATCCATGTTTGATCTTGTGTGTGTTTTTATCGTGACACTAACTGTAATAGGATGATTTAGTAATTTCATCTTTTTTTTTGTGTATCACCACTAAATCATTTGTAGAAAATAGGTGCATTGACTAGTTAAAAAGATTTTGTTCATCATTTTATAGTAATGTGTTTGCGCAGTTCATTAGTAATTCCCAATCTCATTCAGTTGGTTTTGCATTACAAATGTTATTTAAATTTCAATGAAAGTCAATTTGAGTTTGAGTGTCACCCTTTTGATGGAATATTATTTCTAATGTAAAAATTGTAGTGAATTGTTCCCATAGGATTTTGGCATCTGAGTGTGATGCATATATGGGTTTGTCCATAACAAGTGGTATTTGTGCCAAGTCACCTACAAGAATGATAGATGTCCCACCAAAGCACAAGTTTTGTTGTTGGGGGAAAGCTTCATGCAATCTACTATTTATTTTCAATAGTAACTTTGGTCCTATGAAATTCATCTCATCGACAAGGAGGTATTTTACATGTTTAGTGTTTTCTCAAAAATTTATCAATGACTGACCCTTTAATTGTTGCATTTCTTTTATCAAAATATTAAGGGTTAAATGTATAGTTGATTCATGTATGTTGAATGTCGTGAAACCTGTAGGAGCAACAATAAGGAGTGAGTTATATTTTTTTGATGCTAAAATCTTAAGGGTTGAATGTATCTAGTCAATACATGTATATTGAATATCGTGATTCTTATAGGAGCAACAACAAGAAGCGAGTTATATTTTTTTATGCTAAACTGTAAAGTGCATGTCTAATGCAATGAATTCAATAGGATTTTCCTGTACCTATTGTTCCTTGAATGATCATGCGTAAGGGTTTCTTGAAGGAATTATCATTGTAGGATTTTTTAGGAATGATAAGTGCTAGTTCTTGTTTGGGAGATAGTGGATATGGTGGACCATTTAACTTAAATGTGGATTGGTCATATTTTTGGGACATCTTGTTTGTGTTTATGAAATATTTTGCAATGTTGTGTAAATGTTGAGGTATAGTACGTTCATCACATTTTTTTATATAATCAAAGTCCCATCTTCTAAGCATTTCAAGAGCATTTAGATTTCTACTAATAGTAAGGCACATTTGTGATAGCAACTCCTATTCATTCATTTATATTTTATTTCCTCTATCTGTCTCTGTTGATGCCAAAAATTGGAAAGGTAATAGCCTTTATGGGAAACTCGGTTGATGGGGGGACCAATTGCGCTAAACTGAGTAACCTCCAGGTTTTTAAAGAAGTCAGCTTTTTTTGTAATTGGGGTTTTGGAATGGGAAAATGAAGCAAATATAAAAAATAAAGATCTAACTAAGGTGATGCGCCAAGGAGTAGATCTATCTTTGGATATTCAATTTAAGGGCCTGATTAGTAATTTGTAATATTCCAGAATAATAGAAATTAAAGATAAAGATTTGAACCATTCATCTAATGGCATAAAATAATTTTCACACATATTCACTAAAAAGAGGAGTCAAAGACATGATCTAAACCATCAAACTTGCATTAAAATCATAAAAGTTTTGCAAATGAACAATTTAGGACAATAATGGCACAATATTAATGTTTTGTCAAATAGCTTAAGAAAAATAGAGAAGCCAAACAATGACATAGTCTGAAAGTCTCATACAGTAATCTAAAAGCAAAAAAAAAAGGCTTGGTGTCTTTTTCTAATTTTTCTGCATCTTCTGAACTCATTTTCTGAAGCAAGAAGCAGTATATATAGATAGAAATCCCATTGCCTGGTGGGCTAGTAATAGAAGAGATTATGTATCTTGAGTAATGATTGCAGCGGTTATGATTTCCATCGATTGTTGTAACATAAAAGATTTGGGCCACAACACATAGTTGCTCCCTAGCCAGATGCATCCCCTACGAATGATGGCAATGGTCCCAAAGAAGCACTGCGCAGACCAGTGTCACTTATCTATTTAGGCAGTTAGAAAAACATGACAGCATGTCACAACTTGTTCTTCACTCTATCCTCCCCTTCGATAGAAATCCCACCAAAAGGATGTGTGGCGGCAAGTCGTAGCCTATGGTTCATTTCTCCTTTTCTTCGACGAAAGCTTGAGTTGGGAAGACACGTGGTAATATTCCTTACTATCGGCGCCGAATATGGGGTCCACCAAAAGTGCATGCAAATGAAAGCTATGTGGCACGTGGACGGGGCTTGACGGAAAATGAAGGGGAGCAACTATGAATAGCCCGCGGTGACGACACGTGGAAGCATGGTGGGGGCCAGTAGAAGAGTGGAGGAAGCATTTGCTAAGAAGAGCGCCTAGCAGACATGTGGCGATAGCTAATAGAGTTTAGCAAAAGTGGCCTTATTGAGGAGAGAAGGACGACACTTCAAACCTATGAGGCGAGGCTGGTACTTGGCAAAATAAAACCATCCAAAGGGAGCTCGAGCAATTTTATATTCACAACTTTTGGCAACTACCAAGGGCATTTTTCTTGTGGAACGAGGAACCCAAAATTTTCTCTGGCTTGCAGACCATAGCCCCATCCATAGGGTGACATATTCAGAACTTGGAAAGAGTTGCCAACAGAGGCAGCCAGTTAGCCTCAGATGGTCTTGATATATCGCGCAAATTCTCTTGCACTCCACTTAGGTCGAGCATCTCTTCATAAGGTAGCATTGCAGGTAAACTAGCCCCAAACTCAAATTGGAAGAGTAGTCATGCAATTGGATGAGTGACACCTTCAATATCTATTACAGTAGGGGGTTGGCTGAAGTTCTGGAAAGTGGATGTGTCCTACTACTTCTCTTCAATCTTCACGCACAATTTTCTTTGTTGTGGCCACTGACTCATTTGCAAGGAATGAAGAGGGTAGGCCCATCTGAGTTAAATAGGAAAATTTCTCCCACATGTTATCCATAGTCTGGCTCAAAGTGGTTGTGCATGTGTTAGCACAAAGGATAGTTGAGTGGCAGTGGATGAATTTGTTCGTTGTCTTGGAAACAACCCTCTAGTCCTCAACCCCTGCCTTTGCTAAGTCTTTGTCCAAGACCATGTCTAATTTACTTAACAAATTATTTTCCTTAGGAACCCTTTCTACAATAAACTGTAGGAACTGTTCAATTGCTCCACGGACCTCCTTGCTCAAGCTTATCACTTGCGACAAATTGGAGTGTTTACTATAGTGTCAGGTAGAAGTCCTTGACCTTTTCCCAGTACAAAACATATAGCTGTTGAGTGACTGGAATGAGGTCCGGTTGGGCAGTAGGGGCCTGGGGAACACTCCTTAGAAGGGCAATTTTTGCATCTTTCAAGCTGATATTCTATGTTAGCTTTGTGATACTCTTGTTTGCAAACACAAGTTGTTCTAACAAAGTCCTCCATTTGGCGAGCCATTTTTCTTTGGCCCAACTTTTGTTCGTTGATTCTGCTTCAAGGGAAGACTTCGTCTCCTGAAGCTGCCTTTCCAATTGGGCCCTTTGGTTCTCAAAGTCTGCATCCTTCTATTGCATTTGTTGCTCTAATTAAGCACATTGTCATTCAACCTCCTCATTCTTTTGCTACACCACCTCCTATGCCAAAGTTAATTGATTTTGATAGTCTTGGTTCCTTCGCTGCAGTGTGTCGACCAACGTGGGGTCAACGGATTAGAACTTTGCAAGTTCCTCGTAGAATTTGTTTTGATCTACCTCTACTACCTACGCTTTCTCTAATAAGCACTTAATTTCTACTTCCATCACATTTTCCTTTGTTTATAGGAAATCGACCCTATCCTTCACAAGTTTCAACTCTTCTTTCTTCTTTAGTTAGCGACCAAACTTGAGGAAGTCAGTGGTCACCACCCACTGCATTTCTTCCATGAGTACAACTTTATCCTGTGGTCAGGCTATGTTCAGATCGAGTCCTATGGCAAACATGTTGTAATTGTCGGGTTGCATCTCCCCTTGTGGTTTGATGACGTGTGAATGCATGGTTGTGAAATGGATCCATTTTTGAGTTTCATTGTAAACAATATACACCTTTGGCTCTGTCGACTTCTTTTCATCCTTGGCCTTTCACTTCTAAATTATGAGAGCTCCCTTTTCCTTTGTAACATCACCCTGTGCCAAAAATTGGGATGGTGACTGAACTAGCCCACCTATGAAAGGTGCACAGGGAGGTAGGGCAAAAGGGAATTTGAGGGTAGTGGTTCTGGGTATTTTCTTCTTAGGGGGATCAATTGTAAGCAGGGAGAAATGAGGGACATGCCAAAACCTAGTTTGTGAACTAGTGGAAGAACTCATTGGCTGTTGCAACAATTATGGGCTCATGACAGACTCCAACCATTGAGTGAACTGGTTGAGCTTGATATAGCGGTAGGAGGGGTGTCAATAGAGGCCATGCTCGTAGAGAGAGGCAAGAGTAGATTGGGCAACAACGGACAGTGTAAGGTTCTACGAAGGCATCAAGATAAATGGCCTCCTATGGTAGAATTGGGAGAAACCTCTTGTGACCATTGCGATAGAGGTAGAAAAGGAAGGGCCGACACTTGCAGTGATGGGCACCGCAAAGACAACAAGGGACACTAGAGATTGCAAAGTAAGAGAAGGAGTGAATGTTACCTGCTGACTAGATGATTGTGGTTCCTAGCTCACCACAGCCTCTTGGCTTGCTGTGGGTGCTTGCGAACTTTCCCTACCAATTACTTTTGTCTGATATCGTTTGGTGGGCGAGGAGTCTTCCACCTTTATGGTTTTTGACTATTGCTAAGTCATTCTTGTCCTTGTTGCAATCTAGTTGAGTGTCCACGAAGCTTTCGATAGGTTCAATCTCACATTTGAAGTAATCTGGCTAGGCCGCTCCGTTTCCTTCCTCTTTTGTTGAGTGGAAGCCGACAAAATTTTTGCTTCTTTCTCTTTTCCTTTCCTTGCATGCTCTTCAAACTTCTCACTAGAGTCATCGTCCTTATCAGTGCTCACGTCAAAATTTGTGTGCACCTCATTCCACAATCTATCAAATTCCTCATCCAATGCCATGCTTCCATAAGGGGCCTCAGGTTTTTGATTTATTGGCAGTACACCCACAAATCTCTGATTCTATCCTCTTTCTATCCTTCTATTTTTAATAATTTGTTTCAAAGGTCAGATCCTATGTTGCGCTTCTCATCATACTTCATCGCGGCAAAGTAGAACTTATGCCATGGCATCCTACTGTCCTCTATAGGAATGTGAATCAAATCAACCAGTAGATCATCTAGATCTTTCAGCGGGGTTCTGCCTCTTTTCCCAGTAAGGTCGGGGACTGTACGTTACCTTTACATATTTATTTGGCAAGTCATTTTCAGGGTTGTAATTCCATTTATTACAAATCATCACCAACCCTAGGTGAGTCTGCTTATCTTCCAACAAATTGTGCATTTGTTTCTTGTTCATGACCACCGTTTTAAAACTTAGTGGGCAGGTGAAAAACCCTTTTTTCTTAGCCTTTCCCCCGCAAAAGGTGTAGTCGATGATGGATACTTGTTGGAACATTTCAAGGGCTAGCACCCAATTTGTGACACATGCCAGAAGGCGAAATGGTTCCTCGGTGAAACCGTGCATCCAGATGAATGTGAAATCCACTTCAAGAAACTAGTCACATATGGGAGTGAAGTTCTGCATATACCCTGTTTGCTCCTTGGTGAGTTGGTCGATACCATCATCTCCCTTTAAATCTTGCAAAATCAAAGTCAAGAAATAATCTAAAAATGCATAATAATCATAAGTGGAGGAGAGGAGAGGAGTCCATACAAAAACTAGCCTTCTCTTACCCGATCCATCAAAAATAGCCAACTTCACATGCTTCTTGAAGAAATCAGGGTTCTAATGCAAAAACATATGGGCAAGGAAGGTAGGAAACCTAAACCTCTGTTGTGTTTGGTAGTTCCTTATTTGCTTTATTATCTCATCAACAAGGAATTGTGCAAAATCATACTAGAAAAAGGAATGTTGCTTATGGAATTGAAACCCCGAACCCAACTGAAACTCATGCACATCCTTGTCAGTGTTCAGGCCACAAACAAATTCTAGTATTGAGAAGGCCTCCTGCATGTCTGGTGGGAAGGCATTGTGCAACGTCGAGATCTTTGGTGGCTTTTTATGATCTTCCTTAGGTCTCTGGGTTTCTTTGTTATAAAATTCCAGAGCCTTTTGTCTAATTCTCCATATTTCTTCCCCCTTTTTTGGAGTGCATGACTTTATCTCTTCTAATCTAGAGCGTTGGTTAGGGATGCATAGAATATTTTAGATAGCTCCCAGGCAGATATTAAATTTCAACTCCCTGCCTTCGATGGTGTCGGTGCTCGGGTTGAAATGCTCGATGGCCGCATCGACTAGTTCTAGACAATAGTGCACAAATAGGAGCATATATTGTGGGAGCCCACTGAACCATAGCTTCTGCGCCAATGAATCCAGGTCAATGAATTTCTTCATCCTTTCACAGGCTACCTCCCTCAAAGACTTAGGGTTCTTTGCGAAAATGGGATCATGAATATTATCCCAGTCCTCCTTGATTAGGCTCTAGTTTCTATAACTTTTGGGTTGTCCAAGACTTGTGTGTTTACCCATTCTAGCTTATCTGGTATCCCAGGAGAAGCGTAAGAGACATCTTCAAAGACACAAATGGATGATGGCTCACACATAGCATCAAACAAGCTTTGTGTTGCCTCTCCTTGTGTCTCTACTTGTGCCTCTGCTTGTGCCTCCACTTGCGAACTTTCTTCCATTTTCCTTCTACTGGAGACCTTTGCTTAGCTCAAATTTTCTACAATTTACCTCGGCTCTAGTTGCACTCAAAATTTATTTTGCTCTAGGTAGTGTGTTTGAAAAGCTTTCACAATTCTAGCCTTTTGCATGCGATACTTAGTTATTTCCTTATTGAGGTGGACAACAACGCTCACCTACTAGCATTAAATTTGACATGTATTGCCAATCATTTGCTCATGCGAAATGAATTACTTGCCATTTTGAAATGACAAGAATTCATAATGACCTTTGGTAATGATGTACTTTGGCATGATTTTATTGGAACTTGAGCCAGTAATTTGAAGGTAGCTTAGGAATTCATATGTCGTGGCAATTAATATCCCAAACAAAATGATTAAGCCAAATATGCAATAAGTGCATGAAAAGATATGAGTTTTTCCTTGGAGTTCAAAAAATGCCTGCAATGCGACACCTCAACATTTGGCCATATGAAATACTGCCGAAGACTGCCATTGGCTTATACTTAATTAATTAGCTCCTACTAATCTTGCACACAACAAATCGTACTTAGCAGACACAATTGGGTGGGAAATTTGAGTGAGCCTTAGTGCAATTTTTGAGATGGTACTTGATTAACATCATTTTTATAGTATGTAAATTACCATGCTTATCCTGGTCATTTCTATAAATAGGCACTTAGGCAATAGTGAAATCACACTTAGCACTCTTAGCAAAAATTGTAATAGGCAATTGGCTTAACATTCAACGTTAGCAGTTGCATAGAATTTGCATAGAGCTTAGACTTAGGCAGTCTGCGTGTAGAGCTAGTATTAGGTGGTTGCATAGAGATTGTTGCCATGAATACCCCAATTAGGCTAGTATGCAAGAAATCCTAGTTGGCTTTTCTTGGTGAAATTTCAACTAGGTGCCTCAAACGAATGACCAAGAATAAGCATTCTCTGGTCATTATAGCGATAAAGTGGGTTCTGGGGAGGGACTACATTGACTATGAAGATAAGTACAGAGTTAACACTGATGTGTGCTCTCATTTATTAGTGTCCATGCTCGACATTGTGGTTCCCAAGCCGTTGGTTTTTCATCTGGTGCTCAAAATATTTTCAAAGAAATATCTGGGCAACCTCGGGGAGGTGGTGGCAAATGTTGCATTCAGTATAGGCTTTCCAACGGCAAGTGACCTTTGGAAATACATTGAAGAAGATGCAATCGTACCATGGTTGTCGTTCCCAAGTGGTTTATGCATCTAGTCACAAGAAGAACATCGCCAAAGGGTCACCCGTGCATGCCATTTCTTGTTTCACTTGTACAACATGGTGCCCTTTTACGACATTGACTAGTACACCAACTTCAAGAACCTGGTGTTTCCTTCGCCACTTGTCGTTGCTCCTGTGGATGTTGCTGGTCCTGATGTTGCTCCTACTGACGAAGTGATTCTAGATGTTGCCATTGAGGCCTCCATTACTACTGCTCATTCCCATGACTGAAAAACTTCCCTTTATGATTTTAAGAACTAATACCCGTTAGTCCATTTTTTGTACATATGCCTAGAAAAGGCTTTATTGTAGATAGATAAAGAAGATACAAAAAATATATAAATATCTACTATCTCTACCTTTGTTGCATTCTTCAAGGGCATTGCTTTGGTCCACTGGTAAAGTAGTATGTGGCCATTAGGATTCATTTATGTCTGGAACTAGAGGTGGGATTGATCATTCTGATGAAATCAAGGCCCCATTGTGCGAAAGGCTCATCAACCACTATTGGATTGAGAGGCATTGCAAATTTTTTCTTCTCCCTGCAAATAATTGGCATTCTTTGCAAACTTTTACCAAGGAGTATGAGTCGTTAAACAGTGTAGGCCAAAAGTACCCAATGCGCATGATTTTTATGGCAGTGGTCTTTGTGGAGAAATGCCTACCTGCAAGACTGCTGTGGAAAGTGTCAAGAATCTGCTTCGCTTACTTTGTGGTGACACACTGCAATAGAACATTGTTGAAGTTCCTCTTGAAAAGGACCCCTTTGATGAGTGCATATTTGTTATTTTGTAGTCGGTAGAATCTTCTCTTTTGAGAAGGAAGGTTGGGTGGATATTTTCCTGTGTGCATGAACCTTACTCTGTCTGCTAGCCAACAGCCTTCAAATTTAGACTCATTCATTAGAACCAACTCTAGTTGCTCTTCTTCGGTTGTCATTTCCTAGTTGTGTGCCAAATACTCACACAATCCTCTTCCTCAGATGGTCTTTGTCGGCTTGACTTCAATGTCATATTCAAGGATCTTAGTGATCCAGTTATCCCTCTTTTCCACGGTTTCTCCTTCCATGATGTATTCGCGCACACTAGAATGTGCAACATAAACAATCACCTTATTGTAAGATATTAGGTGTCAGAACTTCTAAGCCCCTTAACAATTGCAAAGGATTTCCTCTTGAAAAATTTGTAGTTCGTCTCATATTCCTTTAGGTTCAGGGAGTGAAATGCTATCAGATGTTCTCCTTTGCCTTCATTGTCCTTTTGAGTTAAGACAGTAGCAATGCTTGACCTGCTGCTAAATACATAGATTATGAAGTCCTTTGATAGGTCTGGATTGACCAGCACAAGAACTGAAGAAAGAGCATCCTTTACCTTTTCGAAGGCTTCTCTAGCTTCTTTAGTCCATTTAAATAATTGATCATTTTTCAGCATCTAGGTGATTGGTCTGATTATCCTTGCAAAATCTGAAATGAATTTGCACACAAAATTTACCTTCCCCAGGAAAGATTGGACTCCTTTCTTGTTGATCGGTAGGGGAAGTTCTTTGATTGCTTTCACTCACTTGGGATCAATTGCAATTCCTTTTTTGGACATTACATGTCCCAATAGCTTGCCTTGTGGCACTCCGAAGACACATTTTTTTGGGTTTAGGGATACCTTGAACTCCTAGAATTTTTTGAAAACCATCTCAAGGTGATCAAAATGATCATCCTTATGTTTGGAGAAAATAGTTAGATCATCCAAATAGACGAGGATAACCTTATTGATCAATTCACTAAAAGCGATATCCATTTCTTGCTAGAAAGTGGCTCTCACATTTGAAAGGCCAGAAGGAATTTTAGCATATGTGAACGTTCCTCACTTGGTATTGAATGTTGTTTTGTATCGGTTTTCTTCCTTGACTTGGATTTGGTTGTAACTGGAGAAGCCATCCAATAAGGAAAACATTTTTGAACCTGCCACTATTTACAAGATTGTCTCCATAGAAGGAAACGAATAATGGTCCTTTAGGGATGCTCTATTTAGGTCCCAAAAGTCAATACACAGGCGGATGTCTCTATTCTTCTTTCAGACTAGAACTAGGTTGGATACCCATGTGTTGTGCTTGATCGAGAAGACAATCTGAGATTGAATTAGCTTTGTTAGCTCTTGTGCCATCATGGCTTCGATCTTTGGATTCACTGGCCTCTGTTTTTGGCAGATTGGTTTTGCACCTTCCATCAACTCTATTGTATGCTGGATGATTTTGGGATCATATCCCTTAAGGTCATCATATGACCAGGCCACCACTCCTTCACACCTCTCACAAAAGTTGGCAAGCCTTTCTTTATCATGATGTGGGACATCTTTTTCAACTTTAAGCTCTTTCCCATCTTTGACCTGAAGTTCCGTATAGTCACTTTTGTTTGCTACAAACTTCCTTTTATCATTCCTTGCATCGTCACAATTGAACTAGTTTTCTAGAGTGACAAGTCCCTTTAGAAGCTTATTAGACCTTAGCTAAATGATTTGTTCATTGTAGGCTTCAACAATCTTTGATTAGAGTTGATCGACGAATTCTCCTGACTGTTGGATGAATGAGGCAATGTGTTCATCACTGTCAAATACCTGCTAGCTCTAATCATTATCTGGTATCGCCGGTCAGACTATCACTCATATAGAGTGTTTGTTATGAATTAGGTCCGAGGCAAGGTCAAACTAGGATCTTATTGTGGCCATGTGATCCACATCAACATTTTGTTCTCTGGGCACTGTTTGAATGTTGAAGGCTTCAAAACCTTCTATTAGGTCCCAAACTCTATGTTTGTAGGATCTCATGTAGACATTCTTAGTTACAGAAACCCCTCAGACTTGGTTGACCACTAGTTCAAAATCTCTAAACACCATTAATTGCTTGATGCCCATCCACTTGGAAAGGCTCAGACCTTGCACTAGACCTTCATATTCAACTTCATTGTTCGAACAAGTGAACTGGAAGCGGAAAGACCAAAGTGTCTTTTCATTATGTGGGGATGTCAAACATATCCTGGCCCTTGTGCCCACATTGCATCTTGCTCCATCAAAGTGCAACATCCATAGCTCTGAGGCTTGACCATTCTCGAGTTCCTTCATGACTTTCAGAATCTCTTGTTCCTCGACGAAGATGACATAGGTGCCTAGCCCGATAGCATGATAGTTGCCATAAGGGTCAACATTTGTATATTTGCTTAAGAGAACTTCCTCTTTATTGGTTCGATCTCTGGTCACCTTTTCATCTTCTAGCAACTCAATGCAATATGTCTCTTCCTTAGTGAAAGAGGTATGGGTAGCTTCAAAGTTGATCATAGCTTCATCGACCACATGTTCTGAGTGCAGAGCTTTGGACACTATTTTCATTTTAGCTCCATGCTTGGTCCTTAGGATCAAGTGAAACCAGTACAGAGAAAGATACCCTTCTATCTTTGAAGTGAATTCTTGGGATAGGCAGAGGCTAAACATAGGGGGGACATCTATGATCACAATGTCTTGTGGAACTGTGATGCTAGGGCAAGAGAACAGAGTCAAGGGGAAGTCTTTGATGACACCTACAGTTTTGACTTTTTTCCCATCAAGTTGCATAACCCCATTCTTTAAAGGCTCATAGCTAAGTCTTAGGGCTTCAACTATCTACTTGGGAATTATTGTAGTGCTAGCACCAGAGTCAATCATGGTGTTGTGCAATAATTTCTCTCCTACAATGAGGGTTAGGAAGAAAAGTTTCAATTTTGGATTGTCTTTAACCTTGGCAGGGGCTTCCTTTATGCTATTCATGAGAACCTTGGCAAGAGGTGATTGATCAATAGCCTTTCCTTTTAGTAGTTGCTCTGTTGGCTCAATGATTGGATCCTCCCGGAGAGCCTTCTGTAGCAATGTCTTTTGTTCTAAAATAGCTAAGATATCCCGTAGGGATACATTAGCAAATGATTTTTTCAATTGTTCCACCACATTGAATGGTGGAAGATTCAAAGGCTTCTACTCCTTACCTCTTGTTACAACAATTTCCCTTTACAATGGAAATTGTTGTGCTACTACGGAGGTATTGGTCGTTGGGTTGGAAACACTTTTGGGTTGTGGACTGACTAGTTGTAGAATGATCAATTCACCCATGAATATCCTCTTTGAGCAAGTGTTGTAATCAGGGTGTACTTGTGGGGTTTTCAATGTGGATGATTTGCGAACACTGCCTCTTCTTCTTCCATCCATGAGAAGAGCACGTGATCGAGAGAAATATTCGTTTCTTGCTCCAAGGACATCCCCTCCATTTGTGCAATAAGCACTGCATTTTCCATTTGTAGAGAGGCATATACATAACCTCCATTGTCCAACGTAGCACCTTGACTATGCTGCTTCACCACCTTTTGTTGTAGATTGTCGCGAGGGTAGTTTCAGGGCATATGTGAGTCGATGCAAGGGAAACACCAGGGGTTGGTGTCATCAACTAAATTGTTTTGCCTCATTGTCAACTCTCTGCTTGAGCTTGGGTTATCGCTCTGCAACAGAGAAGGCATTGGTACTATTTGATTAGTTGTTTGCACCTGCGGATTTGTGCGAGCACCTCCTTGGAACTGGTTTTGTTGGTAAGAAGACCTTTCACCTTGATAATTTTGATAAGTTGGCTTCAGAGGTGTGGCTTGGTTCTGCTTGATCATAGTTATCTTGTTGGCCATAGCCCGCAACATCTCCTTGATGCCGCTTATGTCATCCTTTGAAGAGTTGGATGTGGAAGCAACATCATGGAGTGCACTTGGGTATGTGTACATGGATTGTGGAGGTGTGGACGCACTGGTAAACGACATTTCTTGGGTGGAAGCTGATACTTCGGGGAATATAGGCATGGTGGGCCAAGGTGACAACTTCCCGATGTGTATCAGATTATTCTCTGCTTTAATTGTGATGTTGTATGCTTCCAATAGCGTGTTCTGCCAAGAGATTGGATCATCATCGAAATATCACGGTTGACAGATTTTAGGTAGAACATGAATGCCAGCTCGGCCGGCGAGTAGATAACAACCTGGATTCTTTACCAAGTTATGTGGAACTGGGTGTTGAAATCAGTCATGACTTTGTGTGGGGCCTACTTTATGATTTCCAGCTAATGATATTATGAAGACCCATCTCCGTCATTAGAGAACCTTTCATAGAAAGGGTCTCCGAGCTGATCCCAAGTATCGATAGTATTAGCCTATAGAGTGTGGTACCAATCTAGTGCTTTTCCCCTAAAAGAGGCTGCGAGCAGCCTTAGTGCCAAATTTTGGGCAATGATTCTATGCACCAAACACACATCTACCATGTCTTGTAGATGTTCAGAGGGTGTCCTTGAGCCATCTCAGGTGAACTTAGGTATAGCTTTTAAAGTGGAGATCGAGATAGGGGCCCAAACGGTGGGTACTATTGGTGCTATGAGAGGAATTTTGGCATCCCATGGCATATAATTTCTGTTAGCAGTGGGAAACATGGCTAGCGAAAGGGGTGAAGGAAGTGGAATGTTCACTAATTGGGTTATGGCTTGTACTGTTCCTAGTGGTGGCACTAACAGCCCAGGGTTATTCATTGTTTGGGATCTAGTAACAGGATGATGGCTCATGCACCCTTTTTGAATTTTGATTCATTTAAGTAGTCCCACCGGGCATGCCAAAAAAAAGAAATTGTTGATGCCAAAAATTGGCAAGGTAGCAACCATTATGGAAAACTTAGTTAATGGGGGGACCAATTGTGCTAAACTGAGTAACCTCCAGGTTTTTAAAGAAGCCGACTTCTTCTATAATTGGGGTTTTGGAATGGGAAAAAGGAAGCATATATAAAAAATAAAGATCTAACTAAGGTGATGTGCCAAGGAGTAGATATAGACACGGTAAATCTATCTTTGGAGATTCAATTTAAGGGCCTGATCAATAATCTGTAATGTTCCAAAATAACATAAATCAAAGATAAAGATCTAAACCATTCATCTAATGACATAAAATAATTTTCACACACATTCACTAAAAAGGGGAGTCAAAGACATGATCTAAACCAACAAACTTGCATTAAAAACATAGAAGTTTTGCAAATGAACAATTTAAGACAATAATGACACAGTATTAATGTTTTATCAAATAGCTTAAGAAAAAAAGAGAGGTTGAACAATGGCATAGTCTAAAAGTCTCATACAATAATCTAAAAGCAAAAAAAAATGCCTGGTGTCTTTTTCTAATTTTTTGACATCTTTCGAACTTGTTTTTTGAAGCAAGAAGCAGTATATATAGCTAGCAATCCCACCACCTAGCTGGCCATTAACAAAAGATATTTTGTATCTTGAGCAATGATGGTAGTAGTAATGATTTCTCTCTGCCATTGTAACAGAAAAGATTCAGGCCACAACACATAGTCACTCCCCAACCAGATGCATCACCTGCGAATGATGGCAATGGTCCCAAAGAAGCCCCACATAGACTAGTTTCACTTATCTATTTAGGTAGTTAGAAAACATGGCAGCTTGTTGTAGATTTTTGTTCACTCTATCCTCCCCTTCAGTAGAACTCCCACCGAAAGGACGCGTGGTGGCAGGTTGCAGCCCATGGTTCATTTCTCCTTTTCTTTGATGAAAGCTTGCACTGGGAAGACATGTGGTAGTATTCCTTACTATCAACACCGACTGTGGGGTCCACCAAAAGTGCATGTGAATGAAAGCTATGTGGCATGTGGACATGGCTTGATAGAAAAATGAAGGGGAGCAACTATGAATAGCCCACAACGACGACACATGGAAGCATGGCAGGGCCAGTAGAAGAGCGAAGGAAGCATTTGCTATGAAGAGCGCCCGATGGACATGTGGCATAAACTGACAGAGTTTAGCAAAAGTGGCCCGATTGAGGAGTGACTGACGACACTTCAAACATATGAGGCACAGGCTGGTACTTAGCAAAATAAAACCACCTGAAGGGAGCTTGAGGAATTTTATATTCACAGACTCATTATCAATGTCATCTTCCTCTTCATGTTTAACCTCTATATCAATTAAACGGTCAACATGCCACACATAATATTTATTTATATGCATTTACTTCCAATTCACAAAAAGTATCATCTTTTACAATACCTATATCTTTGGGAATGTCATAGAAATTCTTGTATAAATGTAGGTCACTCCAATAAAATATCTCAATGTTTTTTGAATCCTCTTTTGGAATAGCATAAAACAGAGGAAAGACATTGATAATTTCCTTTTGCTTCCTTTCTTTCCACTTACACCCTTTGCATTTAGATGAAAATGAGAATGATCATGTAGATTCAATCAATGTTATAGTTTCCATCTCAATAGGTTGGTGTATGTAAGAATGTAGATAACTCAATTACAATGTCTTTTCATTTGGGGTTGTTCTAATTCAATGGAACACTTTCACCCAACATTTAATGTCATAAACAAAAGATCACAAATAACAAGTGGGAATTTTTGTAGCATATAACATGTTTCTTGTGCACCTGTATCACAATATGCAATAATATCAGTCATGAATTTTCTATATGTTGCAAGAGCTTAGTCTTTTGGTGCTTGTTTTCTACATATTCATGTTAGCATATATCAATACAACTCTCAATTTTTCTCTTTGCCTTGGATGCATACTTGTCGATGTATTTAAGAACGAGCATTTTTGAAATGACAAGTTGACATTCCATTTTAGCTCCCCATATTGAAATCATTTCTAGACTTTGTATATTTAACTTATCATACAAGAGGAAGCACATTTAGGCCAAGGAGCCCTGTAATGACACTCTACATTTTTACCTTTTTTGCATAGGCATGTTGATTTAGTATATTGTGTGTGCCTTTAGACACAATTGATTAATTGTTCGTAGTCAACAAGTGTATTTCTAGAAAATATCTCATTTGTTTTTAGTAAGCATGGGTCATCTTGTGAAGATTGAAGTCATGTGTTGGTTATGTCAAATGGAATACGAGGGTTCCATGCACTAACAGATTTGTTAAAGAATGATTTTGCTCTTTCTACATCTATATAGTTTTCTTAGTCAAGGTTGTCCATATTTGGTGCATTATCAAGCCAAAGGAATCCATGTGTATGAGCAAACCCTTGATGTTTCCATTCATATCTATACCAAAATTATTTTGCATACAAAAGATTATTTATTACTTCTTCACAACAAATTATGAATCGTTGATGAAAGTATAAGGATATGATATGTGGGTTATTAATAATGTTATATATGCAGTCTTTATTAGTTTGTGATGTAGATGGTATGCCATTCAAAAATAGTTGTTTTAAATTCAACCATTTAGTATCTGCAACACTTTATTGTGAAGAAGAGAGTGAGCAATCCTATTTGGTTTATCATATTTGAAAGGTCATCATGACACTTATTCCAATATGATCGGGTCGCTCTTAGGGAATATCCAAAATGCATCAATTGTTCAACCAGTTGAGTATCAAGCAAGTGTTATATATGGAGACAAATACTATCAATAGTGGTTGGTAAGCAACCCTCTGCATTTTTCTTTATAAACATAGAGGAAAGTCCTTGGCTTCAATGACACATCATAAAGTTCAGTACAAAATATCTAAATCTTGGATGACTTTCAAATCTATTATATGAAACCTCATTAAGTGCAACACATATTCATGCATTTCAACTTGTTTGTATCATGGTTTTAATTGTAGTGTAATTCCACTTGGAAAGAGTGGGAAAATCCATGCCTAAAAGGCCCTCGATATAGTATTCATTTATTGAAGAAGAGTCAAGTTGTGGTCAATGAATAAGGATGTCATGTTCATCTCTAATTTGTAATGTTTCTTTCAAATAAGAAAGATGGAATACAATCTAACAAAGGATAAGAAAATCAGGAGGAAAGTTGTATGAACACATTTCCCATCTACACTATTTTTTTTAAAAGTCCATACTAGATATATTTTGTTTTCTTAGGTCTTAAAGAAGATGACCAACAAACTTCTGTTTGTAGGCTTTATAAATTAATGGTTTTAAATATTTTACAACTACATGGTGTCGAGGATACTTTTATTTCATGGTGGCTACAACCTATGGACCTTAATCTATCATAACAGGTGGAAATTGTATTCTAGTTGGTTTACAACAAATCAAAATAAAATAAAAAGAAGCTTCACATTTGAAATATGTATTTATCATTTATATCTTTACAATATAATTTGCGTTTCACATTTCCATGAGGTTAATATGTTCCCAAATGGGAATGATCAATTATCATAGATTATGCATACTTTCATTTTTACCAATATTGATGTTAGTTATCAGTTTGTAACTAATGATTATGTATTATCCTTGGATCAAGAAGAAAACAACCTAAATTTGGATAAGACCTCCAACAAATTATGTAGTCATATGCTTTCCCCAATGAAATGACATGAAGTTTGAAGCACCTTAATTACACCCCATCTAATATATCCTAATACTAAACCATGCTACCAAGGCATCAAGAAGCTAACACACTCTTTTCCCAATTTAAACATTATATTTATACAATAAAAATTAATCCCAACCTAAAAGCACAACTTCAAACCCCTATAATATAGAACCACTTCAAAAAACATTAAAAACTCTATGAAATTAACAATATTCTTAAGCTTGTCAAAAGGATGAGCTCTATTGGTGAAAACAACAAAGATATGATAGTGGAGTTCCTAATCTAAACCCTAGGAAATAAGACAAAGTACACAAAACTAAAACTAAAATTGGATAAAGTTCTTCAATATAAACTACAATCAAATCCGGGTAAAAGTGCGAGTCACAAATTCTCAGTGTTCTTGATGATTTTTTTAAAATAATAGTATTATAAAATTGTTGAGTAGGTACAAGTCCCAAATCCTAGGATATTTTAAATAATGGAAGAGATTTTAAGACCTCTCAACATGGTTCTATACAAAATTTCATGTGTTTCATTCCATAGGATTTTTTTTAATACATGGGTTTGAAAATAGTCACCTAGTAGAAGTAACATAGAGAAAAGAAAACAACATAGGCCTCAACATAATTATATTACAAAAAACATCTTTAAGGAAATAATTCTTTGAGTGATAACAAAAAATTCAAAGAACATGAAAAAATCATGTTTGCTTCATTCCATACAAAAAGGCATCACTTAAAAGAAAGAATGGCACATTATCAAGGTTCATGTATTGCAATCACATTCAAGTGTGCCAACATAGTATGCTAAATGGTCATCTAAGGTTGTCGTATGACACTTTTGCTAGAATCTCACATTGAAAAAGAAGCTTTGAGACTTATCAAAGTTGGGGGCAACCATAAATATTGAGTATGACATTTGTTTCATGTGAAAAATGCATGGGTGCTTTTATATTTGCCACAAGATATAAAAAAAATTATTTGTAAATGGGTATGAAATGAAATGGAAAACAAATTATTTACAAGATAAACATAAATTAAATTAAAACTTGTAGAAATTACATTTTGCCAACAAAAGGTAGATTACGAGTAGATATTTGTAGCAGTAACTAAGATGAATGATAAAATATATTTCCTTGAATATATTTTGAATAGTGACTTTATAAAGACATAATAGTAATATTTATTGAAGTGAATTCCTTACCTAAATGGATATAATTAAAAAAATTAGAAATATTATAAAACTAAAAGGCACATAGAGTGAACATTCTCTAGATCATAATTTATATTTGTATTTCAGGTTTAATATGTTTTGTTTCTTTTTTGTTTTGAATTCAATTTATTAATAAATTTATATTTGTGTGGGTATTGTAGGTATACTTATTGATTCATTATGATGATTGTATCCTAAAGCAGTTCATCATGGGTAGTATTTTTATTTCTAAGATGAGTGGGTGTATGTAGTTTTCAAGGTGGTTGATTAATTGCCTATGGTGATTGGATTTTATTAGTAACTCAAGAATGCTCAATCATGGAGTTTCCCTTAAGATCAAGTCCATTTACCTTGCTACCCATTTATAAAACTTGGATGAGAAAGGAGTAAAAGTGGATGCATAAAATAGAGTGGAAGAACAAGGTGAGAAGAAGGCGATTTTTCATCTATAATCAATTTGTTATATTAACAAATTTCTAATCTTGAAGAACGAGTGAGAAAAATATGGCCTACAAAATTAACAAGAGATGAAGGATCGATGTCATCACTAACAAGTATAAAGGACATTTTCATGATTTGGATGTGAGTGAACTTTTTTTCAAATTAAATTTGAGTAACATATACATCATGATCAAAATAATCACCATGAAAAAATAAGGGGTCAACCTCATCAATATTGTTGGGGAAATAATATATTTTGGACATGGCAAGGCTAAGGTGAAGGTTATGATGAAAGCAAAGAACCATACAATGATAATGATAAGAATTGTGACAAGAAGAGGGAACAAACCAATAATATAAAGATGAACGTTACAAGTAAGGGGAGAAGTAAATTCCTAAGGATGGGTAGTAAATGTAAGAATGGGTAAAGCTAAGAAGATGAGGTGAGAATAGGTAAAGGATATATAGGAACAACATAAGTTAAGGTTGTGAAGATATGGGATGGGAAAAGGAGTATTTTTAGTAAAAGGTGAAACCATTTGAACATATATCTGATATTATAAAAATATAGTTATAGAAAGTAACTTGAAGAGCTTCAAGGAGTTACAAAAGAAAACTGATAGATATACATTAAAAATATGAAAGTATAGCACAATGCCAAGAAAAAAGAAAGGCAAAGAAAGAAATATCTACAAAGTGTTGAATGATGGATAACAAGTCAAAAGCCAAAAAATTAGGATGAACCAAGACTTCATTTGGGGTTCCAAAGTAGCAACATGAGAATGAGGGTATGAATCAAGAGAAAGTCAATAGGAAAAAATATATCTTACCTTGGATGTGAAAACAATCCCTAGCCCTAATAGGCGAGAGTTTACTATGTTCTTAACAATGTTTGAGCTATCATTTTGTAACCTTGTTTGAATAGAATTGAAGACACATACAACTATGGGGTCTTAATTTTTTATTTATTTTAAATTAAAAATTCCCTCAATGATTCTCTATTTGTGAGATATTATTTGTACATGGGTACCTCACTAGGCCTTTGTTGTTGGTTTGCATCTTTTGAATCTTGCATTAGTTTTTTACTCCCTATGTTGTACTTAAGGAGGGGTGTTGGTGTGAATAAATTCTTGTACCTAGTTAATTTCTACTAGGGGACTTATTCACATATTAAGTTTACATAGGACCTAGGATTCCTTCTAGAAGTCTTATTTTTCTTTTCCAGATCTTATCCTAGGTAGTTATGATAAGTTATCTCATGTTATAAGATTAAGACACGTCATGATCTTGTCTAATCTTATATCTCACTGTGCCTTTATAAGTAAGACATATCTTGCATACATCACATATTTTTCACATATTGTGAAACCTATATCATATTATAATTCTTGTTTGGTGGAATAAAATCTTCTATTATTGCTTCTCTCTTTTGCATGTGGAGGTTTTTTGATGTTGCAAATTGAAGATTTTGGTTGTTCACTTCAACACTTTTCACCCTAAATTTATTTGAGGATCATTTTAGTTTCTCTTAGCTCAATGTTATTTATTGGGGGTGTGACCATTCCAAGAATCTTCCTATAAAAAGGCTTTCTCTGCATTATGGATTATCAATTATGAAAGATGAGGGATAGTTTCATCTTTGTGATTAGCTATAAAGTTTTCCAGATATGGAACTAGATGGGAATTTTTTCATAGTAAAAAATATCTCTTTAAAACTATTTGATATTTTTCTTGCATCATCCTATAGCATTTGGTGTCTATTTTAACAATCATAGCCCAATCTAGTTTAGCTCTAATAACCAATTTTAGAGTTCTAATGTTGATTATTCCTGCCCCACCCTAAGTTTTAGATTTGTAAAGCTTTTCCCAAGAGATAAGAGTGATTTTTTTATCCTTTTTAGACTTATAGATTTCTCAAGAAACCCAAATAATATATATGATAAAAACACTTGTTTCAAAAAAATATTACCAAAGTATATAAGCCATAAGAGACAGTTTGAGAAAGTAAAAACTAGTAGAGACTAGAGATTAGGGCCATGATTATTAGAACTATAACTATTAATAATCAAAGGTAATTCCCTTTATTAATGAGATAATATCAATATTAAAATATAAAGATAGAATTAAAAGCTAAGAAATATTCAAAATCCAAGATCTAGCTGCCATGAAACCTTTGTTACCACCTTGCTTTTCTTTGTCCACATATACTTTTCCCTGTATCAACAGAGAGCTAAGGACCTTTACCATTATCTTTTCCTCCATGAAAGGGTTTCATGCATGTAGGCCTCTATCACTAATATCATTTAAACACTTAAATTTTTTCTCAAGAGAGACAACTCTTGCTTGAAATCCACCATGAGGTGTTACTAAGCATAGTATCCTATGTAAATAAAGGTGAGATAAAATCTATGTAAATGTGCTTGAGTTTACATTAGGGTATGACTTTTGTCATCATGCACATATAGACATTATCCAAAAATAAAAACAAAATTGAAGAAAAAAGTCATCATAATGAAAACTATTGAAATAATTAAAAAATAAAGATAAAATTTTCAAATGACAATAAATCCAACAAATATTTTCAACTAAAATTTCAACCATTTAAATTATATAGAAATTAAACCCTACCTATATACACTTTATATAGAAATTAAACACTACCTATTTATATACACTTACTTGAAAGACATTATTGAAGTCAACTCAAATTTGAATTTTACAATTACATCTATTAAAAGTCAAAACATTAGTTCAGCATGTTATAAGTCACTTAATTTAGACTTGGAGCTTACAATTGATATGTTGGAAAATAGGATCTATCCAAAATGTGTAGACAAGAGAGATGGATCAGTTATTTTCCAAGCCCAAATCACTTCAAATATATAAAATAAGATGCTAATAACAGCCAAAAATCAATCCTAATTGTTATAGCAACTATGATGAATGTTTTTAGAGCATAAAAAGGTGTGTACTTGGCCAAAAAGTTGTTGTTTTTGAGCTATGAAGGACTCATTCGCCTTCAAGGGCGAATGGGTCCTTTTAGGGTTTCAAAAAACTGATTTCAGGATCATGTACTTTGATGTCTGCACTCTTGAAATCCCTTTTATCAAGTTATGGAAGGCAATATTCAGGCTCTTTTCGTGATTTGCACCTTGGATGACAACTTTGCAACTTTGACAAATTTGAGAACTTTGATAATCTTGCTTTTCAACCTATAAATCTACAATCACACACTCAAGGACATAAAACTTGTTGATTTGTTAGTGAATGGGGGTTTGCCTCAGTCAAACCCCTTGTAGGTAATTAAACCAAGTGATGACATAAGATAATGAAGCATGAAAATGAAATGATGCAATTAGAACCTTGCTATGATGATATGATCTTTGAATTTCTGCAATAAACACTTGAATTCTACCTTGAAATTTCTTAGAAAATGCTCTAAAATGCTTTGCTACTCTTGCTTTTGATCTCTTGAAGTCACACAAAATTGCCAGATGAAAATGATGTGAATTAACCCATTATTTATACTAAATTAGGAGATTAACCCCGAAATTCAAAAAATTAAGTCTAACACTAGACCTGGAAATAAACACAATTAAATTCCCACCAAAATAAAATTAAAAAAATAGGGTTTCATTAAGGGAGGACCCATTCACCACCAAAGGAAAATTTCCAAGACCAAGCTTCGAGGAGTTGAAAGAGGGCCAAAAACCAATTCCATATTAACTGAGAAAAGGGGGTGCTGTTAAGGGAGGACCCATTCACCATTAAGGGTGAACGGGTCCTGGCTCAGCTTACCAAGACCAAAAATTTCCCAATGAAATAAATTTGATATTTAATTTATGATTGTCGGAAGAGATCCTCGAGAGGTGTCAAAATTAATGCCTAAAAGGGGGATTAATAACTCTACTTAACCATAATGAATTAGGACCACCTAGATAAATGTGAAAGTGCTTTAAAACACTTTACAACACTTAAAACAGGGTATACATTATGCATATTTTATTTAGAAAGGAGCCTATAAGGCTTAATTAAGCAAATAAGTCATAGAAAAGTGTGAAAGTGTGTTAAAACACTTCACAACACCTTTGCAAAGGAAAAATTAAAGCATGATTTAGTCAAATAAAGGTCCTAAAATGATGTGAATGTGTACAAGACATTACAACACCACTCCAAGACACCATTAGTCCAGTTTTAATGTCAATTATCCAAGCAAGCAAGGAAAAAACAACTTTTTCCATTACTACATTTTCCCCCCAATTTAGTGAGAGGATGACCCCATGTCAAACTCACACTAAAGTAGACGTCCAAGACACTTAAGTGTTTTAAAAAAAAAAAGATACATCACCATACCCTGTCAAAGGCCAAGAAAAATAAACAAAAACAAAGGATCAAGCAAAACCAATTCAACACGATGTGAGGCAGTGGCTATTTTTCCATAACAAACATTGCTCACTCTGGGGCCATGGAACTTCAGGTCATCCACGGGGTAAGTTTGTCCCAAAATGTGTATGCTCACTCTAGGGTAGTGAAACCTTAGTCTATCCACTAGGTGAGTTATCCCAACAAGGTGGCAAATGAGAGAATTGAATTAGCCTCTCATACCATACCAAAGTCATCCTCCTGACAACTTCGATAAGGAATCACAATGAAAATGCTCTTTGTAAAATGTTTTTGCATGTCATGTAAAAAGATAAAGGGGATTTTTCTTTGTTCGTGTAATGGTCTTCCTCTTAGGGAGAATTTTTCCTATTGTCTCCAAGAGAGGACAAGCCGAAGTGTCAAATTACTACCCATGGGATGCCTCATTCACATCATGCCATGATAGAAGATCATACACTCTTAGATGACATCAAACCCAATGACACCACCAAGAAGAGGAAACATCACAAGAAGAAAGGAAAATCATGATATGAAATTTTCCAAAAGATGTCATTGAAGTATGCCCCCACTTTAAAGCGGTTGCTACACCATTACTGTGAGCAATTGCTTTAAAGTAGCCAAACGATTTGATCATAAGACATGAGAGCTTTCCTCAGAAAACCCTATGCCAAGTCATATGTTTTCGAAGCAAGTTGTGTCATGAAATAAGAAGGAAGGGTTTCTCCCACAAACACATAAGGGATCTATGGATTTGGGGTTAGTATGTTTGTACTACAATGTTGTCATAGAGCATGGAACTATCATCATTCCCCAAATACACATAGAACTAGAAGAATGACACAAAGAAAATGAAAACAAAGAAAAACCTTTCGCGTCAACATGGAAGAAACATGAATGTTTTGACACCTTGCATCATCCCTAAAAATAAAACACAAGACAAATGAAAAAGAGAAGGAAAATATTTTGGATCAACATGGAAGAAACAAAAATATTTTGATGCCTTGCATCATCCCCAAAAGGAAAACACAAGACAAATGAAAAATGATTACGACGTAGAGAAGAATGAAGGTACATATAAAAAAATACACAAAAGAGAGAGGAACATCAAACAAAACATCATAGGGGATTACATTACGCACATGCAATTAGAGAAAAAGAAAAATGAAAAGGGAAAAGACTAGTAAGGCACAAGCGAGTCAACCTAAAGCAGGTAGTTCACCTCCCAATCTTAGTTGGTATAAACATAAGGTGAGCAACTAGCCAAATGGACAACATCAGGTCCCAAACTATGACATGCACCAAGTTCAACACTCTTTTTAGGAGATTTTTCATTTAATCTTGTGGAAGAAGAAAATAATGTATTCAACTCATCATGCACTTGTTCATCAATCTTTGCAATATCAATGTCATCATCTAAGTCAATCACAGTAGGAGGTCAAATAACAATGTCCATACAATGTTCTTGTTTATTTTGTCATGCATTGCTTTAGGTAGGTTTGGATTTTGATTTTATATGTTATTGTTGTTTTCTTGAGTTTGTAATCTACAAGCAATAACATGATGTCTACGTCTACGCTCCCTAGCACTTTAGTTTCTTTTTAGTTTATTGTCAATTTGCTTTTGTGTAAGAGCATTTTTGTTAACCATAGGTTCCTTCTCATCCTTAGGAGGACTAGAAGAAATGACAAGGGTTTGCTTAACCACTTTTTCTTTGACTTTGTAAACATGTTTAGCTCTAGGAGGGACAACAGGGTTGTTTGTACTATCTCATGGTCTCTTGTGGGAAATTGTAGGAGGTTGTTCTATAGATCGTTCTTGTATGTTCATAATTGTTTTTGGTTCTATCATCGTCTCATCAAGGATGGTTGGTTCGGTCATAGGTTGAGGCATGTTTCAAAGGGATAGTTCTACTATTTTCTTTGCCTTTAATTTTTTATAATGATTTGAAAAAGAAATCTTCATGAGGCTTGGTAGCTTCCATAAGCTCGAGCCAAAAGTAATCTAGTGAAAAATTCCCTTTTTTCGAGGCCGGATGAAATCCGCTATGATGCACAGTGAAGATGTTATTTCCAAATGGAAAATTTAGACATTTATGTACAATAGAAGGGATGCAATTCATGGAGAAAATCCATGGATGACCTAGCTTCACTCGAAATTGGTTCGATTGTGGAATGATGGAGAATGAGATTGTTAAGTTTTTGGTCCCACTTTTAAAGGGATATCTATCAAACCTATTGTAGGGAAAGAAAATCCATTATGTGTCTTGGTCCATGCTTTCATATTTTTATATGTATCTAGATATAGCTCATGCACATATAAGAATTCTTCTATGATCACATTCTCTCCATAGGTGGGATCAATATATATCCCATTAGTGGGCTTATTGTTAATTCGGCCAGCTATGTAAAGAGGACCATTAGGTGCATATTTAGGTATGTCATTTTGTGAGAAAGCAATGTCAAGATGGTATCTAGTCAAGCCCTTATGAGGTTTAGCTTTGATAAATGCTATCACCTTCGCGGTTTGTTCAATGTTTTTTGTATTGCCATCATTTGCGTCAACATTCATCACATCAGTCTTTGTTTCACTAGCTTTGACAAATGAAATATTGTGCTTAGGCATGGGATTTGTAAATATTTGAAAATTTTGAATAGGAGGAGCTACAAACTTATTTCCTTGATCATTCACACCTCTGATTAGTAAATGATTATAATCAATAAGTTCTTACACAAGATGTTTAAGACACTCACAATATTCTCTACTATGTCCATTTGTTTGATGGTAATGAATTTTTTTTTTTTTTGAAAGCCTTTAGGCAATGCTATAGTAGGGTCATGTTCTCTAATAGGAGGTAAGGTAAGCATTTTCTTGTCAATGAGTTGCAACATGATAGTGTGAAGGGTATCGGGTAAAGGTGTAAACTCTCTCTCCCTATCCCCGAAAGGAGTTGTCATTTTCATAGCAGCCACTTGACTATTGTTTTGTTGACTTGTTTGAGGAGGATTTAGTAGTAAAAATCCCTTATTTTATTTCTTGAATGATTGATAGTTGTTTTGAGTTGTGGATTCAATTCTTTCAGGATGACTAGGGGGATTTTTCACATCACAACCACTAGTCGAGTTTTGATCGTCACAAAGGGTTGTACATAGTTGTGTGAAGGATGGAAACCTTAACATTTCAAGTTTATTTTAAATTTTATCTTGTAAGTTGGCAATGAACATTCTTTAAAGGTTGGCATCAGGAATCTTAATGTTTACTTGTGAATAAAGTGTGATATCTTCCTATGAAATCAATCACTTTTTCATCTTCCTTTTGATTGCATATCATTAGATCCACAAGGGTCATATTGGGACCCATGTGAATATGGATGTGGTTGTAAAAGGAATCAATGAATTCATTGAATGAACCAATTGAAATGCTCGGTAAAGATGAAAACCACTCTAAAGCAGTGTCCTTCAAGGATCTAGGGAATAACTTAGCCAACAATTTATCTTCAAAGATGAAATCACTAACAAGGCTATAAAGGCGGAAGCATGGATTATAGGATCTCCTTTCCCACCATATTTCTCAAAGCGATGGACCTATATACCTTGTGGAATTTGTGCTCTTAATATGTCGAGGGAAAATGGGGTGGACTTGATGTATTGTAAAGGTTGACCGTTATTGTTCTGTTGTAATGTTGCCACTTGTTATTGAAGGGATGTCATGGTTTGCAAAAGTGAATTAATGACAGGGTCATTTTGGTTATAGGGTTGAGGGGAATAAGGTGGTGTAGAGTATGCATGTGGAGGGCTAGTGAATTGTAGGTTATTGAAGGTGGATTGTTGAGGTATTATTGTGTTTGAAGCATTTCCTATGGGAATACCTATGGAAGTATATACGGTCCTAGTAGGTATGACTGTTGTGGTTGGTTGAATGGTAGTTGTGGGTTGAAATGTTGTTGTAGGTTGGAAGGTTGTTGTAGGTTGGAATGTTTTTGTAGGTTGGAATGTTGTTGTAGGTTGTGTACTAGTGTATGTAGGGATGGCCATTGCTATTGTGAATGACGAAATTGGAATTCCACCTTAACTTTGAGTAGACCCCAAAGCTTGGGTGGAAGTGGTAATGGTAGGGAAGGTGTTTGGAATGTTAAGGACATTGGTGAAGTGGGAAGTGAAGTCATGGTAAATGAGGTATTCAAACTATGATCCATGGAGGGTTGATTCTCAACACTATTAGAAAGAGAGTTAGAGAACCTAAGATCCACAACAAGTGAGAGATTGATAGATGACATAAGCCTCAAACTACGCCTTATAATAGTATTGTGAATAGGACACCAAGTTGTAAAGCTCATACAAGTTTTACAACCCCAGTGTGCAAAACCTAGAATGGAAAAGGGACAATGCAACTACCTAGAATGAAATGCAATTTTTAGATTCTAAGCAATGCAATTTACTGATTAAATAATGCAATGAGCTGAAAATGAAATGTTTTGATGTAATTTTGAATTTTTACAATGAACTAAAATGAAACAATTTAAGTTAAATATAATGAATTTGATGAAAAAAAAATCTGGAAACTGAAATAACAAGATGAATGCACCAAAAAGAAGATAAAAATTGAGATTTTAATGTCCTAAAATTGCAGATTTGTAGCTAACAGGCACTCATTCGCTAGTAAGGGTGAATGGGTCCTGGTTAGGTCTTTCTGGGATCTTTCTTTGGAATTCAAAGTCAATGTTAATTCCTTTTCAGATGCCAAAAGCTTCAGGTTAGACCTCATTAGGGACCTATTCACCAATAAGCGCGAATGGGTCCTGGTAAGGTCTTTTAAAACTATTTTTTAATGGTTTGCAAGCTTTCAGGTATATCTTTCAGTTCCAAGTTGTAGATAATGAAATGCAACTTCAGATTTTTCATAAATCCAATGCAAAAATGTAATGAAAAGATGAAATGCAAAACCTAATTTGAAATGCAATTTTGTTTTGATTTTCAAATGCAATTGAATGATAGCTAAATGAGATGCAAAATGATTGATTTGTTTTTGTATTTTTCAGATTTAAGAAGTGCAAAACAATGCAAATCTAAATACTATATGATATGCACGTTTTCAATGCAAAACAAGAAATCCTAATTTAATGCAAATCTAAATGCAATGAATGCAATATTTTAACTTGAAATGCAATGGAAGACTCCAAAATTTAGAAAAGTGCAATGTTGAATAAGTCAGGTTCACAAAAAATGATATGGTGGAAATAGAGGATCTATCCCAAATGTGTGGACAAGAGAGATGGATCACTTATTTTCCAAGCCAAAATCAATTCAAATATGCAAAATAAGATGCTAATAACAACCAAAAATCAACCATAAATGTTATAGAAACTATGAGGAATGCTTTTAGAGCATAAAAAGTTGTGTACTTGGCTAGAAAGTTGTTTTTGAGCTATGGAGGACTCATTTTCCTTCAGGGGTGAATGGGTCCTTTTAGGGTTTCAAAAAAATAATTTTAGGATCATGTACTTTGATTTCTGCAATCTTGAAATTCCTGTTATCAAGTTCTGGAAGGCAGTATTCAGTTATGTAGGGTTCTTTCCGTGATCTTGCACCTTGGATGACAACTTTGCAACTTTGACAATTTTGACAACTTTGATAATCTTACTCTTTAACCTATAAAACTACAATCACACACTCAAGGATAGAAAACTTTTCGATTTGTTAGTGAATGGGGGTTTTCCTCAGTCAAACCCCTTGTAGGTAATTAAACCAAGTGATGACATAAGATAATGAAGCATGAACATGAAATGATGCAATTAGAACCTTGACATGATGATATAATCTTTGAATTACTACAATAAACACTTGAATTCTGCCTTGAAATGCCTTAGAAAATGCTCTTGAAATGCTTCACTGCTCTTTCTTTTGATCTCTTGAAGTCACACAAAATTTCTAGGTGAAAATGATGTGAATTAACCCCTTATTTATACTAAATTAGGAGATTAACCCCAAAATTCAAAGAATTAAGGCTGACACCAAATCTAGAAAGAAAGATAATTAAATTCCTACTAGAATAAAATTCAAAAATTAGGGTCTCATTAAGGGAGGACCCATTCACCACCAAAGATGAATGGGTCTTGGCTAAGTTTCTAGGACCAAGCTTCGGGGAGTTGAAAGAGGGCCAAAAACCCATTCCAAAACAACTAAGAAAAGGGGCTCTTGTTAAGGGAGGAACCATTTGCCATTAAGGGTGAATAGGTTTTGGCTTAGCTTACCAAGACCAAAATTTTCCCAATGAAATAATTTTATATTTAATTTATGATTGTTAGGAGAGATCCTTAGGAAGTGTCAAAATTAAGGCCTAAAAGGGGGGTTAATAACTCCACTTAACCATAATGAATTAGGACCACCTAGGTAAATGTGAAAGTGCTTTAAAACACTTTACAACACTTAAAAAGGGTATACATTATGCATATTTTATTTAGAAAGGGGCCCATAAGGCTTAATTAAGCAAGCAAGTCCTAGAAAAGTGTGAAAGTGTGTTACAACACTTCACAACACCTTTGCAAATGACAAATTAAAGCATGGTTTAGTCAAATAAAGATCCTAAAATGATGTGAATGTATACAATACATTACAACACCACTCCAAGACACCATTAGTCCAGTTTTAATGTCAATTATCCAAGCAAGCAAGGAAAAGGTAACTCTTTCCGTTACTACAATAATTATATGTCTTCATTTCCTGTGCATGGTACTAAACATCTTGAGCCTCGACTTATAATCCCTTTCTCCATTTTATTTTTCTTACCCAACACATGTGGGATTAAGAACCCTACATTAAGCCAAATACTTACTCTTTTAGGAATGGGAATGACAAAGGAAAATGTGAAAAAGAGAACAAGGAAAGTCTAGTCTAAGGGGGTTGTGGGCCTAGCAATCAATGCTGAAGATTATCACATCAATTAATATTTGTGTTTTCATGTGGTTGTGGACTAGGATCCATGTTGTTTGATGTTGAAAAGTAGTGTCCGTGTCCATTCTTCTCTTATTGACATCTATCATGAATATGACCTTGAAGCTTCCAAGAAAACTTCATTATAGAGTATCTTTCTTGATAAATATAACACATTCTCAATGAAACATGTTTATGTAGCCCATGCCAAAATATTATTTGTGAAGTTTTCAAATTATCTCAAAATTTTTACTATAATTAAGTGTATTGATCACCATTAAAATAAAATTGATTATTTCTTTGAATTAATTCACATTTATGTTCTTTTAGTTGTCTTTTTGTCTTAGTGATTGATCTAAATACATATATCTTTACAATCTTCTCCTTAATCTATAATTCTCCTATCAAAATGTTCATAGAGAATCTGTTATAGTTGAATAAAATAAAATATTTTTTAAGTAAACAAAATAACTCTTATATAAAGCAAATAATATAAAAAATAAAATAAATTCACTAAATATAGTTAAGCATAAAATTAAAAGAAATTAATTTTCAACCTTATATAAATAATTATATAGAAATGTGAATAAACCCAACCAATATAATAAAAAAAATGTTTCAAATTTAGGTTTTACAATTATATATCTATTATGTTGGATATCATAAATTTTCGCTTAATTGAAAATATATTTATAATAAATACATTCATATCAAATGTTGGGATTTATCTATCTAAAGCCTCTACTTATAGTCCCCTTCTCCCTTGCTTTTTCTCACTAAACACATGTAGGATTAAAAAACTTGCATCAAACCATATACTTACCCTTTTGGACAATAGAATAATGAGGATAATGAGTTTTGTAGAAGAGATTTGATCCATTTTCTTTCGAGTGGTAGACATTGGAAGGAATGCTTGCTTGCAGACACAGTGGTTGGCTTTGCAGATTTTATAGCTCCCACGATAGAAATGGGAAATAAAATCATTCGAAATGGTGGACACAAACAAGAATGAGAAATGTAGAGGGTACTATGAAAATGGAAAGGGAAAGGTCCGATTTAATGAGGCTATGGACTTGGCCACCTAAGGAGTTAGTGCTTAGAGTGTGTCAATTAAGCCCGACCCTGTCTTTAAGGCATTTCAAATTTTTTCTTAATATAATTTTTTATCATGTGTTTTTGATAAAAAACTTTGTAGTTGTGTTCTCGCTTCTTCAAATAAGAAAATTATATTGTCCAATTTCATGTTGTTTTCATGTAGGATACAAATATTCTCATATGTTATGCACTTCATGATGAAGTGGCATTTTGTCTCCATCACCCCTTTTCTATCAATCTCACATTTAAGATAATGGGATCCAGTCCTTAGCTATCCAATTCATGATTTCACTTTCCCCTTAATTGTAGCTCAAATATTTCTTTTTGTCATGATCCTGAGTGGGGTCAACCTTATGACATAGTATGCTTTCTTTCAAACAACTTGCTTTGTCCACATGGTAGTCCTAAATTTTTCTCACATATTTTTTATTTCCTTATTGATGTTAGGACACTCTTGCAATTTAATGCCCCACTTATTTATCTATTTCTTGTTTTGTTTCACCCATTTCTTCTTCCTATGACTTAAATTCCCCTCCACAACTATCATAGAAAAATGATGACTATCCATATTTTGTACATTTTTTTGAATAACTTAAAGTTTGAGTTACCATTGATGCCTTGAGTAGGAAAGTTCCTACTTCAACCAAAAGGATCTAATAATGGATTGAAGTTTTTATTTTGAGATTATTTATGATAAATTATTTTTGAATTATTTCTAGCTACCTCTATTTGTGATTTGACATACAACTCCCCCATGCTTCACAACCATAAAGAATAACATGACAAGCAAGCCAAAAAGGGTTTCCTTTGTTTTTCAATTCCATAATTTTATCTTCTTGAATCTATTTTTTACTAAGTATAATTTTTTCACCCTCCCTATATCAATTTTTTCCCTACAAGTCCCCTAACTAAGCCTGACATGAAAATTGATCTTAGGGTACTTGCATTCTTCCACTATTTTTAGTTGGATTCCTTAAAAAAGAAAAAAAAATTGTTTCCTTTTCCTTTTTAACGTGAAGATTATGACTTCGATTTTGCTAGTGTTCACTTGCATCCTAACCTTTTTGCAAAAGAGTTTCAAGGCCCTCAAATTCTCTCTCAAACCATGAGTTTATTTTGCAATTAGGATAATATTACCAACATATGAGTAACTTTATCATATATTCAACAAGTTGGATACCCTCCCAACAACTTTGTTTAACCATTCTTGAAGTTTATGAATGTATAATCCAAACAAAGTGTGAGATAAGGAAAAGCTTGTTTGATGCCAATATCGCTTCCAAAACACTAAGAAATTCCCTCCTTTGTTTGATTTGTGCCTTAATATGTTCATAAAGTATATGCACTACCACGCTATATTAATCTAAAATTCTACGTTTCTCTATCTTGTTCCAAATTTTTTCCCTAGGAACCATGTCAAAGGATTCTTAAAACCAATAAAGCAAGAAACAAATATTCTCCTTGAGTGTTCCAATTTTTTTTAATTGAGTGCCTAAGAGTGACATGTTAATCAATAGTAGAGTGCTTTGCTCTAAAACTTGTCGTCCCTTTTGCTCTCTTTCCCTCTTTATCTACCTTGATGTTGATTTTGCATTCTATCATTCACTCAAATAATATTCCTAGAAGGGGTTTGAACATAATAATGTGATACTTAGATGGGTGATTGATATCTTTGCTTTTATAGAGGAAAGGTGGCTCTAGTAGTTGTCCACACCTTTGGGAACCAATCTTGGATAACACCATTGGAAATTATTTTAATGTGTGGTGCAAGGGTCTCTCTTGCAACTCGTCTATGTTTTGCACTTTACCCCATGCTAGACCTTTTATGCCTTGTTTGATATATCTTTCACAAAGAAAATCTTGGTCGATGTGTTGATTATCAAAGAGGTGTCGTTATCTTGAACCCAATCATAAAAAAACTTTGTATATTCCTATGTTTATTACTACTTTCACTATCTCTTGTTCCTTCCTTTGTTCTTCTTGTTGGGTCATAGTCAAGTCTTCATCTAAGTATCTATGCATGCCTTTAAGAGACCTTGTGCTATTTAGAATTGTGTTATTGTCCTATATGTTTCTTATGATAACCTTTACATGCCTACCCCTTCCTCCTATTCTTTTTCTGATCCTATTTTCTTGATGCATATAACTCGTCCATTGCAATTGGTCCTTAAGGAAGTCCCTTACTAAAATGCCAGTTCTCTCTTTCTTTCCATTGTCCTTCAAACCTTTTAGAATGATATTTACAACCTTGATTTTCTTTTATTTTCTTTTTTTATTTACATTTTTAATTATTTCTCTTTGTGCTTGCCTAATGACTTGCTTATAACTTGTGTCCAAGATTTGGCCTCTTTAAGTTAGTCTCTTAAATTTTTTTCTTTAATTTCCATGCTCACATTTGTAGATTGAATGTCTAAATTATTTGCATCATGTCACTTCCAACAACTTTGGATTCCTTTCTTCTATTGCTTTCAGTTGATCATAATATTTCTCTAACATGGGCAACTCTTGTTATCCCTTTTCTATGATATTTTGTAGGTTTAATATTTATTTTTTGAGTATGTTATCCCTCCTCTCAATCTTCTAGTTGGATTCTACAATTTCCTTCATCTTGCTATCTTCATATTACCCATTTAATTCTAGAGTTTTGAGTCTTATTTTCATAATTATGGGATCTTTAACATATAACTTTGAAGACCACATTAATAGTCTAGACATGGGTCTATATCAATCTTTATTATCTTGGAAAGCTTCCTCTCTTTCATATTTTTAGTTTTGTTTTGAGAACATTGATCTTACTTTGATTTGTCCATGATACATCATGAAGCAACAAGTGCACTTTCTCTTTTCCTTTAACCTCAACTTGTACTATTTTCTCTCTTATTTGATGCATTTTGATAGTGATGGTTGAGGTGTTCTCAACAAAATCAAGTGAATTGTTCTTCTCTATTTGCCTCAAATTTTGAGTCTGCTTACGCTTGAGGACCCCCCTATATTGCTTTGCATTCACAAAAATCCAACATTTCACTTATGTCCCCTATGTTGGTTTGTGGGTATCTTATTGTGCAAGATCCCCATGCCTCAACTGCTACCCCTACATGAGGGTTGAGATTAGGGTGTAAGTGGTTGTCACCCCTACATGAGGGTTGAGATTAGGGTGTAGGTAGGTAGTTGTAAACCTTTTTGAAAGCTGAAGAGTTTGGTTCCAAGGAAATACTACACCTCGTTATATAAAAATCTGATTATTGAACCATGCAACTCTATTTGATACCCATTTATAGCTTCACTACTTGATACCCATTTATAGTTTCACTACCAATCCCTACATATTTCAATAGAACTAAGATTTTTCAATATTTATTTTCCTTTCATATTTGAATTTTAGATCCCTCCCACTATTTAATCATGTTATGTTGCTACCTTGATTTGATTATTTTTTAAAATAGGTGTTGTAATGAAATATATTGTAGAGGAGACAAAGGCTTAGGAGAGAGGATCCAGTAGTTGAGCACCCTAACTTTGTGCTTCTAAAAATCTTATGTGAAAATTTCAAATCACTCCCAATGTTTTACAACTTAGTTGGCAAGACCCCTACTTATAACTAAGGTTTCAAGGCCACATCATCAAACATGATGCCACATCAACACGCTTTTTGCCGAGGTGTCCAAAAAGGCCCCAAAAAAAATGAGATTGATACTTGTGCACTAAATCATGTTTTATTGGTGTGTTGATGTGACATCATATGATTTGTTTCTTTTTAGATCTAAGGAATACATTTCATTCAATTATAGATAGTGGTCATCAACACTAACAAATTTAAAGTCACAACTATTGGTCCAATATTGTTAAAAATATTGGACATTAAATCAACAAATATTATAACTATTGGAACATACTCCCATACATATTTTTGTTAAAATATACTTTAAGATGTTACTACTATCAACTTTAGTTTCTATTGTTACACTTTTATTTCCCCTATTCTTCCTCGTCTTAATTTGCACCATTAACCTCACCTTCCACTTTCTTAGAAAACCCTACTACATTTTGGAGGAGAATATGTTATCTAAGGGAGAGGGCCCGATGGTGGGTAGGGTAACTTTGAGTGAGGGGTCCACGTCATCAGCATCTGAGTTGGCTAAATTTTTTTGCCATGTCCCTTGATCGTCAAGTTAGCAGTATGTAAATTTTTTTTTTTGGGGAAATTTTGAGCATGTTTTCCAAAGTTTTGGGGGCAATTTTCAAAAACCACCAAGAATGTCTAAAAATTTGGTGTATACCGATCATGGACATTTGTATGACTGATGGTTGTTTGGCGCCACGCCAGTACTTGCAACTATCAGTCCTAGTAAATGCACATTAACTGCTACACATTCCTTTGCCATTGGTCTTAACACCTACCACCTCGACATGCACACCATTTGCTTGGTCTTGATTTTGGTTCACAAAACATCCATGCATGATTTTTTTTTCATTTTGAGTGGTTGCATTCAGTACCATCTTTGGTTAGGATGGAGGTCGATGGTGGTGAGGCGATGGGAAAGTCGTGGTTATGCATTTTTCAAGCTTTTTGTGTTTATCAACACCATATTCAGTAAAAGGAACCTGATTAACTTCTTGCTATGCAAGTGAGGCTGTGTTCCAACCTCACTTAGGCAATAACTATGCATTGCAAGATTTTTCTAGGTTTTTCTTGTGATATTTTTTTGTTAAAATAGCTTTTGTTAAGTTGTAATTATTTCCTCATGTAATGAAGCTTTGTTGCAACTTATTTATGACCACTTCTATGTATATATATCTGTATACCAATATATATGTATGTATTTATATATATACATATTTGTATATAGATATATACACACAAAAAGGCCAAGCAAATTTAAATTTTTAGCAATAATGCACCTATATTATGGCCGACTGTGTGTATATGTGAGTATATATATATATATATATGCATATATGTATATATATATGCACATATATATATATGCACATATATATATATATATATGCACATATATATATATATATATGCATATATATATATGTGCATATATATATACATATATGCATATATATGGCCAATTGTGTGTAAATGTGTGTATACACAGATATATATGCATATAAATGTATATATATGCATATATATCTGCGTATACATACATATACACATAGTAACAACAAGCAAATGCAATTTTCTAGCAATAATGCAACTTTATAATGGCACACACACACACACACACATATATATATGCATATATATGGCCAATTGTGTGTAAATGTGTGTATACACAGATATATATGCATATATATCTGCGTATACATACATATACACACAGTAACAACAAGCAAATGCAATTTTCTAGCAATAATGCAACTTTATAATGGCAAACTTTGTGTATATGTGAGTATACAGTTATATTTATGTATATATATGGATGACTGTGTGTATATGTGTGTATACAACTACATTTATGCATTTATACAACCAACTGTGTGTATATGTCTATATATATCCATATATATATCTGCATACACACATACACACACACACACTCCATCATAATGTATATGTTTGCTTTTGTTTTATACCTCTGTAATTTGTATATGCATATATATTTGTGTATACACACATATACACATAGTCCACCATACATATAGACCTTTATTTTCATTTTATACCTCTATAATTTGCATATGTATAGTGGTAGTATGTGTATACATATAGATAATGTCTGCTAAGGGTTTCATGTAGCTATATTTTTTGCCGACTATGTGTATACATATACATACCATTCATGGGTTTGTGCAGCTCGACTGTTAAGGGTTTTATGCACCTATGTTTTAGCCAATTCTTTCGACCATTATCGTGAACCCCTCGCTAAAAAATTCCCGACCCCCATCGTCCACTCTTCCTTGTTCGTCATCTCTACCTGAATTGTGGAGTTTTGGAGAATATAGTCATATCCATTTATATAATTTTCCTAGTCAATTTACTAATCATTTTAGTTTTTTATTTGACTAATCATTTATAGGATTTTCCTAGTTAATTTAGTAATCATTTTACTTTTTAATTGACTAAACATTTTACTTCTTTAATTGATATAATATTGAACATCTTTATATTATAATAAAAATTAAAATATTATGTATGTATGTATACACACACACACATACATACATACATAATAATTATTTATGCATGTATGTATATGTGTATTTGATACATACACATACACACTTAGGTATTATGTGATGTGTATGTATGTATGTATAGTAGACACACATACATGCATACATACTTTGTTAGTTAATATACACATACAAACATAAAGCTTTTATACACACATACATGTGTGTATGTCTGTATAGTATACACACATACATCTATGTATGCGTGTATAATATACAGACATACACACATGTATGTGTGTATAGTATACAGACATACATAGATGTATGTGTGTGTGTATAGTATACACACATACATACATGTATGTGTGTATACTATAGACACACATGTATGGATGTGTGTATACTATACACACATACATACATACTTTGGCCAAAAGATAGGTGCTTGCCACACACAACTATGGAGTGTATGATGATGTTCTAATACATCCATTATATATATACAAGTTGTAGGTCTAGAATTACATATGGCATATATATAGAAATTGATTTTCATATAGCCTTGTTCATTTACATTTATATGAATTCCATGCATAATTTAATTTATATTGAATTTCATTCACAAGTCTTACATGCAATTACAATTACAATTACAAGTCTTAATTGAATTATATTGAATTACAATTACAATTGGGGATGTGATAGTATAACATGCAATTCTTCTTTCATTGCACAAATAGCATAGTTCATTTGCAATCAACTCAATTACATGCATGGTTAGTTTGTTCATCAATTACACTAAATATTACATGTATGAATTGGGGATGTCATACTATAACTTGAAATTTTTCATTCATTGCAAACATACCCTTCATCACCTCAACAATATAAGAGTTACAATTGTGCATATACGTTGGAGGAGTCTGATCTTCTTCAAGATATACTAAATTAGTATTGATGAAGGCATCAATGATTTCTTGGTATATCTTGTACAGATAAGACTTCGTCCAATGTATATCCATCTTAATATTATTACAAAATAAGGGCTCATTTCTATTAACTTAAGACACCTCAATCTTACATGTATAACATAAGACCCTTGTTCATTTCCAATTAGCTCAATTAGATGCATGGTTACTTTGTTCATCGGTTACTCTCAATCTTACATGTACCAATTTGTTGTTACACTAAGTTCTATTAAAGTGATCATATGTATATGCATATGCATATGATTATGCATATATGCATATGATTATGCATATATGCATATGTATACGTATATGTATGCATATATGTATACACATATGCATATATACATATATGCATACATATACACATTTGCATATGCATATGCAAACAAAAAAGTGAAGTTATTTTAGGTGGAGAGTGGAATGGAGGAAGGAACGATGCATAAGCATAAGTAGTAGTAGCATTACAGTCCCCATCAAATAATGCATCGTACCTTCCATTTGTTACACTCTCCATCGAAATTGCATTGCATATGCATAGATACATTTACATATCCATATGCATATAAATATGCACATTGAACTTAATTAGATGTATGCTTTGTCTGTTCTTCAATTAAAGTGACTAAATTTCGGCCCTTCTTCCTTACAACTAACTATGATGATGGCTGACTCCTACTTATGTTATAATCATTTCTCATACACTTGAATCGATGCATGGTTAGTTTGTTTATCAATTACACTCAATATTACATGTATGAATTTGTTGTTACACTATGTACCATTGTTTGATATGCATATGCATATGCATATATGCAAATGTTGTATGAAGTTATATTTCAATATGTTGTTTGAGGAATTTGTGCATGTGCATGTGCATATGAACATGCACATGCATGTGAATGTGCATATGCGTGTGCACATGCATATGAACATGCACATGCATGTGCATATGCATATGCATGTGTATACTATCAACAATTTCCTTCTCCATTTACATTTAAATTACATGCATGGTTAGTTTGTTCATCAATCACACTCAATCTTACATGTATGAATTTGTTGTTACACTATGTACCATTGTTTGATATGTTTTTCATTTTCAATATGCTCAATTAGATGCATGGTTAGTTTGTTCACCAATTACACTCAATCTTACATGTATGAATTTAAGATTGAGTGTAATTGATGAACAAACTAACTATGCATCTAATTGAGCTAATTGGAAATGCATATACATATCAAACAATGGTACATAGTGCAACAACAAATTCATATATGTAAGATTGAGTGTAATTGATGAACAAACTAACCATGCATCTAATTGAGCTGATTGGAAATGCATATGCATATCAAACAATGGTACATAGTGTAACAAAAAATTCATGCATGTAAGATTGAGTGTAATTGGTGAACAAACTAACCATGCATCTAATTGAGCAGATTGGAAATGAACAACATATCAAACAATGGTACATAGTGTAACAACAAATTCATACATGTAAGATTGAGTGTGATTGATGAAAAAATTAACCATGCATGTAATTTAAATGTAAATGGATAAGGAAATTGATGACAATATGCACATACATATGCATATATGCACATGCATGTGCATGTGCACATGCATGCACGTTTGCATATGCATATGCATGCACACATGTATATGATGTACATGCATATGCATATGAAAATGCACATGCATATGCACATGCACATGCTTGTGCATATGCATATGTATGTGCATACTGTTAGCAATTTCCTTCTCCATTTACATTTAAGTTACATGCATGGTTAATTTGTTCATCAATCACACTCAATCTTACATGTATGTATTTGCTGTTACACTATGTACCATTGTTTGATATGTTGTTCATTTCTAATTTGCTCAATTAGATGTATGGTTAGTTTGTTCACTAATTACACTCAATCTTACATGTATGAATTTGTTGTTACACTACGTACCATTGTTTGATATGCATATGCATTTCCAATCAGCTCATTTAGATGCATGGTTAGTTTGTTCATCAATTACATTCAATCTTACATGTATGAATTTGTTGTTATGTTCTATGTACCATTGTTTGATATGCATATGCATTTCCAATCAGCTCAATTAGATGAATGGCTAGTTTTTTCATCAATTACACTCAATCTTACATGTATAAATTTGTGGTTACATTATGTACCATTGTTTGATATGCATGCACATTTCCAATCAGCTCAATTAGATGCATGGTTAGTTTGTTCATCAATTACACTCGATCTTACATGTAGGAATTTGTTGTTACACTATGTACCATTGTTTGATATGTTGTTCATTTCCAATTAGCTCAATTAGATGCATGGTTAGTTTGTCCATCAATTACACTCAATCTTACATGTATGAATTTGTTGTTACACTATGTACCATTGTTTGATATGCATATGCTGTATGAAGTTATATTTCAGTATGCTATTTGAGAAGTGGTATTAACATAAGTAGGAGTCAGCATATGCATATGCATGTGTATATGCATGTGTATATGCATGTGCATGTGCATATGCATATGTATGTGCATACTGTCAGCAATTTCCTTCTCCATTTACATTTAAATTACATGCATGGTCACTTTGTTCATCAATTACACTCAATATTACATGTATGAATTTGTTGTTACACTATGTACCATTGTTTGATATGCATACATGCATATGCATATGCATTATATATGCATATATGCATATGCATATGCTGTATGAAGTTATATTTCATTATGCTATTTGAGAAATGGTATTAACATACGTAGGAGTCAGCATATGCATGTGCATACTATCAACAATTTCCTTCTCCATTTACATTTAAATGAATTGGCACCTTGTTAATTTCCATAACCATCCTTTATGCTGTCATCGTCCAATCTCCTTTTAAGCTCTGTTATGGTTGAAATATTTACAACCCTTTCAAATACAACATTACCATACATATATATACTGCACATAATGATACAACATATTGAAATTTCTGAATAACTTAAAACAACAAAATGATACAACATTGTGATACATATATGTATAGATTAAGATGGATAGATATATATGTTTCCTATAGCCTTGTTCATTTTCATTCAACTTAATTAGATGTATAGATGTAAATGTATGTATATATATACACACACACACAAATATATGTATTGCAGAGATAAAAAGATACATAAATTTCCTGTCGAAGAGATAGATAGATACATATGTTTCATATTGCAGAGATAGATAGTAACATGATGGAATATGTTGTCTGTATTCAATCCATAATGTTGTTTCAAGTTACAAACATTCAAAAAAATAAATTTAGACATCGTTTCAAATCCATAAAAAATTTCACAACAAAAAACTAGCAACCAAACATTCAAATCAATCGAGAAATGTAGGAAAATTGAAATTCGATGGCAAGTTGTCTTGTGAGTTGGATGTGTCCTGTGATGGAGAAGGACTCCAAGATTGAGTTGGTTGGATTATGCTTGGGGTGGGTGAGGTTTGATAGGCCTGTAAATGAGGACTCCAACTCTCAAATGGTTGGGTACTTGTTGGGCTAGGTGAGAGTGTATAGGAGTGTGAGTGAGAAGGACTCCAACTTTGAAATGTTTGGCTGGTAGCTTGGGTAGGTGATGGGCAATATTTTGGGCATTGAATAGACACAAAATCTATGAAGATCCTATGACGGTCAGGCAAGGGATTTAGAGGGCTGTTGAGATGCCTCTCCTTTGTAGCATTTGCTTGTTCCTTCTCCAAATATTTTTCCCTTTTTTGTAGCTTCCTTTTCTCTTTGTTGCTCCTCCATTTTTTTGTTCTTCTCCTTCTTTTGCAACTCCTTTTTAGCCTCTGCTGCTACTCATTTCTTTTCCTTTTCAATTCTCATAAGATTTTTTTCCTCCATTTCTACAATCCTTTCTATCTTGTGCTTTTCAAGTTGTTTCTTCTTCAATTTTAGTTCTTCTAGTTCCTTCTTTTCCTCTTGCTCACTTAGCAATGCCATGAATTCATCAATAGTTAGGAGTTGGGATCCTCTTTGCAATTTGATCCCACATTCAACTTCCTTATTAGACTTGTCTTTCACTACATGAACCGGTAGCTTCAAGAATTGTGAGATGCGTGAAGTTTGTTGGCCTCCCAAAGGCTCAATCAAATCGACATTATTTGTTTCTAACATCTCACTATCTGTAGCATCCAATCTATCTCCTAACTGCTCACCGTCACTGTCTCCCCAATCAACATAGAAATGTACTAACATATTTAGACCCATGTTGTGCAGTGGAGATGGCATTGTAAGAATTTGTTCTTCCTCCACATGCATATCCATACCAAAATTAGTTGCACCATCTAATAGCCAGGAGGGTTGGACAGGTGGAGTTGGTAGGGAAAGAGATATGTCCTCATTAGTATTGTGGTCTCCTAATACTACTGCTTCAAGTGGTTCATTGGAATTTGAAATAACAAATTCAAACATGTAAGTTTGAGAGTAATTGAAGAACAAACGAACCATGCATGCAATTTAAATGTAAATGGAGAAGGCATTTTTTGACATTATGCACATACATATGCACATGCACATGCATATGCATATGATGACTCCTACTTATGTTAATACCATTTCTTAAACACCATATTGAAATTTAACTTCATACAACATATGCATATTGCATATATGAATATGCATATCACATATACACATATGCATATCAAATATATGCATATGCATATGTAAGATTGTTGGTAATTGATGAACATACTAACCATGCATCTAATTGAGCTGATTGGAAATGAACAACATATCAAACAATGGTACATAGTGTAACAACATACTGAAATATAACCTTATACAACAATTTCAGAACATACTAACCATATGTTGAATCCTACTTATGTTAATACCATTTCTCAAACATCATACTAAAATATAACTTCATACAAAAATTGAAGAACATACTAACCATGCATCCCATTTTGCTGATCTCCAGCTTCTGTAGCTCCATCATTACACTCACCCTCATTGATTGCCAAACCATTGTTGGATAGGCTTAAAATGCTTGCAGCAACTGATGCTTCCTCGAGGGCAACAAACTAGAAAGTCTCGCTAACCCTCATGTCCTTCTCCAAAGTATTTCGATCAAAGGGCCAAATACCTGTCCTCTTGAAGCCAACTGTTATGTTTGAAACAATCAATGATTTTTGAAAAGCTAGGCTACCTAGTGTAGTCAATTCTGCCCTTCTTATCTCTAGATTTGAATGTCTAATACTCCAATATGTTCTTTCTTTTTTGAAGTTAGACTTAAAGACAAGAAAACACTCACATCAAGAGGCTGCAGCTTGTGTGATGTGTGGGATGGTAGGGTGAGCAAGTTAATACCAAGCGCCATTGCTTCCTTAATGGTAGAGAAGGCTACATGGTTTCATGGCCATCAAATACCAAGAGGTGTCTATGGGTGGGTGAGCAACCCCTAGGTAATTGCATAGCAAAGAAATTGAGCCATTTGATAAAAAGCTCTTTGGTCATCCATGCATGGGGCTGAACAACCATCAATGCTCATGCCTCATAGTTGGCTATGTAGTTTTGCACATGTTTTTTGCTCTTGAATAAATAAAAACCTAGAAGTTTTTGACCTACAGTGTTTACACATGCTAGAATAATGATCCACTCCCGACTCTTTGGGATAATGTAAGCAACACTTCTCACGCCTTTGTTGGCAAGCACCTTCATGTTACCATTCCAGCCAGCTTGCAGCCCTGTCTCATTGTAGTTCCAAATCCTCTGTGGTCCATAGTTCCCTCTTGCATATGCCTTCTCCAAAGTGTCGTAGAAAGAACTTACAACTGTTGGCCTCAGATTTATAACATGGTCTCTATCTTGACCTTGGGCTATTCTCAAGCAGAGATCAGAATGCCTTCTTTTGAATCCCGTCCACCATGACTTGTCGGGAAGCCCATTCTTGAAGGGATTATTCCTTGTTTCGCATATTTGGGCCACTTCTATTTTTAGATTGATGATCTCCAAACCTTGGCCAACATCAACCATCTCCTTGCATCAATCGACGATCAATGACTCTTCCTCCTCAGTTAGGACTGTTGGGGGCCCTTTCCTTCTAGTAGTGGTCACACCACCCAACCAATTTGACAATGTTGAGGTAGGAATACCCCACTTTTTGGCTGCACCTCTAGTTGACCAGCCGTTGTCTTTGACATCTTCAAGGGAACATACCAACACATTATATATAAACTTGAAACAACAGTATGATATGACATACACATAATTATGATACAAATATATATGAACTTGAAACAACTGTATGATAGAAATATGTATATCTTCAAACAACATTACAAGATAGGAAAGGGTTACAAATATTTCTATCATACTGTTGTTTCAAGTTGTGTAATTGTTTCATTATGTTGTTTGAGAAATTGTTAGCTTACTGATATATATATATATATATCTTATTGATGTTTCAATTTATTTATGCTCTTTCATAAATGGTTATAACATAAGTAAGAGTCATATGCTATCATAGTTGGTTGTAAGGGAGAGGGGTCATCATTTACAATCAGTTAAAGTGAAGAACAAACAAAACATACACATAAGGGAGAGGAGCTATGTGTGGGAATAAGAGCAGATCGTGGGTATAGATTTGGACATATGACATATGGTGGGTATGGTATGTGAAAGCCTGCTATAGGAAACATGTATATGCTACCAATTTAAATGAAGAAAAGACAAAGAAATAGAGGAGCTTCTTTTCCCTATAGAGAATGTAGTGAAGTGGTATAAAGTTCATGACATTTTCATGAAATTAAAATTCTTGGCATTTCCCAAGAATTTATAAGTCATGGTATTTTCCATGGATTTTATACCAGTTCTGACTGCATGCACTACAGGGCAAGAGTGTTTTGATGCAACATATACGTCAATGCGTATATGCATATGTAAATTGAACCTAATTAGATGTATGCTTTGTTTGTTGTTCAATTAAAGTGACTGTAAATATTGGCCCCTCTCCCTTACAACTAACTTTGATGATGACTAACTCCTACTTATGTTATAACCATTTCTCAAACAACATATTGAAATATAACTTCATATAGCATATAAATGCACTGTGTCATGCCTTTTAATTTTATTTTTTTTCTGTAACATAAGTAGGAGTAAGCCAATATCATAGCTGGCTATAAGGGATAGGGGCCGATATTTACAGTCACTTCAATTGAACAACAAACAAATAATACATCTAATTAGGTTCAATGTAAATGAAGAAGAATATGGGTGACATACATATCCATCTATCTCTGCAAATTATAATTATATATATAATTTGCAGAGATAGATAGATATGTAAATTGAATGTAAATGAACAAGGTATAAGTAATTTATATATATTTGTATCTCTCTCTATATATATATGTATCACAATGTTGTATTAAAAAGGGTTGGATAAACTTGCACCATACTGCTGATGAACTGTACAGTAATATATATATATATTACATAGATAGAGAAATGCGTAAGTTTCATGAAAATGAACAGGGCTATATATATTGCAGATATAGATAAATGTCTAAGTTTCATGAAAATGGATAGGGATATGGGAAACATACGTAGATATGTATCATTATGTGCAATATATATATGTATGGTAATGCTGTATTTGAAAGGGTTGGAAATATTTCAACCATAACAAAGCTTAAAGGGAGACTGGCCGATGACAACATAAAGGATGGTTATGAAAATTAACAAGGTGTCAATTCATTTAAATGTAAATGGAGAAGGCAATTGCTGATAGTGGAGAATGGAATGCGGTTTGTATTTTTGTGAAGGCAGGAAAGTTGACTTACCGTAGAAGTTGAAGGAGGAGACTGCATCAATCTGGAGGAGGTCATCATCGCTCAGGAGCATGCAATAGAAAGTGAGAAATTTGAATTAACTTTAATCTGTAACTTGCATCACACAAATGAGCATTGGTTGCATAAATAGGTTTGTAGAATTTGAATTGGTAGCAAGTGGATTAATTTGAATTATGGGAGGGAATTTGATTTGCATTCAATGGATTAATGGTAGAAGTGATAGCTTAATGGGTACGTAGGATTTCTAGTTGGTGATTTGAAGTGATATTGATTTTTTTTTAAATTGTAACCAGTTTTAATTTTTTTTATGATTTTTGTTTTTTAGGTGGATTTGTAAATAATGGTGTGATAATTAAGTGTTTTAATGAAAAATTGCAATGCATAGTGAGCTTGAGAGTTTGTTTTTTTCAATTTTGCAGGCAAATTTAGAAAAAGATTGGTTATTATGGACACCCAGGAACCAATTGTTTGTAAAAAGAAGATGAGAAATGGAACATGTTGAAATGTATTTTGTTCAAATATATTTGGAATTAAACCACTTGGCAATGTCTTCTCTACATATTAACTCACTTTTAATGCAACAAGACTTATATTCTGGATAATAAAATATCCCTTTACAACAACCTTTTATTGGGAATGTGGCAAATATATATTTTTTTGATATGCAAGTTTGATTTATATTGTAGAAAAGAGAGTACAATTCATCTACTAACACAGGTAATACTTCCGCCATTAATTACCAGAAAAACCAACCTGACCACCAATACCAAAGGACCACCCCGGAGATGGTCGAAACAAGAAACCCATTTGCCAAAGATAGGCACCCAACCTTCTAGAAACCACCACCCAACCTCCAAAACCAACTGACACCCAAAGGGCTAAAAGGGTTTGGCCCAACCCTTATGCAGACAATTCCCAAGCACCCGAAATTCTCAAAATGGCCATGAGAGATCAATACAACAAACCCCCAAAATTGTAGAGCGCCAATAGACTATAGACATAAATGCTAAATTTTCCAAAATCATCAACTACTTAAAGACATTCACAAAAAATTATTGAAGACCGCAAAATCTTCAAATACATTTACCCACTCCACACCTCCCGCAACCATCAGGCCCAAGAATTTCTTCAGGAATTCGATGGCCACCACTGTGACCATCTTGTGTTTACTCAACGTCGGACCACTCAAGTCGAGAAGAAATAGGAATAACTTTACAGCTTTGTTCGATCCTCAAATAGTTGCGAAGTCACTCAGCCTTGGAACTCCTCTGCCTTCCACAATGAAACTTAGCACCTTGTCTACGCCACCCACCAGAGCCTTTCAAAACATTTTCAACAACAACAGTTTGGCTTCGGCCTTAGACTCACCATTGTCCAAAAGGGATGCCAACAACTGAGAGGATATCTAAAGATTGTCCCTCCTGAACTCCTTGTTCACAAAATGCCCAACACCCAATATCATTTTTGTTGCCACCAAGACTAGTGGGTCCTTGTTAGTAAGAATCTGCTTCGGCCATTGATCTTTTATTTCTCTGAAGGAGGCTTGTATGGCCGAGGAGCTTAGCCATGAGGAGGCCTGTATTGGCCATGAATTTCACCACCAAACAAATATAGTCCGCCCCTCAGTTCTTCCACTAAAAATGCTACTAATTGATGAAAATTGCACAAAAGAATGAACTAAAATAGAAAAATAGTTTTTACTTAAACACTACTGTTCGATTTCTGCCAAGTACTAGCTCACCGCCATCCTTACAAATGACTACCCTCCAAACGTTCCGCTTTAAATCCATAATGAATGATCATTAGAGAATGATGCCTATGACATCCTCGAGCTCTGGGGAGATAATTATTGTCTTCATCACATGACTATCCTCTGAGTCACCCCCTTTTGCATCCCCCTTGACCTTTTCCTTTCCGCCACCTCACCTCCTAGTTGGCCCTCCTAGCCCATTGATACGTTGGTGAGATAGAGAAAGAAAAAGGGGGGGGAGCCCACCCAACGTCCCATAAAATTTAGATGCTTATTATACTAATTTCTTTGAGATTTGGACCAGTCACACCTAAGTTTGATAAACTATCCTCTTCATCATTTCCTTCCCTCAGTGTGTGGTTAAAGATCACTTGATCAAAACATTTTATTTGTTCTAATGCTGCATCTAAAAACTCCCCCAACTTCTAGTTATGTATCTGTTGATTCCTAAGAGCATTTATTACAAGCGTGGAATCCCCTTCCACCACTAAATTTTTGATACCGATTTCCTTACTAAGAAACATGCCAAGAATAAGTGCTTGGAATTCTGCAACATTATTAGTGCCTACGGGGAGGGAATTTGCTATTTTTTCCCAAGACTTGACCCGTGGAGGTTCGAACAATACAACCTGCACTCGATAGCCCTGGATTCCCTTTTGAAGCCCCATCAAAATTTAATTTGGCCCAACCCTTCTCTGGAGGAATCCACACTACTTTGTTTCTCAACTCCACTGACGCCGCATTCCCAACACCTCCAAAAGGCAGGGCCTTGATTCCAAACCACTGTTTCAGCATCCAAGTATCTCATTTTACAAAATTCATTTTGCTTGGATTTTTATTCTCCAATCTCGCATTAAAGAGTTCTACTATGCATGCCTCAATTTTACATTGCAGCCTTGGAACCGACAATTCCTTGTCTTGAAAAAGTCGTCGATTCCTCTCCTTCCAAACTTCCCATAAGACTAATGAAGGGCTCATCACCCATAGATCCCCAAACAGAGAATTCTGGGACATATTAGGCCAGGCAATAAGCAATTCTAACAACTTGTTTGGAAAAGCTGAAAACCATGATAATTTTGCACACAACCAACTCCAAATCTGAGATGTGAACTTGCAATTTAAAAATAAGTGATCCCCTATTTCCTCTTCCTCATGGAAAAGTGGGCATTTGGACGGTCCATGATAGCCCATTTTGATAAATCTATCCCCTGTAAGAACTCTGCCTTGTCCTGCTGCCCAGGTGAAGATGCCCGGTTATGGAAGACATGCTTTATTCCAACATAAGCTCATTGGGATCACCGGATTTCCTACCTCTAAAGAAGATAAGATATTGTATCCAATTTTGGCAGATTACACACCACTAGGGGACGCATTCCATCTCAGACAGTCCTTTCCCTGCCTGCACCACACCCTTCTTTTTGCTAGGAATTTTTCAAAAGCTTCCATTTCCTGGACTTCAAGGTTCATAATCCTCACCGATTTCCACACATAAGAACCCTTCGAAGAAGACACCGAGAAGTCAATATAATCACATACTTTCAATCCCCAAGCATAATCCGTTCTTTCCCTGACTCGTTTAAGCACAAGATTTTCTGCCAAGGTTGGATACCCTCCCCAAGAATCCTCCCAGAAGAGGGCCTCTTTCCCATATTTTATTTCCCATGTGAGGAAATCAGTAATAAGATCTCTGGAATGTCCGATAAAATTCCATATACGAGATCCCATTGGTAAATATTTCACCCTCAAGAATCCATTAGGGTCATCTTTCATGTATTTTGCTCTCACTATCTTTACCCATTTCATATCTGGGCATGAGTGGATAGCCCAAGCCCACTTTTCCCCCAATGCCTTGTTTTGCAAGATCAAATTTCTCAAACCAGCACCATCTCTTTCACGATTTTCGCAAACCTTTTTCCATTTTATGAGGGGGATTTTCTTTTGATCAGAATTACCTTTCCAAAAGAAATCCTTCATCACTCTATTTAGGCTCTTACTCGAGCCAGTTGATAATTGGAGACAAGACATCATGAATACAGGAAGAGCAGAGATGACAAATTTCAACATTGTTGGCCTTCCTGCCCAAGAAAGCCATCTATTTTTCCAAGAGGAGACCCGATCCTTGCAACGTTTCACCAAGGAGTTCCAAATATTTTCGTTTTGAATTCCTTTAGCCAATGGAAGGCCCTGGTATTTACAAGGTAATTGACCCTTCTTGAATCCTAGAATTCTCAAGATTTGAATTTCACAGGGACAACTAGTATTAAAGAAAAAAACTTCAAATTTTTCCTTACTCACCTCCTGCCCTGAAGCCCTGAAGTAATCCTTTAAAATTCCTTTCAATCTCTATGCTTCCCTGGTCGAGGCAACACCAAACAACATTGTGTCATCCACAAATTGCTGATGAGTAATACTAGGTAGACTGCTAGTAACTTGTAAGCCCTCTATCTAGTTACTCCTTTCTTTTTCAATTGTTCTCCCCAAAGCTTCTGCCATTATGATGAACAAAAATGGAGATAAGGGCTCCCCTTGTCTCAATCCTCTAGATGTAGTAAAGAAACCCTCAGGAGAGCCATTGACCAACATAGAGAGTCTCAGGTAGGCTATCCACTGAAACAACCAATCTAACCAATCCTTTTGAAAACCAAAGGCTTCCATTATCTTAAACAAAAATCTCCAGTTTACTCTATCATACGCTTTCTTGATGTCCAGCTTCAAAAGCATCATCAATTTTTTTAGCTTCTGTATCGAGTGAATGACTTCCTGGGAAATAATTACCCCATCCAAGATTGACCGACTTGAAATAAAGCCTATTTTCTCTTCGGAAATGATCGAGGGTAAAATCTTTTTTAGCCTATTAGCTATCACTTTGGCAAGAATTTTATAGAGTGTATTACAAAGTGATATTGGACAAAAATCTTCCCAGAAATCCAGTTTTTCCTTCTTTGGAATGTGGGAGATTAAAGTGTTATTTGCTTCCTTGAGGACGCTTTTTGTGCTTCTTGAATCCTCTAGTGCTTCCCAAACGTCCCTTCCCACAAAATCCCAACATTTCTGGAAGAATGTAGCTAGAAACCCATCCGACCCAAGAGCTTTTTCAGGTTGCATTTCAAAAACTGCCTCCTTTACTTCTGCTTCTATGAACCTAGAGTTTAAAGCCTCCAACAGAGCTTGAGATATCAGTTTCGGAATGGAATTCAGTGATAAATTTTGAGCTTCAAGGTTTGACCCATCCCAATCATTAAGCAAGTTCTGGAAATACGAAACTGCAGAGGCTCTTATTTTTGCTACATCCTCCACCAGTCTACCATCCACATCCTTGATACAAGAGATTTTATTTTGTTCCCTCCTTGCCTTTGTGGAATTGTGAAAGAATTTTGAGTTTTGATCACCTGCTTTTAACCAGACTTCCCTGGATTTCTGTCGCTAAAATATCTCTTCTTTTGCCAGAATCTCCTGTAATTGTTTAGAAAGCTCCTGTTCTCTCTCATAGAAAGCAACATCCATCCCCTTAGTCATGATTTCCTCCACAAGGAGGGAAATCTCACTTTCTATTTGTAGTTTTTCAGCGAAAATGCTTCTAAAGCAATCCCTGTTCCATTTCCTAAGCTGTTGTTTCACATATTTTAATTTTGTGACCACATTGAACATATAGGACCCCCCCGAGGAACACTCCATCCACCAATTTTTTAGCTTTTCCATCACTTGAGAGTCCTTAAACCACATCATCTCGAATTTGAAAGGACAACACACCGGTCCCATCTCCCCTTCAATCTTAAGTTGCACTGGGTAATGATCAGAACCAACCCCCGGATTAATCTTGCTTTCAAATGTGAAGGGGAAGAGCCACAAATCTCCTTTAAAGAAGAATCTATCTATTTTTTTTGCAATATTTCCAAACCCTTTCCTTTGGTTTGTTCAAGTGAAACAACCATTTCCTGTTGAAATTTCGAGTAGCTCGTTCCTTTCCATAATACTTCAAAAATCATAATGAGATTGCAACATCTTCCTGGAGCCTCCTTTCTTATCTTCTCTTCGAAGAATGGTGTTAAAATTGCCCCCAATAATGCAAAATTTTTGGGCCAACCCACCAAGGATCACATCCAATTCAATCCAAACCTGCCTTTTTTGCATACATAATGAAGTGCCATACACATTGATTAGACATAACTGGAGATTTGAATACAAACTCCTTACCCTACAAACCATCAAGTGACGACTCGAGTTAAGGCTCTCCACTAGCACAAATTGAGGCTTCCAAATGATTAGTAGACCTCCCGATGCACCCTCCGCTTCCACTCCAGAGCATTTCCACATCTTCAATTTCTTACCAAAATTTACTAGATCTGTTCCTCCTAATTTTGTTTCCTGTAAAATAAAAATATCTGCTTCGCTTACCACTAGATGTCACCTAATAAGGCTCCATTTGTTAGGGGTGTTTAAGCCCCTAACATTCCAAGTTAGGAGCCTCATTGCTGTTCAGGAAGGGCGTCACCCTTCCCTACTTTGATCATTGTGTCTATCTTTTTCTGACCACAAGCCTCCCCATCCAATTTCCTCTTCTCTTGGTTAGGGATTCTGCCTCTCTTTTTTTGTTCACCGCAATCTAGTGATGATTTCAAGATGTCCCTCTAGGGAATTCCTAGCTTGATTTTAGTTGCAACTAGACCTTTAGATAGTTTCCTTTTTTTAATAGACTGCGGGCTAAGCAATTCCATATTCCCTACTCCGTCTTTCAAAACCAACTTCTCCAGTCCTTCTGTCTCAAAACCTTCATCCAACGCCCCTAAATTTTCTTTAGCCGCCACTGCTAGTTCCACCAACTCCTTCCCCACTTCTATTAGAGAATCAAATTCCATGTTATGACAATCTCCTTCCAAGAGCTCCAAAGTTTCTGAAATCTTCTCTTCTAGAGTTGTATCCTGCTCCCCCTGATCTGACTGCAACTCCTAGAATTTCTCTGCCTCTATGGATTTTGAGCCTAAGATTGGGCTTGTCTCAGCACTCAAAGAAGCTGTTGCCGAGGCTACTGGAGAGTTCTCAGATGCATTGATCTGTTGATTCAAAGCCCTTGTCTTTGGAGGTGTACTGAATGTCGCATCCTCCCCTGCTGTCCTATTCACTGGTCTAGGCGATTCCTCTGTAGCTGCCAAAGAACTGGATTTTTCACTTACCGCTTTTGAGCGCCTACACCCCAGTGAACAAACCATGTTATTTCGAGTAAAGGTGTCACGTTCTAGATTTTGAACCCAACACCCATAATCTGTTATAAATTCAATCTCTCCCTAGATGGATTGGGCTGGTGTATTCTCCACACATATTCACACATAAGTTTGGTTTTTCCTCTCTAGTTTCCTTTCCTCTGCGCAAACAAAAGTGCCCAACTAGTTCCCTATTTCCTCCAATATATTGGGAGCCCTATATTCCTGAGGAAGGTTAGGCAACGAGTACCAATCTTGAATGGTTTCTATCTCATGCGTTGTCAGATCAAACCCAACTCTCCATTTTCTCAGATAAAAACCACACCCATCCAGAACCCAAACACCATTGATGATTTCATCTCTTATATTTCTAGATGGGCACATTACTAGAAAGAAACTGTTTTGCAACATTTTGAATTGCAGGTCTGACCCCCACCGCTCTTTCCACCATTTGATCAAATAGTCCCAGTTTAAGTCCACACCATACCATTTCCCTATTACACCTAGGTTTTCTAGACGCAAAACCTCCACTTGAAGTTTAGCTGAGCTAATTACCACTTTAGTTCTTCCGCCTTTTGTCTCGTTACATGATTGCGAGATGTTTTTCCTCCGTCCCTCGCTTGAGACTTCTTCCCTTTCTTCCTCCCATTCCTTGGTGGGAAACTTCTTTTGCCACTCCAAACCTCCATTACCATTTCTACAGTTAGGGTTTCTTCTGAAACCTTGTCTTCCTATCCAGGGAAGACTGCCTTGGCCTCTATTGCTGCCATTTTGCTACCGTGGCCGTCGAAAAGCATCATTTCTATAACCACCTCCCTTTTGTCTACCTCTATATGCATGCCCTCATTTATTTAGACACTGAGTGCCTTGGTCTTGATCCTCCAGAAACCAACCATTCTTTGTATTTTTTTGAGGGTGGGCCCATCTCTCTTCCTTCCAAATGTTCTCAATGTTCCCATTCCGGTTGCCCCTAGGTCCCTCTTGGCCTCTTCCCCCATGACCAGGGTCGTCCGACCGTTGCAAGCTTCCATAACCGTTACAGAGCTCCATTTTCCTTTTAGGAAATGTGGCAAATATTATTTATATTGTGGAAATAAGATTATCATGATGCATTCACTTGATATTGTGAAGGTGGAAAATAAATGTCAACTTGCATTCACCTACTATTGAGAAGGTGGGAATAAAAAATTCAGCCTTTGATAGGACATATTTTGAATTTAATATGTATCTGTCATATCATATTTAAATGAAAATTTGAAATTTTTATTGGCATAAAAATTTCCCAACAGTGGGCCCTAGGCTATCCATATTTGTACCAGTGATCGGACCCTGTCCCATGATTGATTCCTCTCCCTTATTTAGAAAACCAAATCCCTGGTTGTGTTTTGAAGGAGAATATTTTGTGTTGGAGGGAAGAAGTTTATTTTTTCAGAGGGAGGCGATGGGGTTGGGAATGTAAATGAAAGTGAAAGAGGCATACTACAAACCCAAATTAACTCAAAAGGCTCATCACAAATTTTATGCAACACATCATGTTAAACCTGCTGACGAGAGTTCTAATTTATGAAACATGATTAAGTTCCAGCTAAGTTACACATTCAAAAAAAAGGTAGGTATCCATTTACCCACTGGGAAAAGTTTGTTTGGTGAATTTTGTTGACAAGAATGTATGAGAAAACCCAGATAGGATAGACTGCATGATAAGTATGAGAAAATTTGATAGTCTAGGGAGGGTTGGGGAGAAAATTCTTATCCCTGCAATGACAGCCCATCCAATCGCTTCTCTTCAAGGAGACCTATGACTTCTTCAATGCCACATGGAATGAAGAAAGAGATCCAAACTTCATTTTCGGGCTCAACTCAATAATTCCCTAGCTCGATATGTAAGTTAGTTGGGCACCAGTGGCAGAAAAACACATGCTCAAACAGGCGAAACAAGGCTACAACCCAACTCACGCTTGGACCCTAGGTTGTAATCTAGCAGTAATAGGTTTGCTCCACGCTACCACTATCTTTTTATTTGTAGCCTTTTCTATAAGTTTTTTTTTTACTCCTTTTGCAAACTGATCAAATACAACAAATTGAATCATGGTTGTTAAACAAGAGGGTTTGAAGGAAAACTTAACTTTGGTGTTTTAGAGGTCCACTGTGGAGGAGACACAAATAACAAAAGAAAACAAATATCCTAAACACTTGGGGGTAGTTGATTGTGCAATGAATAGCACTAAAACCAAAGAAGAGTCTCAAATACAAATAAACAGTTGAATCTTAAGCTTTTCATATCAAAAGGAGATCTTCCTCAAATCACACTCTCAAATTTTCAAATGGGTTTGCAACTTCTTAGCCTGACACACCCATAGGGTATTTAATAGGGACTTGGAGTTCTTTAATGACAAGATTCTCTTAGACAAACATAGTAAACGTAGATGAAAGGATGGTATTTTTGGACACAAAACAATATATAGGGGGATTCTAAGATGTAGGGAAATCTAAAAATTGAGGTAAACACACAAGAAAAAATTCACTACGATCTTTTTGAAAGCAAATAACAATAATACAAATGTTTCTAGTAAGATACTTTGAATAAGAGGAGAGTAAACAATGCAATGTGCAAATAAAGGAAATATAAAATTGATAGAAATATTGGAGAATTCCAAGTAAAAAATGAGCAAAACAGAAATTCTCATAGCAAATAGAGGCGGTAGAGAAGAAGTGTCCCAAGATGATAAAGACATATACAATCCCACATGTACATTGCTAATGTGGTTGTTAGGGTTATATGTGGATGAGCTAATGAACATGCAAAAGAGGCTTGATATTTTAGAAACAAAGGGTTGTATGAAGACAATATGATAAAGGAAATTGTAGAGTCTATATACAAGTTAGAAAAAAAATACTCATAGAAAAAATTTCTTGCAGAGTAACATAGAAAGAGGACAAGAATTGGTCACTTTAAAATAAGAATTGGCAAAATTGAAAATAGTTGGAAATAAGAATCCAAAAATGATGAAGGACATGACACGATATAAATAAAGGAGACTCAATCAAAATTAGTAGACATGGAAATAAAAAAATCAGCTAAGAGACTTGATAAAAGAGGCCAAATCATGGTCGCAAGTTGTATGTGGATCATCGAACGAGCAAAATGAAATCATAGAAAAAAAAATCAAGATACAAATAAGAGAAGAAAAATACAAACAAGGCAAGTTTACAAATATCATTATCAAAGGTTTGAGGGACTTTGGTGAGAAAGAGAGAGTTGAAATTTTAGAAAGGGACTTCTTTAAAGCCAAGTTGAAGTGGATAGGGTATATCTAGAAAGTGAATAGGATTGGAAATAAGATATAGTGATCATGAGAAATATAAAGGAGAAGACTGTGATTGTAAAAACAATTAGTTTCTTAGAGGAACACACATTTACCTAGACAAGGACTTCACCTTTGTCCAGTGTTTACTTGCTTATTCTACTTTGAAGGGTTTCCAAAGTAAATGGAAATAACAAAATTACATAACAAATAAATAACAATCATGTTTCGAAAGATATAGCTTTATTTTCATGCATTCACAAATATGCAATAAGTACATGAAAATCATAATAGTGGGTTTCGACTATGAACAACAAGTACATATAAATAGTAGACCGATGTTGGTTAAGACTACCAACTCTCAGTAACTACTAATGGACTATACCATCCATCGAGGATTATTATCACCCAACTGAATAAAATATATTTACTTGACTTTTGACTGACTACATCAGCCCCCCCAAAAAGAAAGTAGTCTTCTAGACAACACAATAAACAAAATTGGGGATTGTATATATAACAAAAAAAGTAAAAGCTGATCACTAAAAAGAGGGGGGATGAGAAGATTTCCTTGGATGTATGAAGGACATGGATGTGGATGTCTTCAAATGCTATTGGCAAAGACATTGGAGCCTCTAGTTAGCTACCAATTCTTGCTCTTGGGCAGTTTTGACCATGTGAATAGCCTTTGTCAATTGTTTCTTTGTCTTCTCCAACTCTTGTTCTCTCTTGTAGCTTAGTCATCATCTTCTTTGCTTCTTGCACCTTCACCTATAACTCTCTGTCCCTCTTGGTTAGTTGAGCATCTCTCAACCAACTGTCTATCTCTCTCCATTACCATTTAATCTAAGGCTGTGACCTGAGCACACTTTGCCACTATCGCCTAAGTGAACTACTCTTGAGACTTGTGGATATGATCAGCTAACTTTGCTTGGATAGTCTCGGCCCGTGCGAGGGCTCTATCTCTCAACTGTGTGGCCTTCTTAATGGAAGCCATATGATGACACATCCTAAGAAAGACATCTCTGTAGTAGAGCTCCATCCTGTGAAGAGTTGAGAGAACTCTGCCATGCCTTCCTCAAGCTGTAGCTCTCAAAGGATACTAGGCTGTCAACATCTCATCCATCTCCACGAGATGAAGCAATTAAAAAATTCTCTTTCATATCCAACTTACATGAAAGCCAAGATTCTCTCTGCCTCTTGTGCAACCAGTGGGTCATGGCTGATATCCAGCTACTGAGATATCTCCCCTACTTCATACATCACCTTGCCATGGACTGGAGCTCTCCAAGGTACCTTTGTATTTTTTCGATGGGGTCATATATATCTGACTAACCAATCTCAATGAATACCCCATCAAACTCAACTTCACTCAACTCCTCCTCCTCCTCTCTTGAATTTGTCAGATGTGGTTGTGGGTTTGTTTGGTGCTATCGCCATAACAATATCTGTGGTTGGCGGAGTTGGTTGTAAGGGCACTAAAGGGCCCTTCTAAGTGTCAATTGCCATGTTGGCCGACTCTCACTCATGTGGTGGCTTTGTGTCCTTGACCAATAATCCTGGTGACTTTGGTGGAGACAAATTTGTTGGTGCCCCCATCATACCCAACTAGTTATCGATCCCTATATCCTCTTTAGTGTCATCAGTTGAAGGTGGTGGTACTACTAGTGTTGGTTGTGGTGTCACTGCTACTGGTAGTGTAGGAAATAGACTTGTAATTGGTACTATGGTTGGCTGCATGGGGATGGTTGGCTGCACTATGATAGTTGGTTGTACGGGGATAGCCTTCTCAATGTCCTCATGAGAGTAAGCCTCTCTTGCAAGTGAAACCTCCTCCAAACTCATCTCTGTGGAGGAAGATAACTCTATGGCCTCATAGTTGTGTCCACTTGGTGAAGTATCTCTCTATAAATTCTCTTCTTCATCGGTGGTGCCATTGGTTGAGGTGTCTCTTCCCCCACTATTTGCACACCCAAGTTGGCCCAATGGAACATAGTCGGCCAAGACATGCCTAGTTGGCCTACGGGTTGGAATCTTCCCCACTTGTTGGAGGGTACTTGTGTGTAAATGGCATCCAGTAGGAGTCTAATGACATATTGTGTCATGTAGAACACCTTATGCTTTAGGCACATGAATTCTCTTATCCTCTTAGAGAGTATACTAGCCCAATTGTACACCCTCCCCATACTCAATCTAACCACGAGGGTAATCATCCACATTGCAATATCCAATGCTCTGCTAGCTCTTGTGAGTTTGCACTTGATCAAGTTGAGGATGCATTTCCACTCAGGAGTGGCAAGGAAATGTTTTCTTAGACCTCTATTACCTATGTTCTAGATACTATCCTTCTCCTACTGGGTGAGGTTTGAATGGCATACTCTCTCCAAGAGTGACTCCTTTTGCTATCGCGACATCTTCCCCATAGGTTTGGCCATTGGTATTCCTCTTGAAGGTATTCCAAATACCCTCATAAATTCTGCAAGTGCGAAGGATATGGTCATTAGGAATCCTTTGTAGGTAATTGCCGACTTGTGAGAGTGTTAGTTATACTGTACTATCATCTAGCGCAAGTATTGCTCAAAATCCTTGGAATTAAAGAATGGAAATTGAGCAACCTTGTCAACCTATGGCCATTGGAGTGCTATTTTTAGAGTATGTTCATCTTGTTCTCCTAGCCACCATGAATGCCACTCATTTCCACTGAGACTCTCCCAAGTGAGGTTTCGGTTGTGATGGTGTTATCATCCTTCCCCTTCATCATTTTCCCCAATGCAATGTAGGGTCTGAAAGGTGTTGGCCATTTTCCTTTGCTACTACTGGTAGCCATGTTTGCAACCACTCTTTGGAATGTAGCTCTAACACTTCCCAACATAGGTTAAATAGATAACCTCTCTTGGAAGAATGGTTACAACAATTGTTGACCCTTGTATAGCTGTGAGTTTACCAGGGAAAACTTTAAGTAACCCCCCTTGGGCGAAGGTGTAAAATCTTGGAAAATATTGTATACTTCCCAATAAAAAATATTAATTTTAGTGGCATTTTTTTTTTGTGAAAAAAAAACTCCATTGGCGAATCTTTTCTAATCGCTAGAAATCTATGGAAAATCTTGACAAAATTCAATTTTTTAAAACCACTAAAATATTTTCATTGGCAATTAAATCTATTTTCAAACCAATAAAATATTTCCATTGGCTAATTAAACCTATTTCCAAACCAAAAATAATAATTTTGTTGGTGATTATTTAACTTTTTTCAAACTAAAAAATAAAATTCATTGGAAAATTAAACCTATTTTCAAATGATTAAGAAAAAAACATTGAAAAATTAAACATAGTATCAAACTAATAAAAAAATGCATTGGCTTCGAAGTGTTAGTGAAAATCAATATAAGGGCGGGTGCATGAAGTTGGGTACCAATTTTCTAGCCACTTTTGATTTTTTTTTTAAAAACGCGCACGCATTATAACACGAGCACGTTATAACACACTCGTGTTATTTCACGTTAAAAACAAAGAAAAAAGTGAAAGTATTTTCCTTGGAATACCAACCCAAAGGCTTGGAGGGCATTCCCAAAAGGCCATAAACATGTTTTTGCAAATTCTACAATTTTTCACATAATTGGGTCCATGCTCACCATCAAGATTGCATCTAGTTCAATATCGACAAAATCGAAAACATGGGTAATGTTAGGTTCTCTCTTAGCTATCCAATGATGTAATTTTTTTCACTTTTTGACAATGTTAAGCCTTTCATCCATAATTTATTTTGTTTGTATGTCTGTTTTTTGCCAAAAAGCAGTGTTTGGTGTTTTTTTGTTATAAATTAACCGTTCATCAAAATTTCAAATAAATTACATTTTTAGAAACTAGACTCCATTCTACAAATTTTGAAAAAAAAGAAAAAATCAATTATTTTCCAAAATTTGTAGGGGAGCACGGCCAAATTTCGCTTCGGAAGTTCCCACTTAGAAAATTAGTAAAAATAAAATATTCATTAAAAAATTATCGAAAAAATTGTGCATCAAATAGATGTTGTTAGCTAGCTTCAATCGTAGTGATTTTAAAAATACTACAAAAAATTTCACCGTGCTCGGGTCGTACAAGAGTTGCTATGTTATATTTTTCTGACAAAAACAAAACCAATTTGTGTACATCCCTCTTTTGAACCCCTTAATCTCAACCATTTTCAAAATAAATTAGTAGTTTAGAAAGTAGGCTTGGAGCACTTCGATCCTTTTTTTTGTTCCATCTCAAAATTTTGAGTGTAACTATCCTCAATTTCACGTCCAAGGTCAACATTTCCTGATTTCAGAAAAAAAGTGGCCACTTAAGCCCACTTTTTGGGAACCATCTTGGTGCACTTACCTATAACTACGACCGTTTGATGAATTGTTGATGGATGGTTGTAGTTGCATTTTGGAAGTAAATCTCTGAAGCAATAGACTTGCGAATTGAAAACTCCAGAATAACACTAGAACTGTTAGATTTTTTTTTGGTCAGTAATAGTATTATGTATTGCATGAAAATAAAGATTTCATCATTTGCCTCATTATTTACTTTTCATCAACCATCCAAAAATCACCTACAGCTATAATAGTTTTTTCAAAAAAGCATCTTAACATGCTTCATAATAGAAAAAGTAACCCTACCTAACTAAAACTAGTTCCACAACTATCTGTAACTACCTTACATATTTCAACAAGATTTTCAATCATTCTTTTACCCTTCCTACTATTCACACTATACAACCGTAACAGGGTTCAACCCCCAACAAGCCAAAAATTTAGTAATAATCTTGCGTTAATTCTGTAAAAACCCTACAAAAACTACAAATTCAACTAGTGCTACCTATTTCATAAAAAAATTTCCTTGTTGCTTTGCCCTTCATCTTTTGCTTCCTCGTCCTCTGTCCTTTTTCTTTCATCTTCTGCTTCCTCACATTCTGTCCTTTTTCTTTCATACACTTTTCCTCCACTTTCGCCTATGCTTCCATGCGCTTTATCTCTGCTTTCTCCTGTGCTTTCAATTGTGCTATAATTGCTTCCACCTTCATCAGCTCTATAAAGAGCTTCAATGCTTTCCAGCTTAACCTTGCTTCTTCCTTGCATTGATTTTTAATCTCATCCTCCAGCCAACGCACAAAAAGGGTGCATCCTTCTGCCCCTTCTAGTTCCACATTTTCAAAGCCTTCCTGGTAGTCAAAACCTTCACCTAGAACTGCCCATTCAAGTATTGATTCTAATCCTTCCAAGAAATCTCTATGCACAATCATCTCCATCACTTCTCTCACTGTGCTTGTCGATTCCCCCAAGTCCAAACCCCATTCTATAATCAAGGAGTATACATCCATGTTAGTCCTGTATCTATGCCTCAGATTTCCAAAGGATTTCTCCAAAATCATTTGTACACTTTGTACCAACCTCCCATCAGTGAATAAATACATCCCCATTAATCTTTGGTCAGAAGCGTCACCAAAAAATGGGTTTGATTGCCTCCTTGAACGTAGAGTGAAGTTGGCCTCCATTTGAAAACTGCCGCATCTACACCGCCACCACCACCACTCTTTCAAACTTTCTTTGTGCCTTCTCCATGCCAAACTCCATTATTAACTTCACTAATCAAGGGCTAAGAGGTAATAATTTTTCAAACTCTACACATACCGATATTAATTACCCATTGATCGTCCAGTCATGTCCATTGACTTGAATCTGCTCGCGATCTTCACTTCATAAATGCACCATCCTTGCCACCTTTCCTATCTTAATTCACCAAAGTCAAGGTTTTGGTGCTTTTCCTAACCTTAGTTGCAAGTCTTTCTTGGTCATCTCTGTAGTCAGTGGGTCAGAGGTTTCAAAAACTTTGAAACTTTAACTTTGGTTTTAAGGTTCCAAGTTTCAGTGACCACGCGACATTATGGACCACGACTGTTCAATGAATTTTTGATGGACAGTTGTAGTTGCATTCCAGAAGTATATCTCTCAAGCACTATATTTGTGAATTGAAACCTCCAAAATTACACTAGAACCGTTAGATGCGACACGTGGGGAGATCAAGGCTCATCATTGTGGTAATGAACCCGATGGGTTGGATTTTGGCGATGAGTGATAGAAGAACTTAAGTGGTAGAAATATGCACGTGCAAAAAGTTTGTTTTAAAAGAGGGACCACCTAGGAAGAACGTAGGACTAAGGCTTAAAAACTTAAGAACATTTTACACAAAGGATGTAAAGGAAAATCAATATAGCCACGATGATTCGATGAATTTTTTATGGACAGTTGTAGTTGCATTCCAGAAGTAAATCTTTGAAGTAGTAGACTTGTGAATTGAAACCTCCGGAATAACACTAGAACTGTTAGATGTGGACACGTGGCGAGATCAAGGCTTATTTCTCTCTTTTCAATGCCTCAATGTATTACATTTCATTTAATTGAAATTCTCAATCTTTTGAACATCCGAAGCGATTGATTGGACAACTCATAGCTTTAATGAAACAAGATTTGTAATGATTTCATATCATTTGAGTGGCACTGGTAGTGCTGACTGGAGTTTGGTGATTTTGATAGCTTGTCAGATTGAGGTAAAATTTTCATGTAGACAAACATCAATCAAATTAAACATTTTAATTGTACATGTAAGGCTTAAGATAGATGAATTGACTAAGTTGGTTTTCTTGTTTGCACGAATTAGGTTGGTAGCGGCACTAGTGGCCCATAAATTATTAAATAGGGTTAGTGATAGTGGATAGTATCATAAGGGTTTTCTTTTTTTTGGGTTAATAAGGATTCGAGAAGAAGATGTGGTATTATTGGGGATACTCTAAATTCTCTTGCCTCCAGTATGTAGTTATAGAGTAAAAGACCAATTTCCTTCAAGTTCAGAATGGGTGGAATTGGAAAGAAGTTGATTTGGTTCCCTTGACTTCTCACACAGGTTTTGGACTAGGATGAGGAGCTTTGATGGACATAAGTGCTATCTCGATGCATGAAGGTTGCAGGTAGAAGATGTGAGCAATTTTACTACCCCTCATCTTCTGCATGATTCTAGTTCTCAAAGGGGATAAGCACATTTTTTATCTTCACAGCTCCCATTTCCCGAGCATGGTTTTCCAAGTGAGTTCCTTGCATTTATTTTTAGTGCCACATTTGTACTACATTCTCACCAACAAAATCTTTGGAATCATGCATTTATTTTTAGTGTCACATTTGTATTATGTTGTCACTGACAAAACCTTGGAAATTGGAATCAATTTGTAATCCATTGTCATGAGAAACAAATTGGAATAAATTGTGTCTATGTAAAGTGACTTATGTTATTTATACAAAACAAGAGCTTGTCTTCTCTACAACTACTCATCTTTAAAAAAAATGTAATAATGTGACATTGTAATTCAGTTGCAATAAAATAAATGGTTGTGTTGTGTTAATCTTTGTTATAAATTTATAGTAAAGAGTTATTTTCTGAGTTCAGTGTCTATGAATCTATTCAAATTAATTTTTTTTTCCTTTGAGAAATTAAGTATTATGTATTTATGAAATAATTGCATGCAAATTTAAAAGTAAAACATAAAGCAATACAAATGAAAAAAGAAAGTTGCCATTGAATTGACAAAAAAACATTATAAACACTAAAATTTGTCACTCTTGCTAGTGAAACAAGATTTGTAATGATTTCATATTGTTTGAACTTTGAGTGGCACTGGCGATTTTGACAATTGACAGCTTGCCAACTTGAGGTACATTTTGCATGTAGCGAGGCTGTCAGAGTCCAAACATCAATCAAATTAAACATTTAAATAAATGTAAGCCTCAAGTTACGCAAATCGATTAAAATTTAAGTTGGTTTTTTGGTTTGCGTGAATCACGATTATGAATTATGATTATACCTAACCTCACACATGACATGTGTGAGATGTACACAGGGACCAGGCTGGTAGTGGCACTATTGGCCACACTGTTGCCCATAAATAAGGATAGTGAGCACAACTGAAAATTGAAATCATTCGTTGAAGGCTAAAGGATTTACTATTGAGTGCAATGTTCGAATTGTCATAAGGGTTTTCATTTTGTAGGGTTAATAAGGAATAGGATTGAGGAAGAAGATGATGTGGCATTATTGGGGATACTCTAAATTCTCTTGCCTGCAGTTATGTAGCTACAAAGTAAAAGACCAATTTCCTTCAAGTTCAGAATGGGTGGAATTGGAAAGAAGTCGATTTGGTTCACTTGACTTCTCAGACAGGTTTTGAGCTAGGATGAGGAGATCTGATGGAGATAAGTGCTCTCCTAGTGCATGGAAGTTGCAAGTAGAAGATGGGAGTAGTTTTACAACCCCTCACCTTCTCCATGACTCTGATTTTCAAAGGGGGGAAGTACATTTTGTATCTTCACAGCTCCCATTTCCTCGGTTTGATTAGCCCACCTTTCCCTATGCATTTATTTTCAGACACCATGGCTGATCCCAGAAGTCCCATGCATTTATTTTTAGACACACATGTATTACATTTACATTTTCACTAGTGGTCCAGTAGAAGCTTGGCGCTTGCACTTACATTTGTATTTGTACTATGTAATAATGTGACATTGTAATTCAGTTATAATAAAATAAATGATTGTGCTACAAATTTGAAATTGTAATTCATTTTATTAAGTCCTTTGCAACGTTAAGCGTTACCATGCTCTTAATGGTTGTGCTATTAATGTGACACTGTAATTCCTTTTATTAAGTCCTTTGCAATTGCAATGTTAAGTGTTACTGTGCTTAGTGCTATTAATGTGACATTGTAATTCATTTTATAAAGGCCTTAATGTCAATATGAGTGTATTAATGGTTAAAAATAAAAAAACTTTAAAACACATGTTTATTATTTATATCATAAATTACTCAATCGTTCAATGAACATTTGATATATGGTTGTAGACTCAAAATAAGGGAGCAAAGCAAGCTTAGGTGCTAGTCCTCCGAGTTTTATAACCATGTGACATGTCGCATTTTCGTGGAGTTCTAAATTTTCATAACTACCCAATTACCCGACTTGGTTCACTTTGTTGAGTAACTTAAGTTCATGCATATGTAACCTTTGAGTTATGGTGTGCGAATTTAGTCTGTGGGTCGAAGGTTTCAAAAACTTTGAAACTTCAAACTTTGGTTTTAAGGCTCCAAGTTTCAGTGACAATGCGACATTATGGACTTATCTTGCCTTTCAAAGGCACCGTCATTTGACATCTCATTGAATGCTATGTATGGAATAAACTTGAGTTGTCTTTTTAGGAATCTCCAAAAGCATGAAAGTTTAAAGGCTATCTTTTCAAGGAATGAAATTGAATTCTACATTTAAAGCATGTCCTATAAAAAATAATGGCATAAGTAGGTGGTGAAGTTTTACTCAAACATTTAGCCTTCATTCTCGTTCTTTTCCAAGGCTAGTACTTCTCAAGTGTAAACATTCTTTTTACTGAGAATTTTAGCTTGCATTCTCATTCTTTTCCAAGGCCAGTACTTCTTAGAATCTCATGTGCAAACATTCGTTCTCCATGAATTTGTGCTCATGCAGAGTGAACGTTGGGTCAACGTAAGGGATACAATGCTCAAACCTTTTAAGTTAGATGAATTTTGGGTGCACATGGAGAGGGACAAAAAGTTTGAGCTAGATATAAAACTCTTAGAAAGCATAGCACATTGGAGGGTTTCCAAAAGCTATTTTGAGTGTGGACCTAATAAGTGCATGTGCGAGAAGGTACATTTTGTAGACACAGGAAATTAAAACCACAGACAAAATTGTAATTGCAGAAATTTCTCCTGAAGATGTTCCTGCGCATTGGGGATTCCTAAAAGGGAACTTGTAGAAGACATGTCTATCATAATGGCAGGTGAATTTTTCAAAGCGAATAAGGATTGGTGTAAGAACTCCATGGCCAAAACTTGGTTGAAGTCTGAAACGAAAGGTAAGTCGCAACTACCGAGTAAACTCAAAAGAGTGAATTTTAAGGGAGAAATTGTAGATGCTATTGCTTTATTGCACCACATTGTTGGGAATGAACAAGTTGAGTTATTTGAGGATTGTATGTGCTGGTTTGTATTAATATTCTGTGATGAGAATATTTTCATTGACTGCGCTGAAGTTATTTGCTTCCATTTGAATGAGCAATTAATTAATTTCCATAAGACTGCTACTTTCTATATGTGTTCTTACCTGACGTACATTGTAGTTAGTCAGAGGCCCTTTTGGCCTAGGTTGGAGCTGCAAGGAACCCCAACTTCTGATATGCCTTTGTATAAATGCTTTCCTCAGTTCACTAAACAATTTGGAATGGGTGATTTTTGTCGTGTTAATGATGCATTTTTAATGGAGGTCGTGAGGAAGCTAGATGGAAATCCAGAAATGTGCCTTTCCCCTAAATCAATTTCTCTTGTATCAAAATTTGGGAGTTTTTATATCCAATTTGATAAGTTTTCCTATCTAAGAATAGGGTGTTTTGAGAAAGCCCCATTTAAATTACCTTGGTATCCAGAAGATTTACTAATATTTTTGGAAGTTTGTCGACAAATGGCCATGGTTAATATTAAGCATATGAACATGGGGAAACAAGGGTATGTCTTCCCATTAGAGACCCCTTCTTTTGTGTGCAAAAAAAAACCAGATGGCTAGGGGAGCTGAAGGAATTCTCAAGGAATCTAACCTCTAGAATTTGTCTATGAGAGCTAATTTTGACAGTAAAGGTTTTGTGAAACAAAATCTCTATGGAAGGAGCTTATATCAACATCACCCATCTATTGAATATTTCTAGGAAGATTGTGTTGATGAGAACAAAGTTTTGAGAAGAGATTATATGAGGCTAACGCTAAAACATATACAGGATTTCAGTATGTCATTTCACATTCTTGAAAATGTAGCCGAGGATTCAACGATCATAGATCCTGCATATGAAAAATTGCCTGATAAATCCCACCCTAGGGTTGATAGGAGCCAAAGTCAAATTTTAGATATGAGGGTGCATGCTGCCCCAGTGCTTAAAAGAACCCAAGACTGGTTGGATGGGAAATGGTGGCATGTTGCTGGTCTTGTTCAGGAGCCTAAGTCATCACAAAAGAATGAACATGGGTCTAAGAAAGCTTCTGGTGCAAGTGTATCATTGGGGAAACCCTCTATTAGGTCCTCTAGTGCAAATTCTTAGTCAGGAGGTGATGGTGATAGGCCAGAAGAAACAGTCAAGTTGAAGAGCATCTATGAACAAGATAGTGTGCTTTCTCCTACCCCTAAGAAGAAGACCAATCAGGAAAAACTTGTGGTTGCAGATTATGAAGCTATCTTTCAACAGATCGCTAAAGATAATACCTTTCCTCCTTTTTCTAAATTCCCCTCTTCTCCACCTGATAATCCACCTTTCACTCCTAGGCTTAGCACTTTTAAAGACAGTATTAATGGAAATGAAGATTATGGTCTGGTAGTAGCCTCCCCAGGATGGCTAAAAAAAGCAGTGGAGAAGAAGAGAAAGCATATTCCTTTAATGACAGTTGGAGTGGATACAGTTTCAAAGTTACTTCAAAGCTCTTCAAAACCTAAGAAAGCCAGGAGGATGTCAAGGATGGTGACTGATGCTACTTTTGGAAATAAAATGTTAAAAATTGTTGAGCCTGCAAAGGATTTAAATGAAGATGAAATAATGGAGGTAGACTACAAAGTCACACATGTTGATATGGAGCCTCCAACACTAGTAGGTGATGTGTACCATGCCAATTATTCAGTCAATACCTTGATTAAAAGAGTGAAAGAACAAAGGAAAGAAAATATAAAACTAGAATCTCAAGTCCTTGCATTGAGTAACTTTATTTCTTCCATGGCCACTCTCCTACATTTGATGAAGCCTCAAGTTCTCAGGTAGAGGGCATCGATGTTCTCACCATAGAGAAAATTAAAAAGAATTTGAGTTATTCCAGAGATGCTTGTGAGGGGATCGATAAAATATCTCAAGAGGCTATCTTCTTTTTGAATAAATCTGTGCTCTTTTACACTCAAGTTGTTAACAAGAGGAAGGAGTTAGTAACAAAACTTCAGCAACTAGGAAAAGATCAAACTAGTCTCTATGCACTCTCTTAGGAAATCAAAGAATTAAACTCTATGGATCCAGAGATATTAATTGGTGAGAAAATTGTGAATAATCCTAAGGAGCTAGACCCTTCCTAGTCCATTTCATTGGAATGGAATTTGAATATGTATGATAATCTGGCGAAGGAAATTAATAATACACTTGATCAATATTATGAAATGTTGGTGGGAATTAAAGAAGATTGTCATATTCTGGGAGTGGAAATTACTGATGCATTTGATGAAAACATTCTAGATATAAGAGAGATCTCTCTGAAGTTTAGAGAGATTCAAGAAAGAAATAGCTGATCCTACTACAGTGACATGGGAGTCCTTCTAGAAACTCAGTGGAATGGAGATCCACTTGAAGACTTATAAATGTGGAGAAGAGAAAATATATTAGATGTTGGTTGAGTCTGAAAATGCTTTGGGAAAAGGGAGAAGCAGGTTACAGATTACTATAACTCTAGGAAGCAAAAACATCACCACAATTGTCACCAAGTATTGGGAATACGAGCAAAGAGTAAAGGCACAAGAGTCATTACTGAAGGAGAAGGAGGCAAAAATAATTGAAAGTGAAGGAGTCGCTGTTGGGAGTGGGACCACTATTTAGTTTTTAGTTTTTATGTTATTTTCTTTAATTTGGCTCTATTGATACTTCAAAGAATTTTTATTTTAATTTCTAAAATGGTTGTCTTCAAGAAACCGTTATCAAGACAAAAAAAACTCTATATTTGCTAGTGGAATGTCTATTGTTGGGATGATAGATTTTTGGATAGTTTCATTGCTGTAGAATGTTATCTATGAATAAATATTTTATGGTGATGGATGCGCAAAGATTTCTCAGTATAATTTTGGTGATTTGGTAGTAAGTTTTTATTGTTTAAGTTAGGTGGATTCCTTTATAAGTTATTTATGTTGAGCTGTTAGCTTCTGTTAGCTTATAACTTGTAAGTTATGGATGTTGAACTGATAGCTTCTATTCAAGGAATGGATTAATAATATTTCTTTTAGTTATTTATCAAAGATTGTGTGAATGGCAATGCAATAGGAATTTATAAGTAGTGTGATAAGTGTTCTTTAAAAATGATGCAAACTCACATATCAAATTCAATACCATGGAATACAATATAATTTTTTTGGCTTTTCCTAACCTTAGTTGCTAGTCCTTAGAGTTTTATAACCTTGTTGCGAGGTTCTAAATTTTCATAACTTCCCGATTCCCCGACTTGGTTGATGGTTCACTTTTTTGAGTTGCAAATCTTTCTTGGTCATCTTTCTAGTTGGTGGGTCAGAGGTTTTGAAAACTTTGAAACTTTAGAGTGGGTTCTAAGGTTCACTTTGTTGAAGCAAGAATGGAAAAGAGATAAAAAAAACTTATTATTATAAATAATATTTAACACTATGAAGAAATGATCACTCACCTTTAAGTCTACGTTTTTGGTTTTCGCTGACTTCTGAATTGAGAAGTAGAACCTTAGAACCGAACAAAATGTGTAAGAATAAATGACACTTTCGATTGTATTTATATCAATCCATGATTCCATATTTGGAAAATTCTGTGGGATTTTTAAATGGTATATTAAAAATTTGGCGAATCTTGCGTGCTTATACAATGATATGTTGTAATTTTCAAGGCGAAATGTGTCCTCAAATGTAATTATTTTTTAATGTTATTGGCAAAATAGGTCCTCATGAGCAACTATTTATAAATTTTAATTGGAAAAATGGGTCTTCACAAGCAACTATTTTTAAATTTTAATTGGCGAAATGGGTCCTGATACAATGTTGTTTTAATAGTATTGGTGAATATGTAGGTGTTTTATTAAATGCATTTGGGATCTTCTAGGAAAAAATATTAGTCAGTCCAATTGAAATGCGTAGTTTGACAATGGAAAATTTGTTGCTTAAATATGCCTCATAAAAAACCTCATTGGCGAATGGACATGCATTGGACCTATAGTTCGTAAAATTTGGACGATTTGGATACCCTGTTGGGTGCGAGAAATTCACCAATTTCCACTTGGCCGATTCCTAGAATTCGCCAATTGGTGAAGAATTGCCACTAAAGTTTTCCCTAGAGTTTACCAACCCTCTACTTGATGGTGCCGATTTGTTGGTTTCAATTGTACGGTGTACGTCCTTAGTGTCTTGGATGATGTATGGCTTGAAGTTTCTTCTAGGTGGCTGTCGTACAAACACTCTCTACACTCCAATGTCTATAGTGTATGATATGAATCTTGATGTACCCTACGGTCAACTCTTGCCATGTGATTTCATTCACTACATTCCGTACAAAATCAACCAATGGCCATCATATTGAGGGTGAACGGTTCTGTACGATGATACTTTGTACTACTCTCCTCCTTTTCTGTACTGTGTTCCTTCTTTCCTCTCATATGGTGTTGAATTTTTGTATTGAGCTTCCTCTGTTCCTTTCGTATAACCAACTTCCGTATGGTCTTATGTACCTCCAATTGTCGTGTTTGTCCTTTGTTGTACACTATAGCTCATACACTCATACTACCACTAGCTATATTGTCCTTGTTGGGGTTATTTTACACCATACCATGTACGGGTCTTCTCTTAGCCTAGCTTGTCGTACGGTACTTGTTTACCCTTGTCACCTTCTCTACAATCGTGTGATCACAATTTTCTTCCTCTTTAGTTGTATGGTTTTCAAGTTTTTAACTCCCTTTATTCGTATGGTATTATATAATTTCTTCCCTTTTCTTTTTCTTTCTCTCAACTGTACATAACTTTGTCTTGGAAATTTTTGCATTAATGTTTGTAGTTTGATTTTTTTCCTCTTTAATTTTTTAATACTTTTCATCAAAAATATTTTATTTTTTTTCCTTTTTACCATCATTCTATCACACACCTTTTAATTTAATATTTCTCCTCTAAATTTTAAATTTCTTACTTTTTTCAATTTTCAATTCCGCCAATTTTTTATTTTTTTTCTTTTTACTCTTTTCTTCTTCTTCTTCACCATTAAATTTTGTTTTCTAGCCTTTCATTTCCTCAAGTATTTTTACCTTCACCTCTGACTCGTACTGCCACTTACAAGAAAAATGGGGTCTTTTGTAACATTCCTCTTCACAACATGTTTAGAGATATTCCAAATAAAAAAATTTATCTACGAAAAGAGAGGGGGTCCGATACCTTTGTAGTTGTTGTCGATGTATCGCCCTTCGGATTGTTGATACCATGTAACATTTTCTCTCTCAATTGTCGGTGGACCCGCTGGATTTGGTATTACCCGCCATATTTCATTCGAGGTCGGTAGTGGAGGGGGTTCTAGATTATGTTCGATGGAATACTTGATCACTTCCTTATTGTCTCTGGATTGCTAGGTGATGAACGTATCTTCTGCCATTATTATGGCCTTCAAGCACGGTCCTTCCTCCTTTGGATATTCGTCCAAGTCATATTCATACAAGTCCTCTTTGTCCAAGTCACTTTCATTTTTGACTGCTTGTTTCTTTCTTTCCCTCTTAGCTTCTTCGCCCGGTTTGTAGGCCACATACCCTCTTTTTTCTCCTTCGTAGGGTGTATATAGTTTCTAGTGACCCCATACTTTCTTCCATAGTGCTGGTGTTTCAAATAGAGCATTTGTTAAATGTTTATGTACTCGTGGCATATTGCAATTCCTTCTATTGGTTTCTTGACCAATCTTTCCTGCATGATTTTTTTATCTCCTCCCTTTGTCCAATCTTCTTCCACTGTAAACTGGTTCCCAATTATTTCCCAATCTTCTTCTTTTATGGCTTCAATTTTGCTTATGGTCCAATCTTCTTTCGATGCGTATCCTGACATATTTACTCCAATAGCTGCTTCCCTTATCTCCTGGTATGGTTTTAGTTTTGATCTATTGATGGAGTCTTATAGTAGAGTCCCATCTAAATTCTCAAGTTTAATTTCTCCATTCTCACCAACTTCTCTGATTTTAAATGGTCCAAGCCACCTAACCTTGAATTTACCGGGCTTCATTTCGTTACAACCGTTATATTTGAGAGCCAATTGTCATGGCCGGAAGTTTGCTTGTTGGAGGTGTTTTTCATGCCAGTACTTCCCTTCTGCATCGTCTCTGTGGCCCATTGTGCGAGTACTCTCTTCTCATCCAATTTGTTCAATTGAAATAGCCGTTCCTTCAAGCTCTCAGTGTCGCCTAGTCGGTTCTCAATGACAATCCTTAGACTAGGCATGATGTACTCGATAGGAACTATAGCTTCTTGACCATACATTAATTGGAATGGCATGTGGCTTGTCATCACCTTGTACATCACATGGTAAGCCCATAGTACAACTGACAGTTTCTCATTCTAGCCAGTTTCCTCGATGCCGCACAACTTGTGAATGATGGATACAAGCATCTTATTTGTGGATTTTGCCTGCGCGTTCACTCTCGAGTAGTACGGGCTTGACAAGTTGTGAAAAATCTGGAACCCCTATCACATCAAGCCGCACGCCATGGTCGATGAAGTAACCACCCTTTTCATTCATAATCAGGACGGGATGTCATACCTCATGACTATCTACTCATATATGAATCTTTCCATACTAACTGTAGTGTTGTTTGGCAGTGCTCAAGCCTCTGCCCATTTATTTTTTTCTATGGCAACGATTATGTACCTGAACTAATGTACTTGGTTGACTTTTAGCAGACTATTGAAGTCTAATTCCCATCGCTCAAAGAGTTCTTGAGGTTGAGTTGGGAAGAGTGACATGTAATATCTCTTTAGTGGTTTTCCAACTCTCTAGCAAGTATCGCATCCAACCACCCACTCTTGGGCGTTGGTGTGCAAAGTCGACCACCATAGACCTACCACCAGAATTTTACGTGTTGTAGCATCTGGCCCCATGTTCCCTCTAGCCAATCCTTCGCGTGCTTCCTTAAGAGCTCCTAGAATTTCTTCTTCCATGATGCATCGCCATAGTACTTGGTCCAATCCCATCTTATATAACAACCTATTGATGAGCTGGAATGTTTTACTCTTTAGTACTAGTTTTCTTCATTCCCTTGGTGGAATCTCATTTGAAAATGTGGGTGTAGATATGTACTCTTTGATGCTCTTGTACCATGGGGGTAGTGCTGCAATTTTAAATTAGTGTGTGTTTAGGAAGTCTTCATTTACTCCTAGAGGTTCACTTGATTTCATCCTAGGGAGTTGATTGGTGATGAAATGGCTATTTTTTGGCCAAACGATGATAGTGAAGGTGAATTCTTGTAACAACAGGAGCCATCAACTTACTCTTCCTTGTATGATCAACTTATTTACCAGGTACATGAGGCCTTGGTGATCCACATAAAACGTGAAAAGTGTAGCTAGCAAGTAGTGCTTGACTTTGTATGGAATACACCAACAAGAAGAACAAAACAAGGAATGGGAGAAAGTGAAAATAGCAAGAAACAAATGAAATTGAGCATGGTTGAAGAATGGGAAAGCCAAAATCAACAATTGTTTATCAAACATAAATAGTGATTAGGGGCTCCAAAAGAGTATTTACATGTATTAAGTTGGAATTGTAGAGGTTAGTCATGGAGAAGAGGACTTGGGTCAGGGCCCATAGGGAAAGACATTATCATTCTTATGAAAACACATGAACATGATGGCTGTGAAGTCCTAGGCTTTAAAGGACACAATAAAATATCAATTTGGAATGAGGAGAATGAAACAGGTAAAGGACATGGGGGGTCATGGTACTAGTTAGAGAGAGGTGGCATGGAATTGTAAAAGTTGAGAAAGATGGTCAACCTGAATAAGAAATACATATGGCTACAAATAGTAGATAATGAGGTAACTTTCAAATTAGTTGCTTGATACTTTGCACTAAAAAATTCAAATATACATAAGAGGAGAAATCTAGATAGTGAAGACTCATATGCTTCATTAAAAAAATAAATTTACATATGTTTAGTACCTTGGGGGAAATAGTTTTAATAGGTGCCTTTAGTGCAAGGACAACTAACAATCAATCTCTCTAGTTGAGCAGTGAAGAAAGAGGGATGACGACATTAGTCATCTACTTTTCCAAGAATCTGTCTGGAAAGGGTCTCAATTATCCATTTTAAAGGGTATGTGTAAGATCAATATTGGACAAAAAGTGGCGATATGATGGGTATGTGTAGGGTATGTGGCTGATGACTTTTTTCTTACCCAAAATTGATGAAACAAAAAGGTTTTTTAAAGGAGATTCTGAGCTTTCCAACAATATAAATTATGTTTTACTTTGAATTTAATAAATAATTATTATTCATTTTCTATTTGAATTATGACTAAAGTCCTGATTGATAGGCTGATTGAAAAACATCTATAGCTTTCAAATAGTATCACATTTTTTGAATCAGAAACATGCGTCACATTCTATGCTTCACATACTATAAGATTAAAAAAAAATGAATTTCATGAAGTTTTGACCAAGTTAAGGTGGTTAGACATACGAGTTTTTATATTTTTTAAAAGTTGTAATAAAAAAATCATAATTAATTTTGTACTTAGAAAAAAATTACAAAAAAATATGTATCACATCGAGACATGAGTCCTCTACTTATATCTAAAATATTATAAAAAAATATTATCATTTTATTGTGGTTAGGGTGGTTAGACAAACACCTACTTATTATTTTTTCTCTAAAATTTAAGTACTACTGCATTGAAATTTTCACCAAATATATATATATATATATTTAAAAAACCTAGTAGTTTAGAAACTACATTCAATTTTCTACAAATTCCATTCTTACATATTTTTGAAATAATATAGATAACTTATTCAAATTTTTATATCAAGTTGGCTAAGTCTGATTTTTTTGAATTTTTCGCCACTTAAGGGCCGATTTTTTCCATGATGATCTTGCACATACCCTAAAAATTCATCTTGCAGCCTATCTATGTCATGTGCTTTACCACTTGCTAAGTTCTTTATTCCTTGTTTGATATCTTCCACCAAGAAGAGCTCGGTTGATGTGTTAACTATGGGAGGAGATTCTTTCTCTCAGACCCACTCATAAAGGAGCCTTACATATTCTAACCATTGGGCATTGTGATATTGTTTTCAATTTGTTTTCTCCTTCATTGTAGTTCCTTCTGAAAACTTTTGGGATTGTGTTTTCCAAGAGAAATTAGTTCTTTCCTTCTTACATTTACATACCTTTCTTTTTGGATTGCACTGATTTATCATATTTCTTCTTGTTTTCTTTGTTGATCCCGCTCTCTTTCAATGATCTCTTGGCAACATTACACTCTTCATCATACCATGGGTTCGTCAGAAAATTGTTTGCTAACCCTTTCTTGGGATGATATCTTTTGCTAGCACTTAAGGCCTTTCCTTGTTTCTTATGTTATTCTTTATTACATGAAAATTCTGCTCAAGGGCGACACTAACTTGAGTCCCTAATTTTCTTGATTCATGATGATTTGATCTTTGGAAAGGGTTTTATTTTGCATGTGGTGGGATTTCCTACCATGTTGGTTATTTGAGAAGATTCCAAGCTCGATAGGGAAGTCCTTGATATCAAACTCCAACAAACTAGAAATAGAACTTTGGGAGAAAATTATGTAGTCCACCACACTTTGACTATTATAAGTTTTGTAGGTGATACTGCCTCAATTTGGCCTAAATTTCATGCCATTGCAAATAATCATGCCATAAAAGCTACAAAGTCCTAATAATTCCACCACAAAGTGCATCACACTCTCATTTCCATCTTGCAACGCTCTTTCCCAAGGCTGACTTTCTCCTTCCTCCAACCATAAAGGATTGTTGTCCCCTCTTTCTTCATTGCTCAACTAGAGAGATTGTTCATGTTAGTTGTCCTTCCATTAAAGTCACCTATTAGAACCATTTCCCTTAAGGCGTTGAACATATAAATGCTTTTTTTAAAATGAAGCATACAGATCTTCATTGTGTAGATTTCTCCTCTTATAGATCTTTGAATTTTTCAGTGCAAGTAGCAAGCAACCGAAAGTTACCTCATTATCTATTATTTGCAGTCATATGCATCATTTATTTTGGTTCTCTTTGTCAACTTTTACTATTCCATACCGCCTCTCTCTAATTAGTACTATGATCCCCCTCTACTTGTTTCATTCGCCTCATTCCAAACTAATATTTTCTTATATCCTTCAAAATTTGGGACTTTGCAGTGCGATCATGTTCATGTTTTTTTGTAAGAATGACAATATCTTTTCCCTCTACGTTCTCTTCTCCATGAGTAAAATCTACAATTCCAACTTACTACATGTAAGTACTCTTGTGGGGCCCCTAATCCCTATTTCTTGTTTGATAAATGGTCATTGATTTAGGATTTTCCCATTCTTCAACCATGTCTACTTTCCCTTGTTTTTTGTTGCTTTCACTTTCTCCCATTCCTTCTTTTACTCTTTCTAGTGGGCAAAGGTCAAGTCTTCATCTAGGTAATGTGTGTGCCTCTAAGAAGCCCTCTATCTTTAAAATTGCATACTTGTCTACTATATTTCTCTTGATAACTCTTACATGTCTATCCCCTCCTCCATCTATCTTTTTTACAATCCTATTCACTTATTGGATATTCCCCATCCACTTCAACCTGTCTTTAAAGAAGTCCCTTAGTAAAATGTTGGTTCTCTCCTTCTCATCAAAGGCCCTCAAACCTTTGATAATAATATTTGCAGCCTTGCCTTGTTTGTCTTTTTCTTTTCTTTTTTGTATTTTGATTACCTTTCTATGATTTCTTTGTGCTCTTTTGATGATCCACTTACAACTTGCGACCATGATTTGGCCTTTTCTATATGGTCTCTTAGCTAGTTTTCTTTTATTTTTGTGTATGCTAATGTTAATTGAATCTCCTTTATTTGTATTGTGTCACCTCTTTTTGTCATTTTTGGCTTCTTATTTCTAGTTGTTTTCAATTGTTCTAATTCTTGTATTAAAATGACCAATTCTTGTCCTCTTTCCATGTTAATCTATAGGTTTAAAATTTGTTCTTTGAGTATTTTATTTTCCCTTTTCAACTTGCATTTGGACTCTATACTTTCCTTTATCCTGTTGTCTTCATACAATCCCTTTGTTTCTAAAAATTCAAGCATCTTTTTCATGTTCATGAGCTTATCCACATATAACCTCGATGATCACATTAACAGTGTATACATGGGGTTGTATATGTCTTTATTGTCTTGGGACACTTTTTCTCTACCACCTTTGTTTGTTGTGAGTACTTCTATTTTGTTGAGTTTTAACTCAAAATTGTATAGAATAACTACCACTTTTCCATTTCCTTTATTCTCACCTTGCACTGTTTGCTCTTGTCCTATTTAAAGTATCTTACTAGAGATGTTTGTATTATTTCTATTTACTTTTGGAAAGATTATAGTGATTTTTTCCTTATGTGTTTGCCTCAATTTTTGGATCCGCCTATGTCTTAGAATCCCCCTATATTGTTTTGCATTCATGAAGCCCAACTTTCCATTTGTGTTCACTATGTTTTTTTACGGTAATCCTGTAATGAAAGAACTTCGTGACCCTATTAAATCCCCTACAAGTGTGTTAGGGTAATAAGTTGTAGGCCTATTTGAAAAATGAATGGCGTGATTCCAAGGAGATCTCAAACCCTCTTGATATAAAAAGCTTAGCATTGGACCGTTAAATTGTATTTGAGGCCCATTTATGGTTTTAGTGTTGTTCACTGCACACCCCACTACCTGCAAGGGTTTGGGGTATTTGTTTTCCTTTATTATTTGTGTTTCCTCCATGGTGGACCCTGAGACATCAAGACTAAGTTTTCTTTCAAACTCTCTTGTTTAACAATCATGGTTTAGTCTGTTGTAATTTGACCGGTTTACAAAAGGATATAGGAAATACTTATATAAATGGTTACAAATAAAAAGACAGTGGCAACATGGGGAAACCTGTTCTTGTTGGATTGCAACCTAGGGCCCATGTGCCAGTTGGGTGGTTGCCTTGTTTCACCAGTATCTTTACTTTAGTTGTAGTTTCCACCTTCTTGAAAAAGGAGAGCTTGTATTCTACTGCTTGCCTCCATTGCCCAACTAACACACATCTAGAGCTAGGGAAATAGTATGGCAAATTGTAGATAGAGACGGTTAGAAAGAATCCAAAAGCATCAAATCACATGCTGGTGCAAGTAGTCTCAAAATCAAAACCAAAATCCCTTATGAGATTCTTCTACTTGAAGCATGAACTTTCTCATTGGAGGCATCAATGATAACCCAGTTGCTAAGTTATTTAAAGAAGGCTGAAAACATGGATAACCATTGCTGGCCCAAAATAGTTGTAGAGGAATTAGGCTGTAGGAAAAAAACATGAATGAAACAAAACAACAAATAGTTGAGCAATTGGGACATCAATTTGTATGAGTGTCCTAACACCAATGAGTAAATAAAAAAATATGTGGAGCAAAAGCTCAGGATTGCCATGTGAACAAAGCAAATTGGATGGAAGAAAGCATACTCCATCAAAAAATTTAACCCAACCTGGGAATACGGTGAAAAAACATATTGAGAAGTATTTATTAAGGGAAAAACAAGGTTGGTAATCATGCGGTTGAAGATGGATTGCATTATCTTAGGTGTGAGACTTGTAGATGGACTACATTTAAGGAAGGTTGGGAAGATAAAACTTGAATATTCTACAATAAGGGGGTGGTGGAGACAGAATGCCACTTTGTCATAGAGTGCTAGCTTATGAGGATATCTGTACCCAATACAAAAACAACCTAAATGTTGGCAGCCTGCATGAGTTATTTGAGGAAGCAAGGATTAGCAAGACTACTAACTTCTTGGTCAAGATCCATAGTAGGAGATCCGACATCGAAAAGAGTTTGAAGATAACTTAGGGCTGTGGTTCTTAGTCCCTTAGACTGCTTGGTCTCATGAATGCCATTAAAATCTTTCATTCATCGAAAGCAAAATCTTTAATTAAATTGCTCTTTATCTTTTTGCACATAATTTCTTATTTTCTCCATCAAAGAAATGACCTAGAATAACTTTTTTTTCTTTTCTGTGTTATATTGTTGCAGAGCCCGGCTTCTCTTCAGACCCTTTCTATCAGATAATTTACCATCCTGCAAAAGGGCTGGCGGAGCAGGGGAAACAAGATTAGGTTGGGATCATGCAACAGTTTTGGTAACAGATGGAGCTGCGATGGCACAGTGGAAGATCACATTGGCCTTGTTCAAACACCTTCCTGCAGTAACACTCAAGGAAATGGGTTGCCTGCAATTCTGACACAAAATTGCTTTGCTCCCGAGAATACTATGTGGAGTGCGGTCTCCGGTTCGAATCTGCAGGTGGCCACCCCAGATGGAGATGGTGACAAGTTGGTGTGCTTAGATGGGAGCTCCAGGCCTTCCATTGTAGTGAACGATTGCATTTGCGTCAAGGACTCTTGAGTTCTCACCCAGTGACAAGCCAGAGAGCCTACGGTTGAAATTCATTACCACTAACAGAAAAACCTTTATATTGAGTTGTGAGGGTATATATTTCAAGTAAACCCTCTATTTTGTTGCAGAGTCATCAAGCAAATTATTTATTAATATTTAGTATTCAATGGGGATTGCAGAAGAGTGTATCTCTGTAAATTTCAAATTTAATTTCAAGACCCAGTAGTTCAGACATAATTATTAGAGAATGTCGTGGAAGTTGTCAATTCGTATACAGCAAGAACATTAAAAGCATTGTAAAATGTTTTGCTAACATAGATCTGATTCGAGTTGACCTCTACAGTGTGATATATGGGATGAAGTTGGGATTGTTCTTCAAGTGATTTTGACAGAATTTACACCTCTCAATTCTTGACTTTTGACTGAAGAGGTATCAGCATATATTTGTGCTCCCCTATCAAATAACAAAACCATCTTGTAAATGATATAGAATCTTTAAAAATAAAATAAAATAATGTATTAAAAGAAGGGCTGCACTGCAGCTGCAATCCCTGCCAAAAGCTCCAAGCTTGGAGCAAAAGTTATATAAGAAGAACTTGTATGCAGTAGCTGAGAATCAACTTGCTGGAATCTAGGGTCATTAAAAATGCATCCTAGCCTTGATAACAATCAATGCCAGACCAACCTCCATGATTTAAACCAGGGAAATGATGAATGTATTTAGATCGAACTTGTGGCCAGATTTCAATAGATATTACCTACCAATCACACAGACTGCTGTCTTTTCTTGAATGCGTAAGAAATCATTACCATGAGCGAAAAAATAAAGGCTTAGAAAAGCTAAAGGCAGCCAAGCCTAGGAAAAATTCAAAAAAGTAATGCAGCAAACTATTACTATATAGTTGATGAAATAGATCAAAATTGATTAATTTTTACACGGACAGTGGTTATCATTATGGAAATATATGACTAATTATTAGTATAATTAAATGCAGCCAGTATCCTACGAGTGTGCTAAAATGCTCCATCCGACAAGAGCCAAAAGTCTCGAAATGGCAAGGTGTACTTGCGATGTGAAATCCTGCAAGGTGCACTTGGGTCTATCTGATCTACAGGGTGCAAAGTTCGCTTCTGAATATAAAATCTTAATTCCAGATGTGCAAATGCAAAGTGAAAACCCACATATCCACTTGTAGATAGGAATCTCGCATATCCCAATATGACAGGAAGTTTTGCAAAAGTTCACTTGCAGATAGTAATTCTGCAGATGCATACGGAAGATGAAATTCTTTAATGGATCCTCCTAGCGAAACTTCCCCTCACAAGTCAACCTTGTGAAAGTTCACCTAGCATCGAGATATGTAGAACTGAACTTCACAAGTGAATCTTGTAGAAGTTCACATTGCCACGGGATTTTATAATTTAATGTTCAGTTCATATGGGCCACCTTGTCTCAGATAATGATGTCATCAAAAGGGAAGATGATGTCATCAAAATGAAATTGATTATTTTATGAGCCTTAGGAATTAATGGCGTCAACATGGATGAAGTCATTATTGTATGAATTGCGGGCATTTGAAAGTGAACCTAATGGTTATGTTCATAATGGTCTGGTTCACTAGGGGTTCAAATTTCTACAAATACTTAAATTAGGTTGATAGATTCACACTTGAACATTCGAAAGTTGAAGTGGCAAGTGAACTTGCGAGATTCTTATCTGCAACTAGATATGTGAGACTTATCTTCACATCTAAATTATGTGGGATTTACCTTTGGAATTGACTTTTATAGAACTTCCCTTTGGAAGTGAAACTTTAGTGGAAGAACTAGACCCAAATGCAATTTGTAGAATTTCGTGTCGCTATTGCATCTTAGGACCTTGTGAATTTTCCTATGGCAAGTGAATACCATGTGGATCAGACAAGCTCAAATGAACCTTTTGCAGAACTTCACTTTGAGACTGCACTAAGTGGGATTTGAAGTCGCATTAAGATATATGCGGGTTTTGACTTTGCATTGAGATATGCGGGAGAACTAGAACAAAGTGCACTTTGTGGGTTGGATAGGTCCAAGTGCACCTTTGCGGGTCAAATAGGTCTAAGTGCACCTTTGTGGGTCAGATAGGTTTAAGTGCACCTTTGCAGGTCGGATAGGTCCAAGTGCACCTTGTGGGTTGCATAGGTCCAAGTGCAACTTGTGGGTTAGATATGTCCAAGTACAACTTATGGGTTAGATAGGTCCAAGTGCACCTTTGCAAAAAAATTGTGTAATTGAACCTTTGCAGGACTTGTGACCTGTGTTAGATGGATTGCAAAAACCAACAAGTGAATAATTTGCATGTTTTTGGGTATTTCAAAAATTCCAAAAGGTAATTTATGTAATTTTTTAGCGTTCTTTCCATCCATGATGGAATTTCAACCATTTGGGAAACAATATTTTTGGGTTTTGAATTTTTGGGAAATGCCAAGTGACTTTGACCATTAAGGTAACTAACATGAATCTTGGAGGACATGGAGAAATTGTTAACTTTGAAGGGCAAGTTAAAACCTAAGGAAAACAAGGGGGTCCCCACTTTGCTGATGCAAAGTATGGGGCATATATGCAAGGGCACAACAAGTCGGATGGCCCCAACTTCTGCACAAGAATACAGGTTCAATGGGGTCAAGTTCCCCACAAGTGGGTGGGATGCCTCCAACTTCTCCCAAAAGTTAGTTCTCATAAGAAAATCCACATAATCGGATGTGATAGGAAGATTTGCATGGAAAATCTGCATAGAAGTCTTGCACATGTGCAATAGCACATATAAAAGGTCCAATAAGATGTGAAAGTCCATAAATTTGTACTTGGGTTTAGTTTGACCGCTAGGTTGATTAGATCTTATTCAACCTGCATGATGTTCAAGTGTTATAGGAAGTTTTGCAAGAAAGTTCTATAAAGGTTCAATTGCCTTTGTTGGACCTACAAGGTTCAAATGGGATGTGAAGTTTTTTCGTGTGGGAACATTGCCTCCATCTTCAACCCAATAATTGCTAAGAGCTTGACCCCATCTGACTCACAGCTTGCAGGGAAGTTGAGTTCATTTGATCCGCAAGGTTCCACTTGTGCAATTTTCCCACAATTTCCATTAGTATGTTGACATGAAATTAAACCCAATTTAAATATCAGTGGAAATCTAGACCTTATCTGAATCATATGTTTTCCAAGTGGCTAATGTGTAGTTGCCCTTGTTTGATTTGCAAAAGTGCACATGACCTTGTTTGGCTCACATTAGTGGGGAAGTCAGCTTCAATTGAAGCTAAGGGTTTTTGTGGGAACATCTTCCCTAAGTGAACTGAACATGATCGAAAGGTGAAGTTGCACTTGTGGATTGTGCTAAAGTCCACTTGATCTCATTTGACCCATTTGCAGAAAACTTCACCTCATTCGACTTGCAACTGGGGATTTTCATGCCAGTTGAACCTAATGGTAAACATAGTATTTGGTGGGTATGCATATGTCAACTACACCCGATATGGTAGAAGAGGCGAATAAAAAGGGTTTTGTGAGAGTTTCAAATTTTCATTCCCACCTTGATTTTTCCACCTTTTTGTTTGGATGGCTGGAAGATATTTGTCTACTATTTTGATCACAATGTTTGAATTGTAACTCATAATAATTATTATTTATTTGTGTTGTAAGTTGAATGAAGTGATCTAAATTAAGTCTCTTATAACTCGAGGTGATAATTCTATGCTCATGAAATCAAGCAAATCAAGTAAATTATTTTAAGTGATTGTACTAGCAGGCCACAAATCAAGAAAATTATTATAGCTAAAAATTGTTTAGGTTGAACAAATTAAAGTAAAATACAAAAGAGTTGGGGCTCACATTGTTGTCTAATTATACCATTTTTAGGGTTAGGTCTGAAAGGACAAAATTTCAGCACAACTGTTTTAATTTTTTTTCTAGATGGAACAAATAGAGTAAATGCAAAGACCTAAGATCACATTATTCTCAAGTATGTTAGTCATTTTTAGTAACATTAATAAAAGAGCACAAAAAATAGCGAATATTTTACTTAATTTAAGGGGAGCCTACACGAATATGAATTAGTTAAAATAAAATTTGAAGCAAGCTAGCCATTTACATGTTATCTAGACAATTGATCTTTGATTGCCACTCAATCAAAATTTAGTTCCTTGGTTAAAAAGGTTAAGAAAAATAAAATAGTATAACAAAAAAGAGATCCATACTTCCCTTTGCTTGCCATTGTTGGTTCACTTAAATTGGTGAATTTGACACTTCCTATGCCCCTTGGGGCCTTAGGGTTTGTTTTTTTTATTTTTTTATTTTAGATCTAATTTTTGAATTATTATGTCATTTTAATTTCATGATGGATCCATATAGTACTTAGTCATGATATCCTTCCTCTTGTTTCCATGAAAAAGTGTTAGAACAAATAAAGCATTAAAAAAACTAATTGTAAAATACTATTCTAACTTCCACAAACCTCAACCAATTAAAAAATAACTTTGAAATGTCTGCAAGCGGGAAGGGTCTGCGAGCCGTTCAATGGCTTTCTGCGTTTGCTGGGAAGATTGATGTGGATGTTGTAGTGGGCGTGGAGTCCTATGGGCATGGGCCCTCTATGTCTTCCGTGGGAGCTGAGTCGGGTAGGGTCCTTCATGCCGGGGTGTTTGGTGTGCCGTTTCCTGGTGTTCAAGATGGTGTTCTGAAGGCAGGGGCTCCCCCTGTTGCTTCTCCCTTGGGGGGTGTTGGTTGCGTTTATGCCCAACTTCTCTTTGAGGTTTCGCCTTCTGCTACTGGTGGTAAACATAAGTCATTTGCTAATGTAGTTTCAAATAACTGTGTGTGATCTATGCCTGCTATGGGTTCAACTAGGGTTTGTCCTGCTTTGACTAGGGTTCGTCCTTTGCCTTGTGCGTAGGCCTCTCCTGTTGTGGTCTACGGGCCTGAGGTTGTTGAGAACAAGGAGTATTATATGGGACAAAGTGTGGTCTGTAGGTTTAACGACTTGTGGCCCTCCCTTCCTGATCTCCACGAATGGGTTTCCGCTTCCTAGAAGCCTATTGTGTCGGGTGAGATTGAGCTCTACCCCAGTGCTAGGGGTTTTTTCTCTATTTCTTTTTCTTCCTCGGAGGATCGTGACAGAGTGTTGGACAGGGTGTGGATGTGGGGTGATCATTCGTTGTTCATTTAGCCTTGGTCTCACTCTTTCAATCCTCTTATGGAGCCTTTGAACATTAGACCTGTATGGGTTCAACTACCGAATCTCCCACTCCAGTTTTGGGAGGACTCTTGCTTTGAAGCTATTGGCAACACCATTGACAAATTTTTAAAGGTGGATTCAATGACTCGAGATTTTGGGCATACGACGGTGGCTCGCATTTTAATCGATTTGGACATCTCCAAACCCCTCCATAGTGATGTGGTTTTGATGGTGGAGGACAGACCTTGGAAGTAGCTCCTGGACTATGAGGGACTCCCTTTTCGGTGCAGGCGTTGTTTCTCAATTGGTCACCTGGCCTCTGGATGCCCTCTTGCTCGCCACAAAGGTGCTGCTACTTGGTGGAAGAATACTCTCTCAGACCATCTCACGGTTGATCCCTCTTCATATGTTTCCTCTGAGGTGGGCGATCCTTTGGCTGCCCCCTTGGTGTCGGAGCCTATCCAGGCTCCTCTACCACCGAGCCCTTCAGCGAAACCTTCTGTTGTTGCTGTGCCGTCGGTTCCTGCCCTGTTTGATGCTGTTGGTCCTTTGACTGCTCCTGTCTCCTCTTCTTCTCTACCGATTCCCTCGCTATGTGATGGCTCCTCGTCCGGGGTGGCTGTTGTGAATCCGCTCTCCTCGCCTTGCTCGGTGGGTTTCATTTCCGAGCCTTCCTGATCGGTTGTGCTGAGGAAGAAAAAGGGACTCCCCAAATTCATTGCCTTTGCACGGCCTCAGATTCAGGAAGTCAGTTTGATCCCCTCTTCTGGGGTTGTCTAAACTTTGTTTGTTGTTCTACAACTGTCAGTTAGCTATCTCTATTTTTTTTTCCTTTGGCTCTTTGGGCTCTCTATGTTAAGGGTACAACACGCTGCAAATGTTGCTTATCTTATCAAAAACCTCCACAAACCTCTATTTGAGCATATAAATTGACGTGTAAGTAGGATTCATGATGACATGTGGGTGCTCTTAGAATCACCAACACAATGAAAACATTCTCTGGCTAACTAAACTAACATCATTACTTTGCATTAAAAGTTAGTTGTTGTGAAAATGATGAACAAGAGGATGAATTTATGGATTTTTGGAAGATCGAATGGATGATTGATATTTGATGAGAGATCAGGAGATAACTCCATTGATTTTCGATTTAACGAGGAGAGGTGGATTAGTTAACAAAAAATGACGAGGAAGTTAACTCATGACATGATAATTATGAATTCTATTAATTTATTTAATAATATTTTACAAGAAAGTTGCTAATTTGACGAAGAAGTTAACTTATGAGAGGATAATTATGAGTTCTATTAATTTATTAAATGAATAACTAGCTCAAATTAATTAAATGATAATAATGATTATCAATGAATACTGATGATACTGATAATAGAAGAATTATTTCAGTATCTACGCCTACATATCATTTTAGTTCTATATCATTTGGTTTAGGCACTGTTATCATTTTATGGGGTGCATAAGGATATAAATGTGCATGTTTTAGCTAATTTTTTTACATGATGATGTTTTGCATTATAATGATGCCCTTTATAATCTCATTTATATTCCATGTTTATTCTTAACGATTCACTACTTTGTGATGCATTTCATAATAATGTTCATGCATGAGGAATTCATACTCAATGATTTTGATGGCATTAAGGATGCATCTTTATATGCCAAGTAATTTTTACTTGTACACTTTGGGCATATAGATGGTGATGTGTTTTTGTTGAATGAATTAAGAAGCACTTTAATTGATGATGCATGGCAATGGTTTGATTTGTATTCTACTAGTTATATTTCATTAACTACATTGACACATGAATTTATTAAGTATTTTAATTCTTTCCTTAGAGTGTGTTGAGAACTAATTTATGATCACTTTACTATGGATTTGTGAAGTGCTTGTGTAGACCCTCATGTCTTGTGTCTATGTAATGTGTTCCTTGTTGTGTATGGTTCTTCATATTTTTTTGCCTTGGTTGAGGTCCTTGTTATGCTTTCATGACAAATTGGTTTGTTTAAGTCTATCTAAAGGTAAAATTTTTGCCTATCAATGCCTTTGACATTGTTATAATTTTTTATTCACTTGTTATTAGTATTTGGTTTCCCTTTAAGTGTGTTATTTATTTTTGTTGGGTTCTATGAGCAACACCTTCAATTAGGCATTAAAACTCCCATCTATTACCAACTCAATAGGTACTATATTAGGCCCATCTTCACATTTGCCAACCCAATCTAGACTCATTTAAAGAACAAGTAACTTAGTCTTGCTTTGATACGAGGTGTTGCACCTTTAGCAAAGAAAATTTAGCTTCTCTAGCAATGAAAGTTCTCTTTACTGTTGCCTTCAGATGGTACCAAATTCCTCCATCATTTAATCACTTCACATTCTTTGTCCATAATATTTATCTTTGACAATCCACCTGTCTTTATTTGGCATAACTAGTATTCTACAATCAACAATAACAAAACGTCAAATTTAATTAAATATAAATTAACAATTAATTAAATATAAATTAACAATTAATTAAATATAAATTAACAATTAATTAAATCAAATGAATATTAATCAAACTTAAATAATCAACTTGACTAATGCTTTGGCATGACTATGCTATTTTTATCCATTCCCCTTATTTTCAATTTATGCCATTTACCAAACCCATCATGACTATCAACTATACTCCTAGGCACCTCTTGTCAAATCACTTCCTATCCACTTTCTCCAACCTCAAGTCTATAACTAATTTCCTAGCTTCACTACCATCACAAGTTGGGTTGGAACTTATCTAGTATTGTTATAGTCATTTGGATTTGGAACTTCAATTATGGATTAAGGGGTCCTATAAATGATTCTATTAACAAGTCTCGTTTTCCATATCAAGCACACACCCTTTTGAGTTCCATGATTTTAGCAAGTTAAATAGAAATCAAACTATCATTTTTCTAGAAGGTCTCATGACCATTTGATTAAGAACCTTCATTTGGTTGTATGATTCAACTCACAAAAGATGAGTAACATCCATGGTGATGAGACTTGCATGTATTGTCATTTCGAGGAACTCAAAATTGTTGACACAATAAATATGGCTGTAATTTAAAAAAGCAAGCATGGCCAAAGAAAAAAGTAGGCTTTTATGTTATTGGGTCTGTAGTTTATGGAGTGATAGTGGTATAGATTTAATTATCCCTTGGTTGTCATTGCTTTTACTGCTTTTACTTTATCAATAACACTCATGAACTCCTTGGGAATGCCCATTTTTGCCTTTGGGTTACCTAGAGAAGCAAGGATTTAGCTAGCCTATTTTTTGGTGCACACACCTTCTACATTATGCCTTTGTTGAACATGGAATTTTGGGCTCCCTAGAATGACATTGTTGAAACTTTATAGATAACTTGAAACAGTCCTGAAATTGCTGGAAAACTATGGACTAATGGACTATATAGGATCCCAAAACCATAGGGCGAATTTCAAACAATGATCTAACAATTTGTTTTTATGTCCTTAGTTTGATATTGTCAATAAAAAAACATCAACCTACCCAATTTCAGGCCTCCTCCCAACCACATTCGAGGTTGCATTGGCCTGATCCTAGAAGACAAGCAAAAAGACTTGTAAGCAAAAAAATGCATCATTTTTCATTTTTTCCTAATGTGGGAATTAGATAGAACAAATCAGGGAGTAGTAGTGCCTTCATAAGCCCAACTGGGCTTCTTATTTAAAGAGTGTCATATGCTCTTACCATGAAGCACAAATCCCATTTTTGGGGATTACCTTAATTAGATAAGCACTCAAAATAATGTAAATGTCTTGTTACCAAGATAATCACATAATTGGGTAAAAACTGGATTGAAAGTAAGTTTGTAAATGTTCAATTTCATAAGTTTAGTACTAATTCTCTCGTGTTTATTAACTATTCTTTTTCATATCAGTAATAAAAATTATTAGATTCCGTTACAAATCAAATGCATTCAATTTTAGTTAATGTAGGTACTATATTAGGTCCATCTTCACATTTGCCAACCTAGTCTAGACTCATTTAAAGAACCAGTAACTTAGTCTTACTTTGATATGAGCTGTTGCACCTTTAGAAAATAAAATTTAGCTTCTTTATCAATGAAAGTTCTCTTTTCTTTTTCCTTTAGATGCTATCAAATTCCTCCATCATTTAAGAACTTCACATTCTTTGTCCACAATATTTATTTTTGATAATCAATGTGTCTTTATTTTTACATAACTAGTTTTCCACAATCGATAATAATAAAGCATCAAATTTAATTAAATATAAATTAATGATTAATTAAATCAAATGATATTAATCAAACTTAAACAATCAACTTGACTAATGCTTTGGCATAACTATGCTCTTTTACCCCTTCCCCTTATTTTCAATTTATGTCATTTACCAAACCCATCATCACTATCAACTATACTCCTAGGTACCTCTTGTCAAATCACTTCCTAACCATTTTCTCCAACCTCTTGGCTTCATTACCATCACAAGATAAGCTGGGTTGGAACTTATCTACTACTGTTATAGTCATTTGGCTTTGGAACTTCAATTATGGATTAAGGTGTCCTATAAATGATTCTATTAACAAGTCTCATTTTCCATATCAAGCACACACCCTCTTGAGTTCCATGATTTCAACAAGTTAAATAGAAATTGAACTATCATTTTTCTTGAAGATATTATGACCATTTGATTAAGAACCTTCATTTGGTTGTATGATTCAACTCATAAAAAATCATCTAAACAATTTTTTTTAAAAAATTCCCTAAGGCCCTGATGCTTTGTGTAAGTTCACTTCAAAGGCCTAACTGAAGTCATCATAAAGAACTAGCACACCACTTCAAGCTTTTAGAGGTTGCAAAATTGGAATTCTAACCAGATATGTTTCACCACAAAGGATAGATGATTTATCCATTCCATTGCTTTCTGCATTCTCAAGACATCTCCTTCTATGTAAAGATTCAACTTTCTGTGCAATAAGGATCTTGAATTCTTTCAACTATTGTCAATTATGATTTCAGTATGGTTAAGACTCTAGGAGGAAGTCTTGAAGCTCCAATCACAAACTGGCAAAATGCTAATGATTAGAGTAAGCTCTCCTATGATTTGAAAAAGATTATTAAAGGAAAGGTTCGTTAAATTTGTACAATCAAATTTATTTTGATCAACAAGGGTCTCTACCACCATAGCTCACGTGTACTAAATATTCCTTCAAATTATCCCTATACACCATAGTATCATTCTCCCTTGATTCAGTACGACATTGATGTCATGCAACCATCCAAGTAGGAAATAGATCAAAGTAATTGATCAAGATCACAACACCTAAGGGACAACAATTTAATAAACGAAGTAATTCTAACAAGGGTAGCGATCCCTGGGAATTAAATATATTTAATTAAAATTTAATTAAAGGTTTCAAACCAATGATTAAGGGAATAGTTGTGACTCTTCCAAAAAAGTAGTAATAATGAAGAGGTGTGATTCCCAAGAAATTGAAGATATAAGAGGGAGAGTTTTTCATTTGAGAAGGACATCCATAACATCATTCAATAATTCAATTAATCTAGTAGAATCTTATGTGACTTTGCAACTAAATTATGTTCTCAAGAGTAGTGATGATGTGAGAATGGATGTGACTCTTTCAAATGTGAAAGGTTGTGACTCCCTCAATAATAAGATATAAAAGGGAGATTATTTCCTTATGGAGAAATCATCTATGGGGAATGAATCAATCAATTAGTTTGGAAATAAATTATCATTCTCAAAAGGCAACAATGAAGGGTGGTGACTCCTTCAAGAAATGGATATAAAGGGTAATTAGTTCATTGGCATTCAATCATAAATCATCACTCATTTATCCATCAAGAAATCAAGCAATAAAAAGATCAACCAACTCATAATTCAATCATCACATCATTCAAGCATCATTCAAGTATATTGTAAATCCATAAATATCAATTACCTCACAATCAATCCAAAATATCAATCAAGTGTGAAAAAGAAGGAATAAGAATAAGAAATCTAATATTTCTCTTTGGAATAGAGATTAAGAATATCCATTAATAATATTTAGAAAAATAATTGGTAACAACCATTTAAGAGTAAATTTATCATTTCAACAAGAGGTATTTATTTAGATATAATTTAACAAATTCTTTGAGAAGTCATATATTGAATTTGAGGAATTATTTTGCAAATAGGAAGGACGATCGACCTTCCAAGTTCACGAGAGGTGAAGGATGACCAATCTTCATGCTCTTATCAAGTACACCACTCAAAGATGGAATGGATGGCTAGTCTTCTATGCTTGTGGGCCAGGAGGTTGAATGGTTGACCAACCTTACATGCTCTTGGGATTGATCAAGGGGGATGACCAACCTCCAAAGTGGACTGAGGGATGGAAGGGAAATCCACCTTCTATGCTCTCACAATACAAGGACAACCACATAGTGAATTCATTGGAAATGCTTGCAAACGACAATCTCAATGCTGCTTGTCCTTGTATTGCGAGAGTATAGAAGGAAATATTGTACCTACCAAGCTCGTAGAGAATTTGGAAAAAATGCAATAATATGGTGATAGGAAGTTTCTCACATGTACATATTGACTTCTTGCAAAGAGGGTTTACCTAACACAACAAGGGCATTGCAGATATTGTCATTAGGCTGTTTGAGAGCTACTTGCTTTCCCTTTGACATCACCTCCATTATAGCATGTTGTTCCACAAGAAAGGAAGCCAAAGAAGTGGGGCGTGCCATTGGTGCCATTGCTCTAAATTTACCATCCCTAATTATTTCCTTAAATGTTTTTCTTTTGGGTTATCTCAATGCTCAATATTTTATTCGTTATGGGATTTTAAAGGCTATATCAATATTGTATTACTTGTTATTTGGCCTTCATGCATCCTATGATGCCACCAAAGCTAAGAACATTATGGAGGTCATAAAGGATAAAAGAGGAAAACAACCAGCATTTCAAAATTTGAAGTAAACAACTAGGACATTATCTTGGATTTATTAGGTACTAGTCCTTTCCAAGGGCAGGTGAATCAAGAGTATTTAGTTTGAATTAGTAAACAACTAGCTGGGCTTCCCACCAATGATTGCAAATGTTTAAAATTTATTAATTTTCATTTATTGTATTGAAGGATATATTTGATAAGCTTTTACATTGAGAATATATTAAAAATTGAATCAATCCTCCAATTATCTTTAGCTTTAACAATCAGGTCAACTGTCAAACACAAGTTATTAATGTTAGCATACATGATTGATCAATATAACATTTCTATCATTAGATAGTGGATACAAGGCATTTGAAATAGGAGAATTGTCTCTGTTGATCATACAATTGTTGAATGATGTTGAGTAACCACTGCTACTTAAAATGTTTTGGAAACAAGGCGACAACTCAAGAAATAATGAAATAGATTGACACAAGTAAGGTAATGGGTGATGAGAAACATAATAACATGGAAAAATAACACAATGAAGAATTAAAGAGGCATCTCTCATCCACATTCTAACATTATTTGTTCCAAATGATTGGGGCATCCTACTAGTTGTATCCCACCAAATGACTACTTATTTTATTTGAAGCACTATTGCTTAGAACTAATAGTTACAACATCATCTCAAAGGTGAAAAAAATGTAGATATCTAAAATTGACCACATCTTACCTACACATCTAACATTACCATTTTCAACACTTTCCACACTTAACATACTAGTTATAACCACATTCTCATCGTATCAACACTAATTAATAAGATACATTATATTTATGTAATTATCCAGGACTTGTCCTCTAACATTCCCTCCATATCTAATTAACTAAATAAAATCATATTTAATTAAACTAACACCTTACATACAATTTCCCCTAATTGGTTAAATAATCTAATTATTTGATTAAGTGGTCTAAATCTCTAAATCTTATTTGATCCCCCACTAATGGGATAATCACCTCACATCCATAATTTAAAATACAAATAAATACAAGTCACCAATCCAAAGTAAAGTCAAAATTCCAATCCCAACCATCAAATCAACCAAACTAATCCTATCCACCCATCATCAACTACCTTCAATCCAAATCCAAGCTAGCTTTTAATCCCCCACCCATCTAATCAAGTCAATCCTAGCCCTCCATCCACCAACCACTAGCATTTAATCCCTTTTCCTTCCCAAATTTAAAATTCAAATATCCACTCATAAAATATTAACCCTCCATCCTAAAGCAATCTCAACCCTCCATCTATCATCATCAAGTCTATAAATCAAGCAATCCTTAAGCCATTTTTAAGGAAGAAGATTGGATGCAACATATTTATGCTAAAAAATTGGGCACCCACACTCTACTTTAATCATCAACTATTAGTTGGGGCACATCACCTAGATCACCAATGATTTGTGTGGTAAGATATTTCACACTTTTTTCTATTATTTGTGTTCCTTTCACTCTAATCCGAGGTGCATAATTGATATAGGGTAGATTTCATATTTGATGCTTGTTTCCAATTATTTTATCCTATATTTTAGCATTCACCATATCTATTTTAGAGACCTAGCTTAGCCATTTCTAGACTTGTCATAGGACATGAAATTCATTGATACCCTCAAATTATTTAAATTAATAACCTTTATTTTCTTACATCCACATAGACCAAGGGAGGACATATCACCTCAAATTAAAAACATAAAGAAGAAATTGAAGGGGTGGGTGATGTATAAATACTCTTGACAATATTCAAAGAATAAGAAATTTGATATAATTGTGAAGACATATTGCAAAGTTGATATATTTTACCTTTTTTTATAATATAATTGGTGAATCAATGTGAGAGATACATACATCTTTTTGTTTCCTCATATATGTGGTCAATGATTCATAATAGAGTAGTATAGGTTATAATGGTAATATGCATAATCATTACCACTCATAACTAGAGAATATATCCGATCATAATCACATTCTATTCCTTTATGTTTTCTTTGTTGAGCTATGTCAAGGAAACTCTTGAAATTGAACCATACTAGAGTGTTTATGCTTTATAGGATCATATATCACCACATAGTTATGTCACCAAGGTTCAAACAATATGGATTTTGCGTAATGAAACATAGCAACTAGAATTAAACTAAAGTAGAATACTTATTATAGGAGGATCAAAGTCTTTTAAGTTAAAACTAAATATCCAAATGTAAAATTCAAAACTATAATCAAAATCCGTGTATGCCCAAAAGTAGGTATTCACTTTGGATGTTAAGCAATAATATGTGAAAATAAGAAGTTGATAAAGGCAGGTGAAGAATAGATTTATAAAGTGATAAATTTTAAAATGAGGCATCAACAACTGAAGAGCTAGAAAGAATTATCGGGTGACAACCAAGGTGCTTTTATTTAGGAAATCTATAGGATGATATGGATGGACCATTGTGTTAGATGATTTTAATGACATGAATTATACCTTATTTGAGGATGAATTACAATAGGCTTAAAAAAACGTGTAAATATATCGATCCATTTACAATAACCATTGTGGAAATAGAAAAGAACCTTATATGGGTCATGGTGCATGTATAGGATAAGTAATACTAGTGTATTACCTAAAGTTCCATTATAAAAACATTCAAGATTTGGCTAAAGGCATATATAACATAATAGAAGAAAACTCCATAAATGCAAAAATAACACAAGTATAGACACGACAATGAGAACAAATAGGGTATAAAAAAATAGATGAAGTTTCTCCTCCATTAGGATGTATTTGAAAATGCAAGGAATTAAGGCCCAACCCAAGATTCTTGAAGGAAAGTGAAGCTCTAAAATTCCCCACCAATATCATATTTTCAACATGTCTCTTTTATGAGTGAGAAACAATTTTAGCATCAAATCTTGCTTCATAGGAGATGTAACTATGAAATCTAAGAAACCCATAAAATTCACCAAGGGAAATATAGGTCAAAGAGTGTTGTGACAAAATTTACTCCCATATAAGTAGATGAAAATATCTACAAAAGCCACAAATTAAAAAAATACCTATTTTAATTGCAAAGTGTTATTTTTTAGGCTACCAATCCTTACAATTTATATTTAACTCCTTTTGACGCTACTTTCATCTTCTCCTCAATGCTCTTGATGCACAACATGTTTTTTATTGAGCTTGTCAAGACATACCTTACTAAACTCTCTTTCCACTATAGAAAAAAAATATCATCTATAATTATTTATTAGTCTATTATGACAAATAAACCATTAACAACATTGTGGTCAAATGTTTCCACAATTTTTAAAGTAATTTTTCTAAATAGATCACCTCATTAAATATACTTTTATATTTTTCATACATATCAATGAGGGCACTTTTAATCACAATATTTGATACATCTCAAGTTTTGATTATGATATGAATTTTCATATCGTTGTATACAATGAATACTACCACTTATATCCACAAATGCCTTGCAATTGAACTTTGAAGAATTTGAAACCCTATAAAATGCCACATCCCACTTCTTTTGGTCCCCTCCATATACTAGGCACTTATCAATAAATAGGGGAAGAAATATTAGTTGTCTAATTTAATCTTCCACATAATCTAGTTTTTGATTCACAAAACATTAAATTATTTTAACTAATTCAAATTGAAAACAATTGTAAACAAAAAAGAAGTGATAATTGTATTTCAAGAAAAAATAACAATAAAAATATAGAAAATATAGCAACATTAGATGACACATTTTTTTCTCAAACTTACATAATTTTCAAGCAAATAAAATATTTGTAAAACAAAAACATTAGCCATTCCTAGAAATATTTTAATTTGCATAATTTTTAAGTAACACTAATATGAAAAATGACAATACACACAAAAAAAAAAAAAAGCCCCTATCCTATAGGTAGGGATTGATGATTAATCATATTATGTCCGTGAAGAAATTATTTTTGAACTTTTAAAATCCCTCTTAGACTTCATTTTCTATAATGGTTTCAAAAGTATTGTTTGAATATATATTAATTTATTTTTTATTTTGTTGCATAATATAACTCTTTGAATGTTTTGTCTTTATTTTGGTAAAGACTAATGATGTAAAAAAAACTGGTTGATATGTGTATGATAGAAAAACCAAACTCTTTTCTAATGTTTGAGATTTAGTGGATTTAAATTTTATTTATTATTTTTTCTTGTTTTGGAGTAATTTTGTAGGTGTTTTTTTCTATTTCTTTATCATATAAAATAATCATATAAAATAATTGAAAAAATAGTTAGAGTTATTTTGTATATTCTAAAGTATGTCAATTCAATATTTTCATTGGTAATTATGGCAGTTGAAAATTTATTTGTTTGACAAATGGTCATAATGATTTTTGATAAAATAAGAAGTATTTACAAGATGTAGTATCCAAACACAAAAGGCTGCAAGGGTAGACAGTTTAAAGCAAAAAAGAAACCAGGGTCATAGGAAACAAATAGACCAGTGATATCAAACTTACAATAAAGTCACAATAGAGTAACTATCAAAAATAACAAACAATAAGAAAAACACCCTACTGGAGAAAGTTTTCCCAATCCCCCATGAGGAATTTAAAGACATCCTACTTTTGTTGGCTAAAATTGGGATCGGTTGTCTTCTCTGTTAGGTTTAGAAGGCAGATATCTAATAGTTAAATGCAAATTTGATCAATAAAATAGAGAAATAAAACACACACAAAAATTATAGCAACAACAAGACAACACCAAGAATTTAACGTGGTTCACCCAATATGGGATACATCCACAAAATCGTAGCCATCCAATGATTTTATTATCTAGTGAAAAACATATTACAATCTCGTGAATAATTCCCTACTGCAACTCCCATCCCAACCGTTTATTACAAGCTTTTTAGAAGCTTCTAGAATTAGGGTTAAATTACAAAGTCATATTTTATTTTGTCAGCGACAAAGTGAAAAAATAGGAGAAATTTTTTTCTCGGGGGCTGTAGCTCCCGAACCCCTGCTTGAGGCCTGACCCAACCTTGGACCCCAATGAGGATACATGAAGAGTGTTCAATATAGCATGATTAGTCGCCACGTACCAACATTCTCTTGCTTTTTTATTTCCTCATGCAGTACAAAACCAAGAGTTACAACAGAGTGATGTATGACTTTTAGGGTGAAACATGAGAGGACATTAAATTTCCTCTCCAAATTTTCAACCCTAGTCAATAAAGCCATGAAGTCTTGGAAAGTCTTCTCGTAATTGGGGTATTTATCATCATTGTGTTCTTTAGTGGCGGGTGGATTCCTCTATTTCTTACAACATTGCATTGAATTCAGGAAACAAACTTGGACCATCAACATCTACCTCAGGTTCCTTTACATCATCATAATTGTTGCTACCATCATCTTCCTTGACTTGCTTAGAATCATCATTGGAAATCTCATCAATTGTAACATTAGGGGCTTATTTTCCAAATCTTCACACAGTAGGTTTAGTGTAGTCAACAACAATATTTGGGTCGGGTTCTCTTTTACTCTCATCTTTGTTCATGTTTTTATTGTTATCATCAACCGCCTCCTCATAAAAAATGCCTTCTTCAACATAGAAGTTTACAATGGCTTTCTTTTTATTTTTTGTGGGTGGCTCTTTCATAGTTGTATTAGGTCTTTTTCCAAGCCTTTTGGGGGGGGGGGGTGTTTAAGCTTACACAACCCAACAACAATGATTTTTTGGCCTAATGACTTTTGTATTTTGGAAGATTTGGGTTGCTTAATTGAGGGATTTGAATTTGGATCAAGAGTGGCATGTTTAGTAGGCAGATTGAATTTTCCTTTTGGAGTAGGTTCGACAACTTCCTCATTCTAAGCGTTTTAGGGGCCTCTAGAAGGGGAAGGGACAATAGAGGGTTCTTCAACCAGGAAAGCCCTAATTAGCTTGAGGGTACATAAAGCAAGGTGGAAATGGTACAATCTAAGTACGATCCCTTGGTAGAGTAGAATGAGTTGTTTACCCAAGTTTTTTAAAGACATCTCCATGTCCTCTTTCACAAATTGTTCAAGAGAGGATACAAGGTAGAATGGAAGGCTAATCAACACCATGTTCCTAAAATGGTTTAGAAGAGGGAAGTGATAGAAATAGTAGCATTAAAACTACCCTCAAATGTGATATATTTCATTAAAACAAGGCATACCTTATCCCATGGGTTGGGGAGCTTGTCACAGTTGTATTTCACATGCAGTTTAATAGGGGTTTCACCTTCTTTGAAAAACAAGTGCATATTCTCCATGTATTATACCTTCATATTCTTCTTCAACTTATGCCCATTGCTCAACAAGCCCGTGGCTTATTCTATCACCTCTTTGTTAACTTTAAAGGAAATTCCTCCCATCTCGATGTGTCTTTTGTTTTATGCTCTAGAAAATTGGGTTGAGAGTTTTTCATCATGCCAGCTTAGACACTCCATAAGTAGTGCTAACTCACCTTCCACACAAACATGCCAGAGTAGAGCATCCTTCTAGAATTCTTCACATGAGACTAGCTTCAATCTCACCCGTTCTCCACCTATAGTCTGTTGAAGGTAAAGATGGCAACATTGAATAAGGTTACCACTGTAGTGATTTAGGAAATAAATATAGATGGATCTTCTAGAATTAATGTAGGATTTTCCATCAAATAACTTCAAAGTAGCCAAAAAGAACAAATGACAAAGCATCAAGTGGAAAATCATGCTCAAGATAGGAGTAATCCTTGGGTATATACAATCTATCAAGATTTTAGTTAGAGTTATCTTTTTGGCATCATTTTTAGGCTGAATTATAAACACCCTTGTGCCAAAATTCCTAATCCTTTGCTTGAAATTATTGAAGCACATTTTTGGATTAATCTAGGCCATCTTGGGTGGCGGGATTTCAATCTCGGGACAACACTCAAATTTTGAGTTTCTACCCATGATTAATTGCCTCATGATAATTGGTCATAACCGTTGTCTTATAGCAGTAAAAAATGATTTCATTTTCCTAATGATTTCATTTTCCAAATTTGAATTTTTAATGATTATTTTATTCTAGCATTTAAGATTTCAAATTTTCTATTGGTTCTAATATAATTTCCTAGTTGTAAATTTGATAAGGAAAAAAAACCAATAATAAAGTATTACATACATGTAGAAACTAATCCATTATTAATAAGTGGTCTTTACAAATTCTTGAGACCAATAGGTGTAGCATAGATTATGTCATATGAGTAATTCCACGTTTCCTTTCACTTTGTGCACAATGACTTGTATATATTTAATAAAACAATAGAAAGTGTTACAAGAGGTTTTTTATTTTGAAAATGGTGTTTCATACAAGTGTACGGATTTATAGATATTTTTGTTCCAATATCAGTACATTCTAATATATTATATGTTTATTTTTTCTAGTTTGTGACAAGTGGTGGAAAATCTAGCACCTTTAGTTCCTTTTATAGATGAAGTAGCCTTGTCTACACTTCAATGTTTAAGGATGTGAATAAAAGTTTTATTATTTCAATTTAGTTCCTTTTTGGTAGTCCTTTCCTTTTCATAGTTGTGGTGGGAGGCTATACATTCATCTTCTTTGTCATGTAAGTGAAATCAACTCATCAATAGACTTTGGAGGGTTGAATTCCAACTCTATGAGAGTGGGTTTCATATCCTTCTCTTCGAGATCAACTTAATATTGATAGGGTAATCCCATGTGTATACCTTAACATGTATTGAAATGAAACAAAATGGACAACCGAAATTACTAATAGCTAATCCCAATCCATTGACATGGCCCCACATCTTGTCACTAAGCCAAGAACAATTATCCATCTTAAAACCCTTATATAGCTAAGAAAATTTTGCTAGCATAACTTGAATGATATAAATTCATTTAAAAACTCTCTTGATGATATATCCCTAGTTATATTATGAGGTCATGAATGCACAAAATTGAGTCCTTTATTCCTACACTACTGGTAAATGTTTTTGATTTTTTTGAGTGATTTGTGATTGATCAGGTGGACTAAAGATTGATTCCTATTTGATTGGGCTACAAATTTAGAAATAGCAATAAGGAAAACAATGAGGGAAACATAAAAGAAATGATCCAGGTACATGTGCCATCAAATTATAAGCATTTTACATAAAGCATACTTAGTAATATAAAATTGAATTGTATGAATGGATATGAATTAAAAAAATGATCATTACAATGTTGATAACATTTTAAAATGATGTTACATCTTAAAATGACCAATATAATCATGTCAACAAGTGTGATGATAGAAAAACTTAAGTAAAAACTTCCTTGAATAAATATAATAAGCTTAGATCTACATTCCCAGTATAATACCTAAAATATTTTATCCTTCAATTAATTTAGTGCCCTTTTGAAACAAGATATGACATGGTTAAAGACATAAACAAACCCTAGCACTTGCATAGTCTCCAATTGCAACTAGAAGAATGAACCTCCTCCAAAATGAACCAAAATATTCATTATAATAGTATCATGGTGAAACCCTAATTTGCAACTTTGTAGCACTAAGAAAATCCATGGTCTAAATGCATTCTCGCCAAAAAAGGATACATCTTAGATTGAAAGGCAAGGAAGAGCAATGCCATTACATTTTGCAGTCAAAATCCATTTTAAAAAGTGTATGCATTATTGTTGGGCTCTCCTTTTAAATATATTAGAATTCAAAAAGTGTTGGCATCCTGGGAATTGTCAAGAACTTAATGAAGTTCTAGAACCGAAACAAAGTTTTTCCACCAAAACATTGCACTTGCTTTTTCTACGTCAAATATTGGCTACGTAATCAAAACTCTCTTATTTTTTCAACATTAAGAACCTCTTTGGGAACTTACAGTTCATTAGGAACCATGTAAAGAGCATCGATGCCACCAAGAAACTTTTATCTTTGTTGGCCTCCAAGTGTGTGATGAGAACTCAAGGGAGTTTAACCATCGAAAAAATCCTCCATTTATTTCATTGACTATCTCTCACCCTCTTATCACTCGTCAAAGATATGTTGGGAACTCAGAACATAAGGAGGTTCTTAGTTTTTAGTTCTTGGTAAAACTCTAACATAATCCTTTTTTCCTTATTCCACCAAGTCAGAGGTTTGTTTCCCACCTAGAACTCCTCGAAAGGAAATGCAGAACACTTTTGTTAGAGCTTACAACCTTTTTGGGAACTATACACTCATCAAGAACCTTAAGCTTGTCAAGAACCAAGTTTGGGATTTAGAATCTTGTTGGGGACCTTAGCCATGTCACGAGCTTCAACCATGTGAGGAAGCATGACATAGTTCTAACATTTAACACATTCTTATTTCTCACTTTGTCCATCTCTTTTTCCCCCATTGAAATTGAGGGTTCAAGTTTTGGGAGGAACCTAGAACTTGGAACTTTGCTTATAATTGGTGGGCATTGGGTGTAGTGATCCCTCTATGTTCAATAAATTGATGTAGATAATTAATACATACAACTTAACAGACCAACATATCCCTTATTAATCAATTCATTGTCTTAGAGGTGCTTCATTTAAATTATCAACCAAGGAATCATAATCTTGAGATGATACCGACACTATATATGCAACTAATACTTAGGGGCCTAATTTTCCCCCCATGATCCTACACTGACTCCTAGATTTGTAAATAGAAGAACCGTCTTAGAGCCTAACTTGATTATCTAGACCTGCACAAAGAAGTTGAGGACTAGGTAAACTATAGAGTTCCTCATTAAATGGAAGTATTGGCCTATCAAAGTTAGCACATTGGAAGATGAATTTGTGCAACAAAATCCATAATTTCTTAGCATTGAGGATAACACACATGGGTCAAACCACAATAGTGGTTTACAAATTTTATGAGGAAGGAAAATTCATTTTTCTTCCTTTCCCCAAACTCAATGAGTTAGGTCGAACTCAATGGTTCAGCCGAACCACCTTATATGTTTGACCGAACCCCCAAACCATAAACAAAAAAAATAAAAATTTAAGGGGTTCGATCGAACATGGGTTTGACCGAACCCCCTCAAATAAGGCAAAAAAAAATGAGCTTGTCACTGTCATTTTCACTTTTTTCTGCTTTCCTTGTGCTCTGTACGTGCGGCGAATGACGAACATGATCTCCAAACGGAAAACAAACTCGACTTCATCTCTCCGGCGAACGAAAAATCAACTTCATCTCTCTAAATTTCATCAACCCAACTTGCATATCGAGCACCAAGTTTGTCAAATTCAAATTTCGTAGACTTCAAAATGCATTTGTTTGTTAAATTTTGAAACCCTAAATGCAAATTTTTTCAAATTTGTTGAATTGAAATTGCATTTGTTTGAAAGTTTCTAAAGCCTTTTCAACATACACTATTTCTCTGATACATTTCTACTCTGTCAAAAAATTAACATGCCCTGTCTATGCTTCCACATTTTGCATACATTTCTACCAGGGCACCTCCAATTTATTTGAGGCATTATATCAAACAGTTCATTAACAAATTTATTTGAGGCATTATATCAAACAATTCATGGTAATTTTTGATGGAGTATGATAGAAATAGTGTTTCCATTGTATGCACCCTATATCAAACAATTCATTAACAAATTTATTTGAGGCATTATATCAAACAGTTCATGGTAATTTTGATGGAGTATGATAGAAATAGTGTTTCCATTGTATGCACCCTATATCAAACAGTTCATTAACAAATTTATTTTAGGCATTATACCAAAAACACTATTGGAAATTTATTTGAGGCATTATATCAAAAACACTATTTCTATCATACTCCATCAAAAACACTATTGGAAATTTATTTGAGGCATTATCAAACAATTCATTAACAAATTTATTTGAGAAATTATATCAAATAGTTCATGATATAAAGTTTAGGTTGCATACAATGGAAACTTGGATAAAATTCTTCATATTTTGCCTTTGAGTCTTATGACATTACTCCAAAAATGGTTGGTGAACTAAATGTATGAATCGAAGAATAAATTTAGAGGAAAGAAACTAGTTGTTTGAATGAAATGTATAATAAAATATTTCTATTAGGATTAGAAGGAATGAAGGTATTATTACATTTTCTAGTATTAGGAAAATATAAAAATATGTCCACTTTACTATATATATATTTAAAACTATTCTTCATATATCCATGTTAAAACTATTAAAAATTAAATTACATAAATCTAATTTTAAATTTGTACAAAGAAATAAATGACTTTGACTAAGAGCAAATATTTAAAATATAGCTATCCTCTTTGCAAAATCCAATTTGATTTGAGATATTTATGGACAAAACATATGGATGAGCATGAGGTAAGTAAGAAAGAATAACCTTAATTTATATCTTCCCTCATCAAATAATTTCACGTTTAAAGAGTTTCTTAAGGCATATCCAATTATGAAAAACTATTATATACTTGTTATAACTATATTAAAGTATATCATGAATAAATTGAAAGGATAAAGAGTAAATCGCTAAAAACACATACATAAATCATAGAAGTAAATTGATTAATATAAGGAGATTCAAGTGGTTGGATAATTTTTTCCAAGGAGTGGAAGAGGTTAAGAAGGAACCATCAAATAAATATAATATTTTAAATACTTTAAAAGAAAAATACATTTCTCCCTGCTCTAAATTCAAATGGTATTCCTTCTAAGATGATAATAATTGAAAAAGAAGAAAATAATAATTATGATGATCAAGTACCATTGATAAGTTTTAAGAGATCAAATAAAATATTCAACAACAAAAGAAAAAAGAGAAAATAGTTAATGCTAAAGAAACAACTACAACCAAGCTACTATGTTAATAAATTCTCCTCTTATGTAGTCTTCATTTCCCTATAAATTGTGGCCTCCTTGTACAAATTAGCTATTGATCACCATAGTGAAACAAATTTAACATTTTGAAATGGTTAAACATTATTATTATTTTTATTTGTATAAGTATAATTATTATGGGGTCATTTCTCCTCTCCTACTCTTCCTAATAAGGTTCTATTTTACAAGCCTCATATAAATGTTAGGGTTCTAACTTCTAAAAATTGAATAGTGTCAACTTAATCTCATTAGACAATGCTCCCCTAGTATTAATGGGGCCAACTTTTTATCTATCAAACTCGGCTATGTTTACATTGAATAAGAATTTGATACCTTTATCCTGATACTTGAACTAAGATATCTTGGCTCTAATTTTAGTCCTTTTATCTAAAAATTATTGGTGACATATCCATTCGTGTTTAGTTTTAATCATTTATTATTGCAATTAATTATTACAAGGACATTCTTGAAGCTTGTATTCCATCCCCACCATTTTTATTCTAAATATTTGACATTTTCTTTCAACTTAAAGTCTAAATTTTATCCTTAATGCCATACATATTTTTCTAGGATAACACATATTCATTATATTTCACTAAATGTGTTCAGGCATAGAAGAAAAACCTTCAATATATCTTTAAGATAAATTTGATACCATCAAGATAATCCCACCTTTCATTGCATTAATATCAAGGTTAACTAACCCTTCCTCTTTACATGCTTTTCAATTAGAGTATCCTCTAGTAAAAATAGAAACATTAATAGTGTGGTTATCAAAGGTGTCTAGGGATGCACACATCACTATTATTAATAAATTATAAGATTGTAAGAAATGTTTATGGAAGAAATAACTATCTAATAGAGAATATAATGTATTAGCACATATCTAACTATTACATATTTTAAATAAAGCCCCTTTAAAATCTATCTTATTTCCATTTAATGAGTCAACTAGGTTCAAAATTATTTTCATCTTATTCCCCCAAAATTCATCACCTTTACAACAAAACTTGATTTCATCTAATTTATCTTATTTATTCTCAAATCATATTAAAATCACCACCTTAAACTCTAAGAAATATTTGGTAACTTATTTTTTTTTCTTCATTTAGAAAGGGGTGTGAAGGGGATTTAGAACCTTTTAAAGTTTCTTTCAAAATAACTAGGAAGATTTTATTCATTGCCTTTCTTGTTGCTTTTAGGATTAGTGTTATGAATTTCGTGCCTTCATTCTTAAAAATTCTTATATCAACTCATTTAGCATTTCCATGATCTTTTATATGGGAAAGGTCAACATACAATGAGGTAGACACTTTCCATTTTTTTTTAATTCTAATTGGAATGTCTTTCTGGGAAACTTTTTAGTCTTTTGAACACCTTACAAAAAATATGATAAATGTGTGATTATTTTTCTTTCCACTCCTATAAATTTTGATGTGCTTGGATATATAATTGAGATGATTCACTCATGTAATGTAATGATAAAGAGATTTAGTATATATGAAGAAATAAGAATATTATTTTATTTTAACTAAAGAAATTGTGTGTACTCTATCTTAGCAGAAAATTACTAATTAATTTTTGAATTATATACTTATAATTTAAAATAGAGCATCCCCTTTAATAAAATGGAATATAAGATGATAGGATTTAATTTTAATGAAATGAGAAATATGATGTTTTATATTAAGAAAAATTTACAAATATATGGAACTCATACATTGTTGAGAAATTCAGCTAAGATGTAACTACGTATGAGAATTAAGATGCTTTCGAATAATTTATATACCTTCTTTCAATAATTAACATTAGAAATTAATACTTGGCTCATATTGTATACCCACCTCCCAATGGTCTTGGAATGGATGCATTTAGATGGAGAAGGATTTCAAAAGGCTCATGGTACTTGTGGACCCCTCAAAGGCATGATATATAACACATGGACTTTATTTATGAAATTTGGTCTTTATTTGTTGGCTTCTAGTATGAATGTTATCTATAAGGTGGAATTCTTAGTTGAGACCCTCAATCTTCCATTGTTGGTTTCTAGTGTGATTATACAATATACTCGCCAAACTGTATTAATTTCTAATGTTAATTATTCAAAGAAGGTTTTGTTTCATAAGAAGAGACCTATGTTCACATATTCCAAGGCATGTTATTATCCACAATGCATGGCACTTCTTCACATCTCTACCAAGTTTTAAATAGATACAGATCTGCTATTTCCATGGAGGAGATTGATGATTTAAAAAGAAAATATCATGCCATTTCTTTCTTGAGAAGTCATGCTTGCATTCATGATTTGCAGCTTCCATCTTCATCTAAAAAGAATTTTTTTTATCGTTATGTGCTTGATATTAACAAATCAAAACCTTCATTTGAGCATGATCGCCAACACAAAGGTAAACGAGTGGAGACAAAATAAAGCTCGGTTAATGGATTTCAACATGTTGGTGGAAAATCTGCATCTTTTTGAAAGTGGCTTCCTAGCTTATTAGTCTTATGTTTAGTAAGGTTTTGTAATCTCCACTGTGTTATGTATTCAGGTCACGGGTATATCTAGTATGGTGTCTTCTTTTGGGTATTTTGGGTGCATAAGAGAATCTGCATATGTACTGATGTATTCAACCAATGTGCTTTTGTAACATTGTAATCAGACACTTGGTCATTTGTACTAGGACCTCATTGGTCTTTTTGATATTTTATAAGATTTGTTACTCGGATTGCAACTGGGGGTTTTCTTGCTGGTTCTTTCCCGCTAGTATGTCCGCCTGAACCAGCTATATGTAAAATATTATATATAAATAAAATTATAAGTGGTCTCCCACTTTTGCTTAAAAAGAAAAGTTCTTGTAAATGTCCACATCTTTTTCCTTGACATAGTTGCTATTTATTAAAAGATTTCTTATGATTTTTCATAATGTTGGTTAATACTTTACTGTAAATATTCTATAGTCATGCTCTTAAATGTCATAAGAATATGTCATAAGATGGTTTCATCTTATAAAGATATAATAATATTATATGCATTTAGAACATCTTAGACACCTCCCTTGAAGCATTCAACAAATGACAAATAACTACCAACACAGTGAGATGCCTCATTTCCTAATATGAGGACGAAAATAATAAATCAAAATATTAGGATGCAAGGTTGACCCACCTTTCCCAATACTTGGGTAAGTTTATCATCTATTGAGGAGTGGATCCCAACAACAATTGTGCTTAGTGCTTACTACTAATCCAAGGAATACCTATTCATTTTTTCTTTATTGTATGCCTAATGACTCCTCATCTCAAGTTAAATTGTGGGAATGGATTTTTATGCCCTC
>VDFB02000007.1:42053443-42099514 GCA_007258455.2 Sequoia sempervirens | reverse complement strand
TGGTTTTCAAGTTTTTAACTCCCTTTATTCGTATGGTATTATATAATTTCTTCCCTTTTCTTTTTCTTTCTCTCAACTGTACATAACTTTGTCTTGGCAATTTTTGCATTAATGTTTGTAGTTTGATTTTTTTCCTCTTTAATTTTTTAATACTTTTCATCAAAAATATTTTATTTTTTTTCCTTTTTACCATCATTCTATCACACACCTTTTAATTTAATATTTCTCCTCTAAATTTTAGAATTTCTTACTTTTCAATTTTCGAATTACGCAATTTTTTATTTTTTTTGCTTTTCTCTTTTCTTCTTCTTCACCATTAATTTTTTTTTTCTGGCCTTTCATTTCCTCAAATATTTTTACCTTCACCTCTGACACGTACCACCACTTACAAGAAAAATCTAGGATCTTTTGTAACATTGCTCTTCACAACATGTTCTAAGATATTTGACAAATAAAAAAAATTATCTACGAAAAGAGGAGGTTCGATACCTTTGTAGCTGTTGTCAATGTATTGCTATCCGTATTGTTGATACCATGTAACATTTTCTCTCTCAACTGTTGGTGGACCCACTGGATTTGGCATTACTTGCCATATTTTGTTCGAGGTTAGTAGTGGAGAGGGTTCTAGATTATGTTTGATGGCATACTTGATCACTTCCTTATTGTCTCCAGATTGCTAGGTTATGAACGTATCTTCTACCATTATTATGGCCTTCAAGCATGATCCTTCCTCCTTTGGATATTCATCCAAGTCCTCTTTGTCCAAGTCACTTTCATTTTTTATTACTTTTTTCATTCTTTCCCTCTTAGCTTCTTCGCCCAGTTTGTAGGCCACATACCCTCTTTTTTCTCCTTCGTAGGGTGTATATAGTTTCTAGTGACCCCATACTTTCTTCCACAGTGCTGGTGTTTCAAATAGAGCATTTGTTAAATATTTATGTATTCATGGCATTAAAATTCCTTCTATTGGTTTCTTGACCAATCTTTCCTGCATGATTTTTGGATCTCCTCTCTTTGTCCAATCTTCTTCCACTATAAACTGGTTCCCAATTATTTCCCAATCTTCTTCTTCTATGACTTCAATTTTGCTTATGGTCCAATCTTCTTTTGTAGGGTATCCCAACATATTTATTCCAATAGATGCTTCCCTTATGTCCTAGTATGGTTTTAGTTTTAATTTGTTGATGGAGTCTTATAGTAGAGTCCCATCTAAATTCTCAAGTTTAGTTTCTCCATTCTCACCAACTTCTCTGATTTTAAATGGTCCAAGCCACCTTACCTTGAATTTACTAGGCTTCATTTCGTTACGACTGTTATATTTGAGAGCCAATTGTCATGGCTAAAAGTTTGCTCGTTGGAGGTGTTTTTTGTGCCAATACTTCCCTTCTGCATCGTCTTTGTGGCCCATTGTGTGGGTACTCTCTTCTCATCCAATTTTTTAATTGAAATAGCCATTCCTTCAAGCTTTCAGTGTTGCCTAGTCATTTCTCAATGACAATCCTTAGACTGGGCACCATGTACTCGATAGGAACTACAAAAAGTATTGACCATACATCAATTGGAATGGTGTGTGGCTTGTCGTCACCTTGTACATTGTACGGTAAGCCCATAGTACAACTAACAGTTTCTCATCCCAACTAGCTTCCTCGATGTCGCACAAATTGTAAATGATCGATACGAGCACCTTATTTGTGGATTTTTCCTGCGCGTTCACTCTTGGGTAGTACGGGCTTGACAAGTTGTGAAAAATCTAAAACTCTATCATCATCAAGCGAATGCCATGATTGATGAAGTGTCCACCCTTTTCATTCATAATCTGTATCGGGATGTCATACCTCATGACTATCTACTCATATATGAATCTTTCCATACTAACTGTAGTGTTGTTTGGCAGTGCTCAAGCCTCTGCCCATTTATTTTTTTCTATGGCAACGATTATGTACCTGAACTAATGTACTTGGTTGACTTTTAGCAGACTATTGAAGTCTAATTCCCATCGCTCAAAGAGTTCTTGAGGTTGAGTTGGGAAGAGTGACATGTAATATCTCTTTAGTGGTTTTCCAACTCTCTAGCAAGTATCGCATCCAACCACCCACTCTTGGGCGTTGGTGTGCAAAGTCGACCACCATAGACCTACCACCAGAATTTTACGTGTTGTAGCATCTGGCCCCATGTTCCCTCTAGCCAATCCTTCGCGTGCTTCCTTAAGAGCTCCTAGAATTTCTTCTTCCATGATGCATCGCCATAGTACTTGGTCCAATCCCATCTTATATAACAACCTATTGATGAGCTGGAATGTTTTACTCTTTAGTACTAGTTTTCTTCATTCCCTTGGTGGAATCTCATTTGAAAATGTGGGTGTAGATATGTACTCTTTGATGCTCTTGTACCATGGGGGTAGTGCTGCAATTTTAAATTAGTGTGTGTTTAGGAAGTCTTCATTTACTCCTAGAGGTTCACTTGATTTCATCCTAGGGAGTTGATTGGTGATGAAATGGCTATTTTTTGGCCAAACGATGATAGTGAAGGTGAATTCTTGTAACAACAGGAGCCATCAACTTACTCTTCCTTGTATGATCAACTTATTTACCAGGTACATGAGGCCTTGGTGATCCACATAAAACGTGAAAAGTGTAGCTAGCAAGTAGTGCTTGACTTTGTATGGAATACACCAACAAGAAGAACAAAACAAGGAATGGGAGAAAGTGAAAATAGCAAGAAACAAATGAAATTGAGCATGGTTGAAGAATGGGAAAGCCAAAATCAACAATTGTTTATCAAACATAAATAGTGATTAGGGGCTCCAAAAGAGTATTTACATGTATTAAGTTGGAATTGTAGAGGTTAGTCATGGAGAAGAGGACTTGGGTCAGGGCCCATAGGGAAAGACATTATCATTCTTATGAAAACACATGAACATGATGGCTGTGAAGTCCTAGGCTTTAAAGGACACAATAAAATATCAATTTGGAATGAGGAGAATGAAACAGGTAAAGGACATGGGGGGTCATGGTACTAGTTAGAGAGAGGTGGCATGGAATTGTAAAAGTTGAGAAAGATGGTCAACCTGAATAAGAAATACATATGGCTACAAATAGTAGATAATGAGGTAACTTTCAAATTAGTTGCTTGATACTTTGCACTAAAAAATTCAAATATACATAAGAGGAGAAATCTAGATAGTGAAGACTCATATGCTTCATTAAAAAAATAAATTTACATATGTTTAGTACCTTGGGGGAAATAGTTTTAATAGGTGCCTTTAGTGCAAGGACAACTAACAATCAATCTCTCTAGTTGAGCAGTGAAGAAAGAGGGATGACGACATTAGTCATCTACTTTTCCAAGAATCTGTCTGGAAAGGGTCTCAATTATCCATTTTAAAGGGTATGTGTAAGATCAATATTGGACAAAAAGTGGCGATATGATGGGTATGTGTAGGGTATGTGGCTGATGACTTTTTTCTTACCCAAAATTGATGAAACAAAAAGGTTTTTTAAAGGAGATTCTGAGCTTTCCAACAATATAAATTATGTTTTACTTTGAATTTAATAAATAATTATTATTCATTTTCTATTTGAATTATGACTAAAGTCCTGATTGATAGGCTGATTGAAAAACATCTATAGCTTTCAAATAGTATCACATTTTTTGAATCAGAAACATGCGTCACATTCTATGCTTCACATACTATAAGATTAAAAAAAAATGAATTTCATGAAGTTTTGACCAAGTTAAGGTGGTTAGACATACGAGTTTTTATATTTTTTAAAAGTTGTAATAAAAAAATCATAATTAATTTTGTACTTAGAAAAAAATTACAAAAAAATATGTATCACATCGAGACATGAGTCCTCTACTTATATCTAAAATATTATAAAAAAATATTATCATTTTATTGTGGTTAGGGTGGTTAGACAAACACCTACTTATTATTTTTTCTCTAAAATTTAAGTACTACTGCATTGAAATTTTCACCAAATATATATATATATATATTTAAAAAACCTAGTAGTTTAGAAACTACATTCAATTTTCTACAAATTCCATTCTTACATATTTTTGAAATAATATAGATAACTTATTCAAATTTTTATATCAAGTTGGCTAAGTCTGATTTTTTTGAATTTTTCGCCACTTAAGGGCCGATTTTTTCCATGATGATCTTGCACATACCCTAAAAATTCATCTTGCAGCCTATCTATGTCATGTGCTTTACCACTTGCTAAGTTCTTTATTCCTTGTTTGATATCTTCCACCAAGAAGAGCTCGGTTGATGTGTTAACTATGGGAGGAGATTCTTTCTCTCAGACCCACTCATAAAGGAGCCTTACATATTCTAACCATTGGGCATTGTGATATTGTTTTCAATTTGTTTTCTCCTTCATTGTAGTTCCTTCTGAAAACTTTTGGGATTGTGTTTTCCAAGAGAAATTAGTTCTTTCCTTCTTACATTTACATACCTTTCTTTTTGGATTGCACTGATTTATCATATTTCTTCTTGTTTTCTTTGTTGATCCCGCTCTCTTTCAATGATCTCTTGGCAACATTACACTCTTCATCATACCATGGGTTCGTCAGAAAATTGTTTGCTAACCCTTTCTTGGGATGATATCTTTTGCTAGCACTTAAGGCCTTTCCTTGTTTCTTATGTTATTCTTTATTACATGAAAATTCTGCTCAAGGGCGACACTAACTTGAGTCCCTAATTTTCTTGATTCATGATGATTTGATCTTTGGAAAGGGTTTTATTTTGCATGTGGTGGGATTTCCTACCATGTTGGTTATTTGAGAAGATTCCAAGCTCGATAGGGAAGTCCTTGATATCAAACTCCAACAAACTAGAAATAGAACTTTGGGAGAAAATTATGTAGTCCACCACACTTTGACTATTATAAGTTTTGTAGGTGATACTGCCTCAATTTGGCCTAAATTTCATGCCATTGCAAATAATCATGCCATAAAAGCTACAAAGTCCTAATAATTCCACCACAAAGTGCATCACACTCTCATTTCCATCTTGCAACGCTCTTTCCCAAGGCTGACTTTCTCCTTCCTCCAACCATAAAGGATTGTTGTCCCCTCTTTCTTCATTGCTCAACTAGAGAGATTGTTCATGTTAGTTGTCCTTCCATTAAAGTCACCTATTAGAACCATTTCCCTTAAGGCGTTGAACATATAAATGCTTTTTTTAAAATGAAGCATACAGATCTTCATTGTGTAGATTTCTCCTCTTATAGATCTTTGAATTTTTCAGTGCAAGTAGCAAGCAACCGAAAGTTACCTCATTATCTATTATTTGCAGTCATATGCATCATTTATTTTGGTTCTCTTTGTCAACTTTTACTATTCCATACCGCCTCTCTCTAATTAGTACTATGATCCCCCTCTACTTGTTTCATTCGCCTCATTCCAAACTAATATTTTCTTATATCCTTCAAAATTTGGGACTTTGCAGTGCGATCATGTTCATGTTTTTTTGTAAGAATGACAATATCTTTTCCCTCTACGTTCTCTTCTCCATGAGTAAAATCTACAATTCCAACTTACTACATGTAAGTACTCTTGTGGGGCCCCTAATCCCTATTTCTTGTTTGATAAATGGTCATTGATTTAGGATTTTCCCATTCTTCAACCATGTCTACTTTCCCTTGTTTTTTGTTGCTTTCACTTTCTCCCATTCCTTCTTTTACTCTTTCTAGTGGGCAAAGGTCAAGTCTTCATCTAGGTAATGTGTGTGCCTCTAAGAAGCCCTCTATCTTTAAAATTGCATACTTGTCTACTATATTTCTCTTGATAACTCTTACATGTCTATCCCCTCCTCCATCTATCTTTTTTACAATCCTATTCACTTATTGGATATTCCCCATCCACTTCAACCTGTCTTTAAAGAAGTCCCTTAGTAAAATGTTGGTTCTCTCCTTCTCATCAAAGGCCCTCAAACCTTTGATAATAATATTTGCAGCCTTGCCTTGTTTGTCTTTTTCTTTTCTTTTTTGTATTTTGATTACCTTTCTATGATTTCTTTGTGCTCTTTTGATGATCCACTTACAACTTGCGACCATGATTTGGCCTTTTCTATATGGTCTCTTAGCTAGTTTTCTTTTATTTTTGTGTATGCTAATGTTAATTGAATCTCCTTTATTTGTATTGTGTCACCTCTTTTTGTCATTTTTGGCTTCTTATTTCTAGTTGTTTTCAATTGTTCTAATTCTTGTATTAAAATGACCAATTCTTGTCCTCTTTCCATGTTAATCTATAGGTTTAAAATTTGTTCTTTGAGTATTTTATTTTCCCTTTTCAACTTGCATTTGGACTCTATACTTTCCTTTATCCTGTTGTCTTCATACAATCCCTTTGTTTCTAAAAATTCAAGCATCTTTTTCATGTTCATGAGCTTATCCACATATAACCTCGATGATCACATTAACAGTGTATACATGGGGTTGTATATGTCTTTATTGTCTTGGGACACTTTTTCTCTACCACCTTTGTTTGTTGTGAGTACTTCTATTTTGTTGAGTTTTAACTCAAAATTGTATAGAATAACTACCACTTTTCCATTTCCTTTATTCTCACCTTGCACTGTTTGCTCTTGTCCTATTTAAAGTATCTTACTAGAGATGTTTGTATTATTTCTATTTACTTTTGGAAAGATTATAGTGATTTTTTCCTTATGTGTTTGCCTCAATTTTTGGATCCGCCTATGTCTTAGAATCCCCCTATATTGTTTTGCATTCATGAAGCCCAACTTTCCATTTGTGTTCACTATGTTTTTTTACGGTAATCCTGTAATGAAAGAACTTCGTGACCCTATTAAATCCCCTACAAGTGTGTTAGGGTAATAAGTTGTAGGCCTATTTGAAAAATGAATGGCGTGATTCCAAGGAGATCTCAAACCCTCTTGATATAAAAAGCTTAGCATTGGACCGTTAAATTGTATTTGAGGCCCATTTATGGTTTTAGTGTTGTTCACTGCACACCCCACTACCTGCAAGGGTTTGGGGTATTTGTTTTCCTTTATTATTTGTGTTTCCTCCATGGTGGACCCTGAGACATCAAGACTAAGTTTTCTTTCAAACTCTCTTGTTTAACAATCATGGTTTAGTCTGTTGTAATTTGACCGGTTTACAAAAGGATATAGGAAATACTTATATAAATGGTTACAAATAAAAAGACAGTGGCAACATGGGGAAACCTGTTCTTGTTGGATTGCAACCTAGGGCCCATGTGCCAGTTGGGTGGTTGCCTTGTTTCACCAGTATCTTTACTTTAGTTGTAGTTTCCACCTTCTTGAAAAAGGAGAGCTTGTATTCTACTGCTTGCCTCCATTGCCCAACTAACACACATCTAGAGCTAGGGAAATAGTATGGCAAATTGTAGATAGAGACGGTTAGAAAGAATCCAAAAGCATCAAATCACATGCTGGTGCAAGTAGTCTCAAAATCAAAACCAAAATCCCTTATGAGATTCTTCTACTTGAAGCATGAACTTTCTCATTGGAGGCATCAATGATAACCCAGTTGCTAAGTTATTTAAAGAAGGCTGAAAACATGGATAACCATTGCTGGCCCAAAATAGTTGTAGAGGAATTAGGCTGTAGGAAAAAAACATGAATGAAACAAAACAACAAATAGTTGAGCAATTGGGACATCAATTTGTATGAGTGTCCTAACACCAATGAGTAAATAAAAAAATATGTGGAGCAAAAGCTCAGGATTGCCATGTGAACAAAGCAAATTGGATGGAAGAAAGCATACTCCATCAAAAAATTTAACCCAACCTGGGAATACGGTGAAAAAACATATTGAGAAGTATTTATTAAGGGAAAAACAAGGTTGGTAATCATGCGGTTGAAGATGGATTGCATTATCTTAGGTGTGAGACTTGTAGATGGACTACATTTAAGGAAGGTTGGGAAGATAAAACTTGAATATTCTACAATAAGGGGGTGGTGGAGACAGAATGCCACTTTGTCATAGAGTGCTAGCTTATGAGGATATCTGTACCCAATACAAAAACAACCTAAATGTTGGCAGCCTGCATGAGTTATTTGAGGAAGCAAGGATTAGCAAGACTACTAACTTCTTGGTCAAGATCCATAGTAGGAGATCCGACATCGAAAAGAGTTTGAAGATAACTTAGGGCTGTGGTTCTTAGTCCCTTAGACTGCTTGGTCTCATGAATGCCATTAAAATCTTTCATTCATCGAAAGCAAAATCTTTAATTAAATTGCTCTTTATCTTTTTGCACATAATTTCTTATTTTCTCCATCAAAGAAATGACCTAGAATAACTTTTTTTTCTTTTCTGTGTTATATTGTTGCAGAGCCCGGCTTCTCTTCAGACCCTTTCTATCAGATAATTTACCATCCTGCAAAAGGGCTGGCGGAGCAGGGGAAACAAGATTAGGTTGGGATCATGCAACAGTTTTGGTAACAGATGGAGCTGCGATGGCACAGTGGAAGATCACATTGGCCTTGTTCAAACACCTTCCTGCAGTAACACTCAAGGAAATGGGTTGCCTGCAATTCTGACACAAAATTGCTTTGCTCCCGAGAATACTATGTGGAGTGCGGTCTCCGGTTCGAATCTGCAGGTGGCCACCCCAGATGGAGATGGTGACAAGTTGGTGTGCTTAGATGGGAGCTCCAGGCCTTCCATTGTAGTGAACGATTGCATTTGCGTCAAGGACTCTTGAGTTCTCACCCAGTGACAAGCCAGAGAGCCTACGGTTGAAATTCATTACCACTAACAGAAAAACCTTTATATTGAGTTGTGAGGGTATATATTTCAAGTAAACCCTCTATTTTGTTGCAGAGTCATCAAGCAAATTATTTATTAATATTTAGTATTCAATGGGGATTGCAGAAGAGTGTATCTCTGTAAATTTCAAATTTAATTTCAAGACCCAGTAGTTCAGACATAATTATTAGAGAATGTCGTGGAAGTTGTCAATTCGTATACAGCAAGAACATTAAAAGCATTGTAAAATGTTTTGCTAACATAGATCTGATTCGAGTTGACCTCTACAGTGTGATATATGGGATGAAGTTGGGATTGTTCTTCAAGTGATTTTGACAGAATTTACACCTCTCAATTCTTGACTTTTGACTGAAGAGGTATCAGCATATATTTGTGCTCCCCTATCAAATAACAAAACCATCTTGTAAATGATATAGAATCTTTAAAAATAAAATAAAATAATGTATTAAAAGAAGGGCTGCACTGCAGCTGCAATCCCTGCCAAAAGCTCCAAGCTTGGAGCAAAAGTTATATAAGAAGAACTTGTATGCAGTAGCTGAGAATCAACTTGCTGGAATCTAGGGTCATTAAAAATGCATCCTAGCCTTGATAACAATCAATGCCAGACCAACCTCCATGATTTAAACCAGGGAAATGATGAATGTATTTAGATCGAACTTGTGGCCAGATTTCAATAGATATTACCTACCAATCACACAGACTGCTGTCTTTTCTTGAATGCGTAAGAAATCATTACCATGAGCGAAAAAATAAAGGCTTAGAAAAGCTAAAGGCAGCCAAGCCTAGGAAAAATTCAAAAAAGTAATGCAGCAAACTATTACTATATAGTTGATGAAATAGATCAAAATTGATTAATTTTTACACGGACAGTGGTTATCATTATGGAAATATATGACTAATTATTAGTATAATTAAATGCAGCCAGTATCCTACGAGTGTGCTAAAATGCTCCATCCGACAAGAGCCAAAAGTCTCGAAATGGCAAGGTGTACTTGCGATGTGAAATCCTGCAAGGTGCACTTGGGTCTATCTGATCTACAGGGTGCAAAGCTCGCTTCTGAATATAAAATCTGCATTCCAGATGTGCAAATGCAAAGTGAAAACCCACATATCCACTTGTAGATAGGAATCTCGCATATCCCAATATGACAGGAAGTTTTGCAAAAGTTCACTTGCAGATAGTAATTTTGCAGATGCATACGGAAGATGAAATTCTTTAATGGATCCTCCTAGCGAAACTTTCCCTCACAAGTCAACCTTGTGAAAGTTCACCTAGCATCGAGATATGCAGAACTTCACTTCACAAGTGAATCTTGTAGAAGTTCACATTGCCACGGGATTTTATAATTCAATGTTCAGTTCATATGGGCCACCTTGTCTCAGATAATGATGTCATCCTCATGAAATTGATTATTTTATGAGCCTTAGGAATTAGTGGCGTCAACATGGATGAAATCATTATTGTATGAATTGCGGGCATTTGAAAGTGAACCTAATGGTTATGTTCATAATGGTCTGGTTCACTAGGGGTTCAGACTTCTACAAATACTTAAATTAGGTTGATAGATTCACACTTGAACATTCGAAAGTTGAAGTGGCAAGTGAACTTGCGAGATTCTTATCTGCAACTAGATATGTGGGACTTATCTTCACATCTGAACTATGCGGGATTTACCTTTGGAATTGGCTTTTATAGAACTTCCCTTTGGAAGTGAAACTTTAGTGGAAGAACTAGACCCAAATGCACTTCATAGAATTTCGTGTCGCTATTGCATCTTAGGACCTTGTGAATTTTCCTATGGCAAGTGAACACCATGTGGGTCAGACAAGCTCAAATGAACCTTTTGTAGAACTTCACTTTGAGATTGCACTAAGTGGGATTTGAAGTCGCATTAAGATATATGTTGGTTTTGACTTTGCATCGAGATATGCGGGAGAACTAGAACAAAGTGCACTTTGTGGGTTGGATAGGTCCAAGTGCACCTTTGCAGGTCAAATAGGTCTAAGTGCACCTTTGTAGGTTAGATAGGTTTAAGTGCACCTTTGCAGGTCGGATAGTTCCAAGTGCACCTTGTGGGCTGCATAGGTCCAAGTGCAACTTGTGGTCAGATATGTCCAAGTACAACTTATGGGTTAGATAGGTCCAAGTGCGCCTTTGCAAAAAAATTGTGTAATTGAACCTTTACAGGACTTTTGACTTGTGTTCGATGGACTGTGAAAACCAACAAGTGAATAATTTGCATGTTTTTGGGTATTTCAAAAATTCCAAAAGGTAATTTATGTAATTTTTTTAGTGTTCTTTCCATCCATGATGGAATTTCAACCATTTGGGAAACATATTTCTGGGTTTTGAGTTTTTGGGAAATGCCAAGTGACTTTGACCATTAAGGTAACTAACATGAATCTTGGAGAACTTGGAGAAATTGTTAACTTTGAAGGGCAAGTTAAAACCTAAGGAAAACAAGGGGGTCCCCACTTTGCTGATGCAAAGTATGGGGCATATGTGCAAGGGCACAACAAGTCGGATGGCCCTAACTTCTGCACAAGAATACGGGTTCAATGGGGTCAAGTTCCCCACAAGTGGGTGGGATGCCTCCAACTTCTCCCAAAATTTAGTTCTCATAAGAAAATCCACATAATCGGATGTGATAGGAAGATTTGCATGGAAAATATGCATAGAAGTTTTGCACATGTGCAATAGCACATATAAAAGGTCCAATGAGATGTGAAAGTCCGTAAATTTGTCCTTGGGTTTAGTTCGACCGCTAGGTTGATTAGCTCTTATTCAACCTACAGGATGTTCAAGTGTTATAGGAAGTTCGGCAAGAAAGTTCTATAAAGGTTCAATTGCCTTAGTTGGACCTACAAGGTTCAAATGGGACGTGAAGTTTTTTTGTGTGGGAAAGTTGCCTCCATCTTCAACCCAATAATTGCTAAGAGCTTGACCTCATTTGACCCGCAGCTTGTGGGGAAGTTGAGTTCATTTGATCCGCAAGGTTCCACTTGTGCAATTTGCCCACAATTTCCATTAGTATGTTGACATGAAATTAAACCCAATTTAAATATCGATGGAAATCTAGACCTTATCCGAATCATATGTTTTCCAAGTGACTAATGTGTAGTTGCCCTTGTTTGATTTGCAAAAGTGCACATGACCTTGTTTGGCTCACATTAGTGGGGAAGTCAGTGTCAATTGAAGTTGAGGGTTTTTGTGGGAACATCTTCCCTAAGTGAACTAAACATGATCGAAAGGTGAAGTTGCACTTGTGGATTGTGCTAAAGTCCACTTGATCTCATTTGACTCATTTGTAGAAAACTTCACCTCATTCGACTTGCAACTGGGGATTTTCATGCCAGTTGAACCTAATGGTAAACATAATATTTGGTGGGTATGCATATGTCAACTACACCCGATATGGTAGAAGAGGCGAATAAAAAGGGTTTTGTGAGAGTTTCAAAATTTCATTCCCACCTTGATTTTTCCACCTTTTTGTTTGGATGACTGGAAGATATTTGTCTACTATTTTGATCACAATGTTTGAATTGTAACTCATAATTATTATTATTTATTTGTGTTGTAAGTTGAATGAAGAGATCTAAATTAAGTCTCTCATAACTTGAGGTGATAATTTTATGCTCATGAAATCAAGCAAATCAAGTAAATTATTTTAAGTGATTGTACTAGCAGGCCACAAATCAAGAAAATTATTATAGCTAAAAAATGTTTAGGTTGAACAAAATAAAGTAAAATACAAAAGAGTTGGGGCTCACATTGTTGTCTAATTATGCCATTTTTAGGGTTAGGTCTGAAAGGACAAAATTTCAGCACAACTATTTTAATTTTTTTTCTAGATGGAACAAATAGAGTAAATGCAAAGACCTAAGATCACATTATTCTCAAGTATGTTAGTCATTTTTAGTAACATTAATAAAAGGGCACAAAAAATAGCGAATATTTTACTTAATTTAAGGGGAGCCTACATGAATATGAATTTGTTAAAATAAAATTTGAAGCAAGCTAGCCATTTACATGTTATCTAGACAATTGATCTCTCATTGCCACTCAACCAAAATTTAGTTCCTTGGTTAAAAAGGTTAAGAAAAATAAAATAGTATAACAAAAAAGAGATCCATACTTCCCTTTGCTTGCCATTGTTGGTTCACTTAAATTGGTGAATTTGACACTTCCTATGCCCCTTGGGGCCTTAGGGTTTGTTTTTTTTATTTTTTTATTTTAGATCTAATTTTTGAATTATTATGTCATTTTAATTTCATGATGGATCCATATAGTACTTAGTCATGATATCCTTCCTCTTGTTTCCATGAAAAAGTGTTAGAACAAATAAAGCATTAAAAAAACTAATTGTAAAATACTATTCTAACTTCCACAAACCTCAACAACTAAAAAATAACTTTGAAATGGCTGTGAGTGGGAAGGGTCTGCGAGTCGTTCAACGACTTTCTGCGTTCGTTGGGAAGATTGCTGCAGATGCTATAGTGGGTGTGGAGTCCTGTGGGCATGGGCCCTCTATGTTTTCTGTGGGAGCTGAGTCGAGCAGGGTCCTTCAGGCTGGGGTGTTTGGTGTGCTGCTGCCTGGTGTTTTGGAGGCAGAGGCTCCCCCTGTTGCTTCTCCCTTGGGGGGTGTTGGCTGCGTTTCTGCCCAGCTTCTCTTTGAGGTTTTGCCTTCTGCTGGTGGTGGTCCTACTATTGGTGGTAAACATAAGTCATTTGCTGATGTAGTTTCAAAAGACTATGTGTGATCTATGCCTGCTATGACTTCAACTAGGGTTTGTCTTGCTTTGACTAGGGTTCTTCCTTTTCCTTGCGTGCAAGCCTCTCTTGTTGTGGTCTGTGGGCCTGAGGTTGTTGAGAACAAGGAGTATTATATGCGGTAGAGTGTGGTCTACATGTTTAATGGCTTGTGGCCCTCCCTGATCTCCACGAACGGGTTTCCGCTTCCTGGAAGCCTATTGTGTCGGGTGAGATTGAGCTCTACCCCAGTGCTAGGGGTTTTTTCTCTAGTTCTTTTTCTTCCTTGGAGGATCATGACATAGTGTTGGACATGGTGTGGATGTGGGGTGATCATTCATTGTTCATTTGGCCTTGGTCTCGCTCCTTCAATCCTCTTATGGAGCCTTTGAACATTAGACCTATATGGATTCAACTACCGAATCTCCCACTCTAGTTTTGGGAGGACTCTTGCTTTGAAGCTATTGGCAACGCCATTGGCAGCTTTTTAAAGGTGGATTCAACGACTCAGGATCTTGGGCATACTACGATGGCTCGCATTTTAATCGATTTGGAAATCTCCAAACCCCTCCATGGTGATGTGGTTTTGATGGTGGAGGATAGACCTTGGAAGCAACTCCTGGACTATGAGGGGCTCCGGTGCAGGCATTATTTCTCTGTTGGTCACCTAGCCTCTGGCTTCCCTCTTGCTCGCTGCAAGGGTGCTGCTACTTGGTGGAAGAATACTCTCTCAGACCATCTCACAGTTGATCCCTCTTCAAATGTTTCCTCTGAGGTGGGTGATCCTTTGGCTGCCCCCTTGGTGTCGGAGCCTATCCAGGATCCTCTACCGGCCAACCCTTCGGTGGAACCTTCTGTTGTTGCTGTGTCGTCAGTTCCTACTTTGTTTGATGCCGCTAGTCCTTTGACCACTCCTGTCTCCTCTTCTTCTCTACCGACTCCCTCAATGCGTGATGGTTTCTCGTCCGGGGTGGCTGTTGTGAATCCGCTCTCCTCACCTCGTTCGGTGGGTTTTGTTTCCAAGCCTTCCTGATCGGTTGTGCTAAGGAAGAAAAAGGGACTCCCCAAATATGTTGCCTCTGCATGACCTCAGATTTAGGAAGTCAGTTTGGTCCCCTCTTCTGGGGTTGTCTAAACTTTGTTTGTTGTTCTACAGCTGTCGGTCAACTATCTCTGTTTGTTTTTCCTTTGGCCCTTTGGGCTCTCTATGTTAAGGGTACAACACCCTGTAAATGCTGCTTATCTTATCAAAAACTTCCACAAACCTCTATTTGAGCATATAAATTGATGTGTAAGTAGGATTCATGATGACATGTGGGTGCTCTTAGAATCAACAACACAATGACAACATTCTCTAGCTAACTAAACTAACATCATTACTTTGCATTAAAAGTTAGTTGTGAAAATGATGAACAAGAGGATGAATTTATGGATTTTTGGAAGATCGAATGGATGACTGAGATTTGATGAGAGATCAAGAGATAACTCCATTGATTTTTGATTTAACGAGGAGAGGTGGATTAGTTAACAAAAAATGATGAGGAAGTTAACTCATGACATGATAATTATGAATTTTATTAATTTATTTAATAATATTTTACAAGAAAGTTGCTAATTTGACGAAGAAGTTAACTCATGAGGATAATTATGAGTTCTATTAATTTATTAAATGAATAACTAGCTCAAATTAATTAAATGATAATAATGACTATTAATGAATACTGATGATACTGATAATAGAAGAATTATTTCAGTATCTACGCCTACATATCATTTTAGTTCTATATCATTTGGTTTAGGCACTATTAATGTTTCATTTTATGGGGTGCATAAGGATATAAATGTGCATGTTTTAGCTACTTTTTTTACATGATGATGTTTTGCATTATAATGATGCCCTTTATAATCTCATTTATATTCCATGTATATTCTTAACGATTCACTACTTTGTGATGCATTTCATAATAATGTTCATGCATGAGGAATTCATACTCAATGATTTTGATGGCATTAAGGATGCATCTTTATATTCCAAGTAATTTTTACTTTTACACTTTGGGCATATAGATGGTGATGTGTTTTTGTTGAATGAATTAAGAAGCACTTTAATTAATGATGCATGGAAATGGTTTGATTTGTATTCTACTAGTTATATTTCATTAACTACATTGACACATGAATTTATTAAGTATTTTAATTCTTTCCTTAGAGTGTGTTGAGAACTAATTTATGATCACTTTACTATGGATTTGTGAAGTGCTTGTGTAGACCCTCATGTCTTGTGTCTGTGTAATGTGTTCCTTGTTGTGTATGGTTCTTCATGTTTTTTTGCCTTGGTTGAGGTCCTTGTTATGCTTTCATGACAAATTGGTTTGTTGAAGTCTATCTAAAGGTAATTTTTTTGCCTATCAATGCCTTCATTGTTATATTTTTTTATTGACTTGTTATTAGTATTTGGTTTCCCTTTAAGTGTGTTATTTATTTTTGTTGGGTTATATGAACATCACCTACAATTAGGCATTAAAATTCCCATCTATTACCAACTTGATAGGTACTATATTAGGCCCATCTTCACATTTGCCAACCTAGTCTAGACTCATTTAAAGAACAAGTAACTTAGCCTTGCTTTGATATGAGGTGTTGCACCTTTAGCAACGAAAATTTGGCTTCTCTAGTAATGAAAGTTCTCTTTACTGTTGCCTTCAGATGGCACCAAATTCCTCCATCATTTAATCACTTCACATTCTTTGTCCATAATATTTATCTTTGACAATCAACTTGTCTTTATTTGGCATAACTAGTATTCTACAATCAACAATAACAAAACATCAAATTTAATTAAATATAAATTAACAATGAATTAAATATAAAATAACAATTAATTAAATCAAATGAATATTAATCAAACTTAAATAATCAACTTGACTAATGCTTTGGCATGACTATGCTCTTTTTATCCCTTCCCCTTATTTTCAATTTATGCTATTTACCAAACCCAACATGACTATCAACTATACTCCTAGGTACCTCTTGTCAAATCACTTCCTATCCATTTTCTCCAACCTCAAGTCTATAGCTAATTTCCTGGCTTCACTACCATCACAAGTTGGGTTGGAACTTATCTAGTACTGTTATAGTCATTTGGCTTTGGAACTTCAATTATGGATTAAGGGGTCCTATAAATAATTCTATTAACAAGTCTCGTTTTCCATATCAAGCACACACCCTTTTGAGTTCCATGATTTCAGCAAGTTACATAGAAATTGAACTATCATTTTTCTTGAAGATCTCATGACCATTTGATTAAGAACCTTTATTTGGTTGTATGATTCAACTCAAAAAAGATGAGTAACATCCATGGTGATGAGACTTGCATGTATTGTCATTTTGAGGAACTCAAAATTGTTGACACAATAAATATGACTGTAATTTAAAAAAGCAGGCACAACCAAAGAAAAAAGTAGGATTTTCTGTTATTGGGTCTGTACTTTATGGAGTGATAGTGGTATAGATTTAATTATCCCTTGGTTGTGATTGTTTTTACTGCTTTTACTTCATCAACAACACTCATGAACTCCTTGGGAATGCCCATTTTCGCCTTTGGGTTACTTGGAGAAATAGGGATCTAGCTAGCCTATTTTCTAGTGCACACATCTTCTGCATTATGCCTTTGTTGAACGTGGAATTTTGGACTCCCTAGAATGAGATTGTTGAAACTTTCTAGATAACTTGAAACGGTCTTGACATTGCTGGAAAACTATGGACTAATGGACTATATAGGATCCCAAAACCATAGGGCGAATTTCAAACAATGATCTAACAATTTGTTTTTATGTCCTTAGTTTGATATTGTCAATAGAAAAAAATCAAGCTACCCAATTTGAGGCCTCCTCCCAACCACATTCGAGGCTGCATTGGTATGATCCTAGAAGACAAAAGCAAAAAAAAATGTAAGCAAAAAAATGCATCATTTTCATTTTTTCCCAATGTGGGAAGTAGAAAGAACAAATCGGGGAGTAGTAGTGCCTTCATAAGCCCAACTGGGCTTCTTATTTAAAGGATGTCATATGATCTTACCATGAAGTACAAATCCCATTTTTGGGGGTTACCTTAATTAGATAAGCATTCAAAATAATGTAAATGTCTTGTTACCAAGATAATCACATAATTGGGTAAAAACCAGATTGAAAGCAAGTCTGTAAATATTCAATTTCATAAGTTTAGTACTAATTCTCTCTTGTTTATTAACTATTCTTTTTCATATCAGTAATAAAAATTATTAGATTCTGTTACAAATCAAATACATTCAATTTTAGTTTATGTAGGTACTATATTAGGCCCATCTTCACATTTTCCAACCTAGTCTAGACTCATTTAAAGAATAAGTAACTTATTCTTACTTTGATATGAGGTGTTGCACCTTTAGCAAATAAAATTTAGCTTCTCTATCAATGAAAGTTCTCTTTTCTTTTTCCTTTAGATGCTATCAAATTCCTCTATCATTTAATAACTTCGCGTTCTTTGTCCACAATATTTATTTTTGACAATCAATGTGTCTTTATTTAGCATAACTAGTTTTCTACAATCAACAATACTAAAGCATCAAATTTAATTAAATATAAATTAATAATTAATTAAATCAAATGATAATAATTAAACTTAAACAATCAACTTGACTATTGCTTTGGCATGACTATGCTCTTTTATCCCTTCCCCTTATTTTCAATTTATGTCATTTACCAAACCCATCACGACTATCAACTATACTCCTAGGTACCTCTTGTCAAATCACTTCCTAACCATTTTCTCCAACCTCTTGGTTTCATTACCATCACAAGATAAGTTGGGTTGGAACTTATCTAGTATTGTTATAGTCATTTGGCTTTGGAACTTCAATTATGGATTAAGGCGTCCTATAAATGATTCTATTAACAAGTCTCATTTTCCATATCAAGCACACACCCTCTTGAGTTCCATGATTTCAACAAGTTAAATAAAAATTAAACTATCATTTTTCTTGAAGATCTCATGACCATCTGATTAAGAACCTTCATTTGGTTGTATGATTCAACTCATAAAAAATCATCTAAACAAAAAAAATTAGAAATTCCCTAAGGCCCTGATGCTTTGTGTAAGTTCACTTCAAAGGCCTAACTGAAGTCATCATAAAGAACTAGCACACCGCTTCAAGCTTTTAGAGGTTGCAAATTTGGAATCCTAACCGGATATGTTTCACCACAAAGGATAGATGATTTATCCATTTCATTGCTTTCCGCATTCTCAAGACATCTCCTTCTATGTAAAGGTTTCAACTTTCTATGCAATCAGGATCTTGAATTCTTTCAACTATTGTCAATTATGATTTCAGTATGGTTAAAACTCTAGGAGGAAGTCTTGAAGCTCCAATCACAAACTGGAAGAATGCTAATTATTAGAGTAAGCTCTCCTATGATCTAAAGAAGATTAGTAAAGGAAGGGTTCTTAGTTAAATTTGTACAATCAAATTTATTTTGATTAGCAAGGGTCTCTACCACCCATAGCTCACTTGTAGTAAATATTCCTTCAAATTATCCCTATACACCATAGTATCATTCTCCCTTGACTTAGTACGACATTCATGTCATGCCCCCATCCAAGTAGGAAATAGATCAAAGTAATTGATCAAGATCGCAACACCTAAGGGACAACAATTTAATAAAGGGAGTAATTCTATCAGGGGTAGCGATCCCTAGGAATTAAATATATTTAATTAAAATTTAATTAAAGGTTTCAAACCAATGATTAAGGGACTAGTTGTTACTCTTCCAAAAAAGCAGTAATAATGAAGAGGTGTGATTCCCAAGAAATTGAAGATATAAGAGGGAAAGTTTTTCATTTGAGGACATCCATAACATCATTCAATAATTCAATTAATAATAGAATCTTATGTGACTTTGCAATTAAATTATGTTCTCAAGAGTAGTGATGATGTGAGAAAGGATGTCTCTTTCAAATGTGAAAGGTTGTGACTCCCCCAATAATAAGATATAAAAGGGAGATTATTTCCTTGTGGAGAAATCATCTATGGGGAATGAATCAATCAATTAGTTTGGAAATAAATTATCATTCTCAAAATACAACAATGAAGGGTGGTGACTCCTTCAAGAAATTGATATAAAGGGTAAATTAGTTCATTGGCATTCAATCATAAATCATCACTCATTTATCCATCAAGAAATCAAGCAATAAAAAGATCAATCAACTCATAACTCAATCATCAAATCAATCAAGCATCATTCAAGTATAACTTGTCAATCCATAAATATCAATCATCTCACAATCAATCGAAAATATCAATCAAGTGTGAAAAAGAAGGAATAAGAATAAGAAATCTAATATTTCTCTTTGGAATAGAGATTAAGAATATCCATTAATAATATTTAGAAAAATAATTGGTAACAACCATTTAAGAGTAAATTTATCATTTCAACAAGAGGTATTTATTTAGATACAATTTAACAAATTCTTTGAGAAGTCATATGTTGAATTTGAGGAATTATTTTGCAAATAGGAAGGATGACTGGCCTTCCAAGTTCACGAGAGGTGACGGATGACCAATCTTCATGCTCTTATCAAGTACACCACTCAGAGATGGAATGGATGACTAGTCGGCTATGCTTGTGGGCCAAGAGGTTTAATGGATGACCAACCTTACATGCTCTTGGGCTTGATCAAGGGGGATGACCAACCTCCAAAGTGGACTGAGTTATGGAAGGGAAATCCACCTTCTATGCTCTCGCAATACAAGGACAACCACATTGTGAATTCAATGGAAATGCTTGCAAATGACAATCTCAACACTGCATATTCTTATATTGCAAGAGAATAGAAGGAAATATTGTACCTACCAAGCTTGTAGAGAATTTGAAAAAAATGCAATAATATGGTGATAGGAAGTTTCTCACATGTATATATCGATTGCTTGCAAAGAGGGTTTTCCTAACACAACAAGGGCATTACAGATATTGTCATCAGGCTGTTTGAGAGCTACTTGCTTTCCCTTTGACATCACCTCCATTATAGCACATTGTTCCACAAGCAAGGAAGCCAAAGAAGTGGGGCGTGGACCATTGGTGCCACTGCTTTGAATACCATCCCTAATTATTGCCTTAAATATTTTTCTTTTGGGTTATCTCAATGCTCAGTCTTTTATTCATTATGGGATTTTAAAGGCTATATTAGTATTGTATTACTTGTTATTCGGCCTTCATGCATTCTATGATGCTGCCAAAGCTAAGAACATTATGGAGGTCATAAAGGATAAAAGAGGAAAAGAACCAGTGGTTCAAAATTTGAAGTAAACAACTAGGACATTATCTTGGATTTATTAGGTACTAGTCCTTTCCAAGGGCAGATGAATCAAGATTATTTAGTTTGAATTAGTAAACAACTAGCTGGGATGCCCACCAATGGCTGGAAATGTTTAAAATTTATTAATTTTCATTTATTGTATTGAAGGATATATTTGATAAACTTTTACATTGAGAATATATTAAAAATTGAATCAATCCTCCAATTATCTTTAACTTTAATAGTTAGGTCAATTGTCAAACACAAGTTATTAATGTTAGCATACATGATTGATCAATATAACATTTCTAACATTAGACAGTGGATACAAGCCATTTAAAATAGGAGAATTGTCTCTGTTGATCATACAGTTGTTGAATGATGTTGAGTAATCGTGCTGCTACTTAAAATGTTTTGGAAACAAGGTGAAAACTCAAGAAATAATGAAATAGATTGACACAAATAAGGTAATGGGTGATGAGAAACATAATAACATGGAAAAATAACACAATGAAGAATTAAGGAGGCATCCCTCATCCACATTCTAACATTATTTGTTCCAAATGATTGGGGATCCTACTTGTTGTATCCCACCAAATGACTACTTATTTTATTTGAAGCACTATTGCTTAGAACTAATAGTTACAACATCATCTCAAAGGTGAACAAAATGTAGATATCTAAAATCAACCACATCTTAGCTACACATCTAACATTACCATTTTCAACATTTTCCACACTTAACATACTAGTTATAACCACATTCTCATCGTATCAACACTAATTAATAAGATACATTATATTTATTTAATTATCCAAGACTTGTCCTCTAACATTCCCTCCATATCTAATTAACTAAATAAAATCATATTTAATTAAATTGACACCCTACATACATTTCCCCTAATTGGTTAAATAATCTAATTATTTGATTAAGTTGTCTAAATCTCTAATCCTATTTGATTCCCCACTAATGGGATAATAATGCCACATCCATAATTTAAAATAAAAATAAATACAAGTCACCAATCCAAAGTAAAGTCAACATTCCAATCCCAACCATCAAATCAACCAAACTATTCCTATCCACCCATCATCAACCACCTTCAATCCAAATCCAAACTAGCTTTTAATCCACCACCCATCTAATCATGTCAACCATAGCCCTCCATCCACCAACCACTAGCATTTAATCCCTTTTCCTTCCCAAATTTAAAATTCAAATATCCACTCATAAAATATTAACCCTCCATCCTAAAGCAATCTCAACCCTCCATCTACCATCATCAAGTCTATAAATCAAACAATCCTTAAGCCATTTTTAAGGAAGAAGATTGGATGCAACATATTCATGCTAAAAAATTGGGCACCCACACTCTACTTTAATCATCAACAATTAGTTGGGGCACATCACCTAGATCACCAATGATTTGTGTGGTAAGATATTTCACACTTTTTTCTATTATTTGCATTCCTTTCACTCTAATCCGAAGTGCATAATTGATATAGGGTAGAATTCATATTTGATGCTTATTTCCAATTATTTTATCCTATATTTTAGCATTCACCATATCTATTTTAGAGACCTAGCTTAGCCATTTCTAGACTTGTCATAGGACATGAAATTCATTGATACCCTCAAATTATTTAAATTAATAACCTTTATTTTCTTACCAAGAGAGGACATATCACCTCAAATTACAAACATAAAGAAGAAATTGAATGGGTGGGTGATGTATAAATTCTCTTGACAATATTCAAAGAATAAGAAATTTGATATAATTGTGAAGACATATTGCAAAGTTGAAATATTTTACCTTTTTTTATAATATAATTGGTGAATCAATCTAAGAGATACATACATCTTTTTGTTTCCTCATATATGTGGTCAATGATTCATAGTAGAGTAGTATAGGTTATAATGGTAATATGAATAATCATTACCACTCATAACTAGAGAATATATCCAATCATAATCACATTCTATTCCTTAATGTTTTCTTTGTTGAGCTATGTTAAGGAAACTCTTGAAATTGAACCATAATAGTGTGTTTATGCTTTATAGGATCCTATATCACCACATAGTTATGTCACCAAGGTTAAAACAATATGGATTTTGCATAAATGAAACATAAAAACTAGAATTAAACTAAAGTAGAAGACTTATTATAGGAGGATCAAAGTCTTTTAAATTAAAACTAAATATCCAAATGTAAAATTCAAAACTATAATCAAAACCCGTGTATTCCCAAAATCAGGTATTCACTTTGGATTTTAAGCAATAATATGTGAAAATAAGAAGTTGATAAAGGAAGGTGAAGACTAGATTTATAAAGTGATATAAATTTTAAAATGAGGCATCAACAATTGAAGAGCTAGAAAGAATTGTAGGGTGACAACCAAGGTACTTTTATTTAAGAAATCTATAAGATGATATGGATGGACCATTGCGTTAGATGATTTTAATGACATGAATTATACCTTATTTGAGGATGAATTACAATAGGCTTAAAAAATTGTGTAAAGGAAATATGCTAATCAATTTTTTGCCACAATTTTTACACAATAACCGACACTTGGCCAATTTGATTAGCGTTAGAGCCAAAACCAAATCTCTATCAAAGCAACTCTAACCAAGAATGTGCCCTAAAACCACTGAAGGAAGAGGGGCGGGCATATGGTCAGAGCATCCTTAGGATCAAATAACCCAACAACTGAAATTGATTACAACTAAAAGTAAATGGTAAGACTCGACGCCAAGAATGTGCACACAAGATCCTTTTGAAGGTGAGGTGCTAACATATGGCAGAGTACTTATTAAAAATTTAAATGAACTTAGGCGGTGAACCAACCATGAGAATTTCCACGCTACCACTTGAACAGTGGGGGGAAAAACATTACAATGCAACACTAATTCATCTGTTGCGGAAGACATCCACTCAATAGTGAGAATTCTCCACTTTCTAGTGGGTGACAAATGAAAGTTCAAAATTTTCTTTATCCACACTGGCGGTAAACCATCTAGGGGTTACAATGTTGTGAATTAATTACAAGAAAATACAACAATTAAAGAACTGAAACAATACTACTATTTTCAATTTTACAATGAAGAATAATTGCAAATTTCAAGTGTTTTTAGCCATCATTACAATATACAATTAAAGGATGGTTTCTTCAATGAAAATCCTCTTAAATAAAGATGCCAAAGCCATAAATCAGAAAACTAGAACAATCTGATATAAAAATCTACAATCTGGAAATGTCCATCAGCCAACAACAAACTCACCAAAATGAACACAACTCCCACAAATCTGCTCCTATTGACCTGAAATAAAAAGCAAGAGATTTCTAGGAGGTAGGCACCCAATACTTAATCAACAAACTGCAACAAAAGCTCAAATATTATTCTCACACGAATTCCAAGATCTCACTAAATGGTACAACCCTCAAGAGGGGCGATTTCACTTGCAAAAATTTGAAACTTGGAATTAAATTCTGATAACCTCCAAATATGATTGCCTCTATCATAGAAATGCAATGATCAAATACCCAGAACAAAATAAAATTCATACTAAAAGTTGTATACAAAAATCACTTTCAGCCATGATAAACCAACAACATGAAAACTGGAAATATCTCACCAAAACTCCACAATAATGCTCAATATGTACTTCTGGATGAAGCACACTCTTAGTCCACCACCTAGGCAACCATAGTTTTAGGCTCGACGAGTGGAGTAAATTTTCTAAGATTTCCCTTAGTCGGATTTTGGATTTCAAACCAACAACATAACATTACATTTTTCCCAAGATGAGAGATGAATGAGAAATGCCTCAATAAATAGGCTCTTTAGCTAGAAATTGAATCAACTTGAAACTCCTACAAGAAACTCTTCAGCTTCTCCAAGGGATGCCACCTCATGTTGCACTTTATTTGAATTAATAAAACATTAATCATCTCCCCTTAGGCGTCCATTTACAATTTGCACAATAAAACATTTAATATAAACATTAAATGCTCAAATCAACCCCTTATGACCCCTTTTTTAAAAACAACTTGAAGTTGTTGCCTAGGCGCAAGGTACAAACTCAAATTATAAAAATGACTAAGTGTTGAAACTCAGTCCAAAGGAGAGATAGAAGCCAAAGCCAAAACCAACGCCCAAAGTGATTCTGCCAGAAATAGAATGATGACCTGATCTGATGCTGCAAATGAGGTTACTACCAAAATTAGACTTACTAAAAATAGCCAATGCCAAAAATAGTAAGTTCACTTCACAACCAACAAAAAGACAAACTGAACAACCAAACTGCAAAGGATTGAATTGTTGCTAAACAAATACTACTAAAAGATAGAATTGTTAAAAATAGTGAATTGCTATACATAGTAAGTATGCACAACATCCTCTGAACGCCAACTGAGCAGTATTTGAAAGAGGAAACCCTCAAAAAACCATCTGAAAGAGGAAACCCTAATTTTCTGCTTCAACTTAGCCTATGGATTTTCGGAAAAAGGATAAATCCAAATGAAGAGTGTATGGCCAAAATGGGGACATTACAGTCCACCCTTCCCAAATTGCTTGTCCTCAAGCAATTCCAATGCCATCTTGAAATCACCATGCTGAACCAAACTGAAACTAAATATGATCCTTGGGTCCCAAAACAACCTAGGTGAAAGATAACACCTATTGATGTAAGAACTACATTGCTGGATGTCAACAAAAGAAATCACCAAATTAAAATTAAACTAAAACGTCATGGGAAAAAATTCTAGAAGACCATCATTGGCTTCATCATCTTCAACTGTTGAATAGAAAACCCAAGTGATACCAGATTCCAAATCTTTCTCAAGAACACTGTTCCTCTAATCCGTTGCACTACTCTGATTAATACAAATGAATACTCAAAGTCCAGACCAACATGTCACGATCCACAAAAGACAATGCACCAAACATGTCAGTGCCTGGGTCACATATCAGTCTGTAGGACCTCCAAACCTTCCTGTCATAATTCTGATCAACAACAAAAATATTTTCAAACATGCTTCTAAACCAATGCCAAACCAAGAGCAACGCTCCACACTCCATCCCTATCCAAGAGGATTCACAATGCTTCCTTTGAAGCAAAATGGTTTCACTGAAAGAACTCCAAGAAATATTCCCATGTCTCACATCAAGAGTCTCAATTTGACAAATCAAATTAGCTAATAACTCATTTTCCCAAAAAGTAATGTATGAGTTGGTACCAAAAAATTCACTGTCAACCATCAATAAACAACCCATACCTAAACTTTGAACATACTGAATCATTCCCTTGCTCATTTGTGGTAGAAATTCAGTCCAAATAGGAGGTGGAGAGGCCTGGAAATGAAGTAACCAGCTTCCTAAGAGGTCTGAAATAATAATCGTGAGGTCTTATTTTTGGAAAATCAACATCCAAGAAGACAAGCAATAGCTGCAACATAAGAATTTTTCATCAAAATGAGCATAACTGCTCATGAACCAAGCTGGTGGCACCTTTAGCAAGAGACCCCATGCCACCACAAATCAACTTTGATCATAACTCCTTCCCAAAACACCAATTTATGATAAAAAATAAAGAACCTATGACATAAAAAGGAGGCAACAAACATAAAACTAAAATTTTGACACTTATCTCTCCATCCAACCTTCTTTTTATGCATTCCATTCTTCATAAGAATATACTTGAGATCCCAATTACTGACTTTCAATTGAAGACATTTCCCAACACATAAACAAATGGTCACAACTACATTTTTAATATTATATGCCGGTTTATCCCCCATAAAATTTATAGTATTACCTTATTGCCAAGTAATGCCAGGATCCCAAACTAACAGCCATGAAGAACCACTTCTTAGACAGAGAACTGCTCTCACATGAATCTATTGATTTTCTCATTCCATCTGAATTGCCACTTCTTGAAACTCCAAGAAGTATTCAACCAACCTTTGTTTGTTGAAGAGATCGAATCCAAAATCTTGTGCTATGACTTGCCGGAAAGATTCCATGAATCCTTCATCAAATACAATTATGAAATCTATCACTCTAAGAGAAGATGGTGATGAACTAAAATCTGACAAGAGCCTCACAAGCATCCTTATCAAATAATGAATTAAACCTTCATCAACATGCCAATCATCTCTCTGGTGATGAATGATAAGAATGTCTTCATTTCTTTGTGATCCATGAGTTACCATTTCTTGCTGAATGGATGCACTAGGAGCAGCAGTAGATTCAACTTTGTGCAACTCACGTATCAACTCTCCAATGCTGGAAGACAAACTCAAATTTCCTCCTTCAAAAATCTCTGAAGCAATTCCTTCATCAATATCAAAAAGAGGATTTACATAAACCTTATTAGCACCTTCTTCATACAAGAGATTGTCACAAGCTTGGAAAACTTGAGAATTTGAATGCTCTGGTCTCTCAGGACAGCATTCCAAATCATATGTTTATTACAGTATGAGATCAAGCTCATCAAGAATTTCTTGAAGCTCCTCTGCTCTTTTCTTTCCTTGCTCCCATGAATATTGAACAAAAAAAATATGATTCTTTGCTTCAATTAGAGTCTCATGCATTTCTTGCAACTTTGCTTTGGTAAACTCATTCCACTCCAATGCCTTGTCAACAATATTGACCACTATGTCTTTGTCACGAATGATGTGCAAAAGAATAGATTTAATTTCCTCCAACAAAAATTTAATGGACTTCATGTCATCAATAGAAATGCAACATACAACTTCTCCCCTAGGTACATCATGAATCAAATGTTCTACTTGCCTATGAATTCTATCAATTTTTTTCAAAACTCGAATACCATTATCAGCAATGTGTGAACTTGAACTGCAATCATTATATACTGGTTGAGATGATATAGAACAAATTTGATGGATAAAGATTTCAAAAATGGTTTGAGCTGTACTCCTCAACTTGTCTCGCATGTGATGAACACTATTCATCATTCCATCCATAGTGCCTTCCAATTCCTTAGATTTTTGCCTTAGCTTGATTTACGGTGAAGAGAAATCTACCTTATAACTACTAGAAACTTCACCTTCCACGTTGTCTTCTACACATGATTCAACGGAATTGGTCAAATCAGCTTTGAAGTGGGAAGAGACTTCAGCTTCCTCTTTCTTCTTTTCCTCCTTAATTTGACTTTCAAACCAACAATCTCTAGAATTGTGAAGAAGAAAATTGCTAATTGAACACATATCTTTGACTAACTGAACTTCTCTTTCATTTGGATCTACACTTATAGCCTCTTCATGCACCTTTATTTCAACTTTTGTTTCCAAAAGTTCTTTCTTTGAATCTTCAACATGAGGCTTCTTAACACAAGTCAACTCATTGTTCTCCTCTATAGAAAACAAGAGTACCTCACTAGCCTTCAAAGTTTCCACTGTCACATTACATTCTTCTACATAATTCTTGGATGAGTGCAAATCCATAGATACCCCTTGAACTTTTTCAATGTCTTCAAAGGGATTCCAACTTTCAACCTCCTCTTCAGCTTCAAAAATCTCCTCTTTGTTCACAATAGTCTTCTTCAAAAATGGTTTCAACTTATCTTCACATTGACTGAAATTTTCTTTAACTAACAAATCAGCAGTTTATCCCTAATATCAAAAACAAATCAGCAGTGGGAGAAATCTACTCTTCACATTTATAAGCATCCAAGAGAAGAGTTTGGACACTTTCAAGAAGACTATCAACTTCTTTAATTATAAAGATTAGAACATTCATGACAGCTGCAAGCATACTCTCATCTTGCTCACTCCAGGTCAAGGTGAAGAGATAATTAGACAAGTGATAAATCTGATTCTCCATCCCCAATTCTATCAATAAGATGCAAGCACTAACTTCAGAAAATGTCTTTAAAATAGCTGCTCTTCTTGGAAACAAGCTACTACCAGTTTCATCCAAATCTTGAGAACTTTCCACTATCATATTCAATATGATCTTCATAGTTTCGTCATCATAGGGCAACTGGGGAATTACAATTCTTATTATCTCCATGAAACAAGAAGAAATCAGCAGCTTGGTTTCTTCATCAGGATGCCCCAACCAATAGGGTTGATTCAAAGAATTCACTGCAGGAGCTAGTGCCAACTCCATTTTTTCTAAAGGTGATGGCTTCACTTGTCTCAAACATTGTTCTAACAAATGAAGAATGTTCTCTTCATTTTCTCTTGACTAAAATTCTTTGTCAAGTCTCTTTCCAGCCATATACAGTGCCTCTGCCAGACCCATCTCTTCATCAGTAGCCATGCCTTAATCTGACAAACTTGGTTTCTCAAATCTTAAAGAAAATGTGCCAACTTTTGGAAACCGCAAGGAGCTGAACTAGAATATGCTTTGACTTTCGGTGTAGTACTGAAGATCTCTATCACTCATCTTCCTAAACATGATCCACTGATCAACAGGATGGCAGGATCTTCTACTCTAATACCATTGAAATATGCTAACCAATTTTTTGCCACAATTTTTACATAATAACCAACACTTGGCCAATTTGATTAGCGCTAGAGCCAAAACCAAATCTCTATCAAAGCAACTCTAACCAAGAATGCACCCTAAAACCACTGAAGGAAGAGGGGTGGGCATATGGTCAGAGGATCCCTAAGATCAAATAACCCAACAACTGAAATTGATTACAACTGAAAGTAAATGGTAAGACTCAACACCAAGAATGTGCACACAAGATCCTTTTGAAGGTGAGGTGCTAACATATGGCAGAGTACTTATTACAAATTGAAATTAACTTAGGCGGTGAACCAACCATGAGAATTTCCATGCCACCACTTGAACAGTGGGGGGGAAAAACATTACAATTGATGCAACACTAATTCATCCACTGCGGTGGGCATCCACTCAACAGTGGGAATTCTCCACTTTCCAGTGGGTGACAAATGAAAGTTCAGAATGTTCTTTATCGACAATGGTGGTAAACCATCTAGGGGTTACAATGTTGTGAATTAATTACAAGAAAATGCAACAAATTAAAGAACTGAAACAATACTATTGTTTTCAGTTTTACAATGAAGAATAACTACAAATTTCAAGTGTTTTTAGCCATCATTACAATATACAATTAAAGGATGGTTTCTTCAATGAAAATCCTCTTAAATAAAGTTGCCAAAGCCATAAATTAGAAACTAGAACAATCTGATATAAAAATCTGCAATTTTGAAATGTCCATCAGCCAACAACAAACTCACCAAAATGAACACAACTCCCACAAATCTGCTCCTATTAAACTGAAATAAAAAGAAAAAGATTTCTAGGGGGTAGGTTCCCAAGACTTAATCAACAAACTGCAACAAAATCTCAAAGATTATTCTTGCACGAATTCCAAGACCTCACTAAATGGTACGGTCCTTAAGAGGGGCGATTTCACTTGCAAAAATATGAAACTTGGAATTAAATTCAGATAACCTCCAAATATGATCACCTCTATCATAGAAATGCAATGATCAAATACCCCTGGAACAAAATAAAATTCATACTAAAAGTTGTATACAAAAATCACTTTCAGCCATGATAAACCAACTACATGAAAACTGGAAATATCTCACTAAAACTCCACAATAATGCACAATATGTACTTCTGGATGAAGCACACTCTTCGTCCACCACCTAGGGAACCATAGTTTCAGGCCCGAAGAGTGGAGTAAATTTTCTAAGCTTTCCCTTAGCCGGATTTTGGATTTCAAACCAGCAGCATAACGTTATATTTTTCCCAAGATGAGAAATGAATGAGCAATGCCTCAATAAATAGGCTCTTCAGCTGGAAATTGAATCAACTTGAAACTCCCACAAGAAACTCTTCAGCTTCTCCAAGGGACGCCACCTCTCATGTTGCACTTTATTTGAATTAATAAAACATTAATCATCTCCCTTTAGGCATCCATTTACAATTTGCACAATAAAAAATTTAATATAAATATTAAATGCTCAAATCAACCCCTTATGACCCCTTTTTAAAAACAACTTGAAGTTGCCTAGGTGCAAGGTACAAACTCAAATTATAAAAATGACTAAGTGTTGAAACTCAGTCCAAAGGAGAGATAGAAGCCAAAGCCAAAACCAACACCCAAATTGATTCTGCCAGAAATAGAATGATGACCTGAGCTGATGCTGCAAATGAGGTTACTGCCAAAATAGACTTACTAAAAATAGCCAATGCCAAAAATAGTAAGTTCACTTCACAACCAACATAAAGCCAAACTGAACAACCGAACTACAAAGGATTGAATTGCTGCTAAACAGATACTACTAAAAGATAGACTTGCTAAAAATAGTGAACTGTGATAAATAGTAAGTCTGCACAACATCCTTTGAACGCCAACTGAGCAGTATCCTAAAGAGGAAACCCTAATTTTCTGCTTCAACTTAGCCTATGGATTTTCGGAAAAAGGCTAAATCCAAATGAAGAGTGTATGGCCAAAATGGGGACATTACAGTAAATATATTGATCCATTTACAATAACCATTGTGGAAATAAAAAAGAACCTTATATGGGTCATGGTGCATGTATAGGATAAGTAATACTAGTGTATTAACTAAAGTTCCCTTCGAAAAGCATTCAAGATTTGGCTAAAGGCATATATAACACAATAGAAGAAAACTCCATAAATGCAAAAATAACACCCACAAGTATAGACATGACAATGAGAATGAATAGGGTATAAAAAAATAGATGAAGTTTCTCCTCCATTAGGATGTATTTGAAAATGCATGGAATTAAGGCCCAACCCAAGATTCTCAAAGGAAAGTGAAGCTCTAAAATTCCCCACCAATATCAAATTTTCAACATGTCCCTTTTATGAGTGAGAAACAATTTTAGCATCAAATCTTGCTTCATAGGAGATGTAACTATGAAATCTAAGAAACCCATAAAATTCACCAAGTGAAACAGAGGTCAAAGAGTGCTGTGATAAAATTTACTCCCATATAAGTAGATGAAAATATCTACAAAAGCCACAAATTAAAAAAAATACCTATTTTAATTGCAAAGTGTTATTTTTTAGGCTACCAATCCTTATAATTTAGATTTAAATCCTTTTGACGCTACTTTCATCTTCGCCTCAATGCTCTTGATGCACATGTTTTTTATTGAGCTTGTCAAGGCATACCTTACTAAACTCTCTTTCCACTATAGAAAACAAATATCATGGACTATAATTATTTATTAGTCCATTATGACACATAACCATTAACAACATTGTGCTCAAATGTTTCCACATTTTTTAAAAGATTTTTTCTATATAGATTGCCTCATTAAATATACTTTTATATTTTTCATACATGTCAATGAGGGCACTTTTAATCACAATATTTGATACAACTCAAGTTTTTATTATGATATGAATTTTCACATTGTTGTATACAATGAATACTACCACCTATATCCACAAATGCCTTGCAATTGAACTTTGAAGAATTTGAAACCCTATAAATATGCCACATCCCACTTCCTTTGGTCCCCTCCATATACTATGAACTTTTCAATAAATAGGGGAAGAAATACTAGTTGTCTAATTTAATCTTTCACATAATCGAGTTTTTGATTCACAAAATATTAAATTATTTTAACTAATTGAAATTCAAAACAATTGTAAACAAAAAAGAAGTGATAATTGCATTTCAAGAAAAAAAAACAAGAAAAAAATAGAAAATATAGCAACATTAGATGACACATTTTTTTCTCAAACTTACATAATTTTCAAGAAAAAAAATTTGTAAAACAAAAACATTAGCCATTCCTAGAAATATTTTAATTTGCATAATTTTTAAGGAACACTAATATGAAAAATGACAATACACAAAAAAAATAAGCCCCTATCCTATAGGTAGGGATTAATAATTAATCATATTATGACCGTGAAGAAATTATTTTTGAACTTTTAAAATCCCTCTTGACTTCATTTTCTATAATGGTTTCAAAAGTATTATTAAAAATGAATATATATAAATTTATTTTTTATTTTGTTGCATAATATAACTCTTTGAATGTTTTGTCTTTATTTTGGTAAAGACTAATGAAGTAAAAAAAATTGGTTGATATGTGTACAATAGAAAAATCAAACTCTTTTCTAATGTTTGAGATTTAGTAGATTTAAATTTTATTTATTATTTTTTCTTGTTTTGGAACAATTTTGTAGGTGTTTTTTTCTATTTCTTTATCATATAAAATAATTAAAAAAATAGTTAGAGTTGTTTTGTATTTTCTAAAGTATGTCAATTTAATATTTTCATTAGTAATTATGGCAGTTGAAAATTTATTTCTTTGACACGTGATCATAATGATTTTTGATAAAATAAGAAGCATTTATAAGACATAGTATCCAAACACAAAAGGACACAAGGGTAGAGAGTTTAAAGCAAAAAAGAAACCAGGGTCACAAGAAACAAATAGACCAGTGACATCAAACTTACAACAAAGTCACAATAGAGTAACTATCGAAAATAACAAACAATAAGAAGAACACCCCACTTGAGAAGGTTTTCCCAATCCTCCATGAGGAATTTAAAGACATCCTACTTTTGTTGGCTAAAATTGGAATCAATTGTCTTCTCTTGCTTTTTTATTTCCTCATGCAGTACAAAACCAAGAGTTACAACAAAGTGATGTATGACTTTTAGGGTGAAACATTAGAGGACATTAAGTTTCCTCTCCAAATTTTCAATCCTAGTCGATAAAGCCATGAAGTCCTGGAAAGTCTTCTCGCAATTGGGGTATTTATCATCATTGTGTTCTTTAGTGGGGGGTGGATTTATCTATTTCTTACATCATTGCATTGAATTCAGGAAAAAAAATTGGACCATCGACATCTACCTCAGGTCCCATCACATCATCATAATTGTTGCTACCATCATCTTCCTTGACTTGCTTAGAATCATCACTGGAAATCTCATCAATTGTAACGTCAGGGGCTTATTTTCCAAATCTTCACATAGTAGGGTTAGTGTAGTCAACATCAATATTTGGGTCGGGTTCTCTTTTACTCTCATCTTTGTTCATGTTTTTATTGTTATCATCAATCTCCTCCTCATAAAAAAATGCCTTCTTCAACATAGAAGTTTACAATGGCTTTCTTTTTATTTTTTATGGGTGGCTCTTTCATAGTTGTATTAGGTTTTTTGCCAAGCCTTTTGGGGGGGTGGGGGTGTTTAAGCTTACACAATCTAACAACAATGATTTTTTGGCTTAATGATTTTTGTATTTTGGAAGATTTGGGTTGCTTAATTGGGGGATTTGAATTTGGATCAAGAGTGGCGTGTTTAGTGGGCAAAGTCAATTTTCATTTTGGAGTAGGTTCAACAGCTTCCCCATTATAAGGGTTTGAGGGGCTTCTAGAATGGGAAGGGACAATATAGGGTTCTTCAACCAGGAAAGCCCTAATTAGCTTGGGGGTACATAAAGCAAGGTGGAAAGGTACAATCTAAGTACGAGCCCTTGGTGGAGCAGAATGAGTTGTTTACCCAAGTTTTTTAAAGACATCTCTATGTCCTCTTTCACAAATTGTTCAAGAGAGGATAAACGGTAGAATGGAAAGCTAATCAACACCATGTTCCTAAAATGGTCTAGAAGAGGGAGGTGATAGAAGTAGTAGCATTTAAAACAACCCTCAAATGTGATATATTTCATTAAAACAAGGAATACCTTATCCCACGGGTTGGGGAGTTTGTCACGGTTGTATCTCGCATTCAATTTAACAGGGTTTTCACCTTCTTTAAAAAACAAGTGCATATTCTCCATGTATTATACCTTCATATGCTTCTTCAACTTATGCCCATTGCTCAACAAGCCCGTGGCTTGTTCTATCACCTCTTTGTTAACTTTAAAGGAAATTCCTCCCATCTTGATGTGTCTTTTGTTCTATGCTCTAGCAAATTGGGTTGAGAGATTTTCATCATGCCCACTCAAACACTCCATAAGTAGTGCTAACTCATGTTGTGCCCTTAGCACACACGCCCCATTCAGAATGAGGACCCTCTCTTTCTCTTCCTTTCCGGGTTGTTTTGTTGTCACCTTGTTTTGCGTGCCCCCGTTTTGGTGTCCTAGGTGGTCGGTGTGTCCCCAAAGTCTCATCTTAGGTTGACCATGCCTCATCCCCGCAATTTTTTTTTAAGTCCTGGGCCTTCACAGAGTTCCTTTGGCAGTTTGCCTCTACCAACGTCCTTGACATCTTCCAAGCTCGGCCCCTCGAGTTTCCCTTTGGTGTTGGCCGTCCCAAACAACCAATGACTCCATCCTTCCACACCTTAGGTTCCGGTCGGTTGTTCGCCATGTCTCAAATGCCTTTGGTGACTAACTTTCAATTGAACTGCTTTGAGACCCTCTGGACCCGGTCTTTCAGAATGCTCCTACTGGACTTTTGTTCTTCTTTCACTGTCTTCAACGACCATGCTCTAGGAGCTTCCTAGGACCTAGGACCTGGGTCTTCGATCGCTGTCCTCAAAAAGTTGTGTTGCAAAGGGAGGCATCCTTCACAAGCTCCGGGCTCAGTTAGCCGGATTTCTCTGCCCGAGAGGCTGTTATAAGCTCTTCGTTAGACCTCTCACCACCAACTCGCATCCCTTCAGCCTCCGGGTTCTAGACCTCCCATCGTCGTCTTGGAATTTGAATTCACCAACCCTCTCATCCTCAGTATGGGCATTTATGGGATGCATTAAATGAGTCTTGGGGTATAAATAATAGGCCCAACCTATCATTTTCACAATGTCAGGATAGCCCGAAGAGAGTTTAGAGCCGTCAGAGAAGCTTAGTGCCTTTTCCATTCGCCACCACCGCGCCCATTGCTTTCATCAGCTGATTCTCCAAGGATCCAGTGATCTTCACCATTGGGTTCTTTAGGTATGCTCGCCATCCGCCCTCCCGCATGAATTTTTTGATGATTTCATGCTAAATAATGGATAAGTGGGGGGAAATGTGCGTCCTTTGGGTAGAGAAAATGAACATCCAAAAAACCCATGTCTTAAAATTACAACGAGCCCTTCAAATTGCCTAAAAAAAACTTGGGACTTTACCATTGCGGCGCTGTTCTTCTCGCAGAGCGCCCATGCCTTCCAGGCCCGAGCCTTCCCATAGCCACTAAAAATTCAAAACTCAAGACTTCAAACTACGGAAAAATGTTCTTCTAGACCCCAGACTCCGGGTTTCCCTTTCCTGCTCATTGTGAGGAGTTACAAAAATGAACTACGCTGCTTTCAAACTTCCTGAGCCCGTCCTTGCGGGATTCTATCCCTAGGATGTCTAGGGGATTTCGCCGTTTCAAACAGCATATCCGCTTCATCCGCCAGCACCCCGGGTCTCGTTGTGATCTTCATTGATCGAGTTAAGTGAACAAAGTGTCACATCCATGGCATCCTCTGGACCCTGGATCTCGGAGTTCTGTCCACAGACTTCTGCGTCGACGTCGCCATTCCAAATAGCCAAATGACCTCTGCCTTTCGCCTTCTGGGTCCCACGCATCCTGACGTCGTTTGAACACCAAATGACCAAAAAATTAAGGGCCAGCTTCTATCAGACCTCCTCCTTAGGGTTTTCACCGTCAGGATGCTGTCCCGTCTCGGCCATCCTAAAAGGAAGAATGGGCCCATCTTTTTGACTCCTGAGTCCCGGTGTCCCAATCGCCCAAGAAACTAATGAAGAAAAAATAAAGGCCAAACACGACGCCGGGTCCGGTCCGCTGGGTCGTTCTCACTGGGTTTCCATTCAATATCCATTGTTCCAAACAACCATCGCCCAACATCCTCCCGACTCTTGAGACTTGAGCGCTTAAAATATTAAGAGGGTAGGTCGACCGCCTTTCTGCCTCATGAGTTCTGGACTCCGGAACTCCGTCCTCAGAATTTTGTTTCCTCCTGGCTGTTTCAAACAACAAACCATGGACAGTTTTCTCGCCTCGAGGCCCTGGGTGCTCAAAACTGATTCAAATGACCTCCAATCTAGGAACATGCCTTGACCCATGTGCTTAAACTAAGCCCTCCCTTGCATGAACCTTTCAAATCATCCAAACTTGAAGCTGGAAGAAACCATTTGGATTGCCCTGCCTTGTTCGCCCTTCCAAAATAACAAGCCTGCCAGGGAAGTCCGACCCTTTGGGCCCGGATTGACCAAATTCCCTCTAGTGAACTACTAATGACATCTCAAATTAAATGTTTGACCTTATGAGTGATGTATTATCAAATTTTACCTCATTGATTGGGATTTTGGCTAACATTGATGTCTTTAAGCTTAATTGTGCTAATTATGCCTTTATTTGCAGGATATATGGAATCGGGTGCAGGATCCTCGGGGGCAGGCACAAAGGAAAAAGGGAAGAAATCAGGTAGAGTTCCTCATGGGAATGAGGACAAAGACTAGATGAAATACCAATTCCAGGGGGATCCTTTGCACTCAAAGGTCATTACAGACTAGAAAGAAATCACAAACACCAATATCGGGCAAGTCGATATTGATGAATTCAAGCAAAGGGTTAGGGTCAGCCCGTCCATGGAGAGTGCAAGATTGATCAGAAGCAGTGGAATTGATAAGGCTACAGGCTTTCCGCCATCCTTGGTCACTCCTGAATTGGTCATGGGTTGCTGACAGACATATCAACCAGAGACTCAAACGATAGTTGATAAGGAAGGAAACATTCTAGTTGATATGTCCGGTGAGGCGATAATGAAGACCTTCCACATCCCTACCTTTGGGAAAATGGAGTTTCCAACCATAGAGGAATCTAAAGCAATGTGGTACGAGGACCCAGGTGGTTGTAAAAAACTCATAAACCAGTTTTGGCTCAAAGAGAAGTGGGGCAGCACTGCGAAAGTTCCTCAAGAACTTTTTCGCAACGATTTTCACGAAGATTATCATGACTTGGTGACTTTGTTGAGCAAAGTAATGGGCCTTCCCACTGCTGCGTATTTTCAAGAGTGGATGGTATACTTTGTAGAGAAAATACTTTGTGGAAAGGAGGATGTTACCACAAACGCTTCATTCTACTAGGGGGAATAATAAGCGACTGCTTCCATGAGCAGTTTATGAATGTCAAGAAGACCTCTAAATTCTACATGACCTCCTATCTTGTTTACTCAATGTCTAAGTGGAGGCAGTACAATGGACTATTCAGGGAACCTGATGAGGAATCTGGGCGAAAGCTAAAAGTTTATGATAGATACCCCCAGCTCCAGTTCAAAATTTTTAAGAAGGATTATTGTAGGGTGAATGACACCTTCGTGGGTCACATCATCAAAATACTTGGAGGGGATTTTGAAAGGAGAGTTTCTCATAGTTCTCAAGCATTCCTGAAACAATACGCCTTCTTGTTTATTCAATACCCTAAGTTCACCTACATTCATGCCCAAGGTTGCATAAAGAGGCCGAATAAGCTACCCCGGTATCCCAATGACCAGATTATATTGTTAGAACTCTCTCAACAACTACGACATGTGCATACTCTTCTCAGCAGCAAGCATTTGGCAGGGATCCCTTATCCCCTTTCTTTTGGCCAAGGGATGTACAAGTTGCAAACCTCTCAATGTGTAGGGAACTCAGAGAAGGAACTAGCAGAATATCATTTTCGCCTACACACTGCTCACCCACGAATGGACCCGTATGGGTACATAAGGAAAGCACTGGGACTAGAGTACACCCATTTGCATCATGTAGAAGATTTATGGGAAAATTTCAAAGATGATAAGGAGGTGCGCATGAGGCACTACATGCGAATGACCGTGTACTTTGTGAAAAGGGTGAATATATTTCTTGTACCCGACCAAGTTGAAGAAGATGAAAGCACCGTAATGGACCCCAGGTACAATGCAGTCGCCAACTTGCCAATGCCAACAATAGATTGGGATGAACAAGAGGTTGATGACCTCAATATTATAACCAAGCCTGCCGAGGCTCGCACCAAGGAATGGGTCAACGGACAAGTGGGTTGATTGAAGCAACAAGGGTTTCTCCTAACATATGAAGGGCTCAAAAGTGAGTCTAGTGCAACAAATGATGCTACTAGTACAACCTCAACAAGAGAGACTTCCAGATCCCCTCTGCTCATGAGATCAAAGAAAAGGAAAGAGACTGAGGAATAGTAGCCTAACTTGAAGGTGTATACTAGAAAGGCCTCAGAGGGTGAGTCCTCCTAGAGACATAAGGGCTTGAGTGACACAACTACGGTGCCTAGTATATAGGAAGATCCACTCTACGAGGGAGAGGACATGGAGGTTGATCCACCTAAGTCTCCGCCAGCTGCCTCTAATACTATTGCCCTTCCATCCATCTCGTAGGCTATGGTTGCTACTTCTCCGCCTGCAGTGGACATCTCGGTCCACCTTTCCTCCTCTCCACTAGTTGGGAAAGTTGTGATGGTTGATTCTTCTTCGGCCACAACTTCTCTACTTTCCTCCGTCTCTATGTATCCCACCACATCGCTTTAACTGATAGGGACAACAATACTAATGCCAATGCTCACACTACCAGAGGAATTCTCAAGACAGATGAAGAATGTCCCTTCTGAGATTTTTGAGGTGTTCTCAAATCCTGCCATCCAGGCCACCTTGGCACAGGTTCTTACTGCCATTCCTGTTTCAAAGCCTCCCACTGAACCACCCAAGATGAGGGCTACAATGGAAATATCTAAGGAATGGGAACGACATGCTACAAAGGAATTGGAGGAGGAAGCGAATGAGTACCATGAACATTTGGAATATGAGCACCAACAAATTGACAAAGTAGTTCATGAAGAAGAAGAAACGGGATCTTCTGAAGGCGGAAATGAAAGAGATCCTGGTACTAAAATTATACAAAAAATTGATGGTGGTCTCGAGGAGGAAATGGCCTGGAAATTGAAGGACATTAGAGAGGAGGTAAAAATTCTGCCTCCCAAAGAAGAAGGGCAAGAGGATGACAAGGTAGAAGAAAATGTGAAACTTCCTATAGGGGAACGACAGGAAGATGTGTCACCTCCTCATAAAGAAGAATAGAACATAGAAGAGGACAAACCTGAAGGTGAGGTTCAAACTAACAAAATCCTCGAAATTGAGCAACCTGAGGAGCATGAGCATGAAGATGAGTAGGATGAAAAAAAAAGACGAGGCTGAAATGGAAGAAGGTCCCAAAGAACGCCTACTGACCATTTAGTCCCCAATCAAGCGCATAACATTCACCCAAGACTCCAATGAAGAAGAAGGGGAGGACACTAGGGTGGAGAAGGAGGCTTCTAAATATGAGGAAGTTGAAGTCATAAGGATGAAGAGAAGGATGACGATGAATCACCTAAAGAAAAGGCTTAGATGCTTGAATGCCTGGAAAGGAAACTTGAGAAGAAGGCTCCTGCCCCGAGAGATCCAAGAGAAATATTGGAGGCTATCCTAGCCCGAGCACAAATCACTACCAAGAAGGATAAGAAGCCCAAGGTCAAATCAAAGGTGACAATGGATGCCTCAGGATCGAGGACCTTGCAAGTAGCCATAGCAGTAGTGTGAGAAAAAGGAATAAGCTATAATGTTTCTACTATTGACTTAGGAACAACTACCAGAGAACAAAAAGTGGAGCACCTTCAAGAGTCTGTCGCTACCGTAGTGCATCTCATATAGCAAGATAAGACTTCAAAAGAGGAACTTAAGGCACAGGTAACTGATCTGATGGCTTACATCCAACAATGGTCTTCAACCAAGGAGATGCCTACCACGTCCTCTGCCCCACCTCAGTTACTGTCAAAAGAGAAAATAGACAAGCTTGAAAGGAGAAGAAACTTGGATAAGACCACAAAAAGCTGGTTCTGATAGGTCTTGTATACTAGAAACATGGGCATCACATGCACTGTTAGGACAACAAATAAGTTCTTAGATCTACAATAATCTCTTGAGGGTACAAGAAAACTTTGCACTAACTTCTTGATGAGATATGGGTCCACCTACCTGAAGATTGAGGCTATTCTCAAACTACCAGGCGTGACGTGGGAAAAAGAGCTTGCATTCAAGAAGGATGATCATTGGCTGATGGATGTATGGAAGTGGAACTTTGAGAATAGGAAGGAAAGGTTGGAGCAGGTGCTCGACAAGGTGGATTTGGACATCGAGTGGGCTATGGAAGTTAGAGTAGATTGCGCTCGATACTTGAAGCTGATGACAGGGTATGACATACCTGTCGTACAGATAGATCCAAAGAAGATAAAGCCATATTTCCATAAAAGGATGGAGGACATAATGTCATATGAGATCACCACCAATTTCATGAGTTTTTCCGCCTGGGCCTTCACCCAGTCAGAGCTATTTAGTGACCACACTGCCAAGTATGATGAAAACTGGGAAAAGCTTACTGACAACTCCAAGGAATGGAGTTACCAATTGCTACGATTCAAGATTTTGGAGGTTGATAAACTCCAGCTGGTAATTTTGAAGTTCATGGAGTATGCAACTTTGAAGAAGTAGGAGGGAAACCCTATTATTAATGAAGAATTCCTGATAGAGTAGCTACAACAAAAAGGAAATGAGCAAAAAACAAAATGCTACAATGTTGTCACTAGAGGACAAAATAGGATAGAGACAAAGTTGTATTTTAAATTATAAAATATTATGGCGTAGGTAGAACCCTAACTTGTAATGAATCATGGCCACACAATGCAAACTAATCTTGGCCATTCATTCTACCTTTTGGACACTATAAATAGGGGGTCTCCTCTCATTTTCAAGAGAGAGTTGAGTTGTTGTAATGACATGTTACATAAATTTTAATGGAAATACATTGACTTTGGTGCACTTTTTGAGTTTCTCTCTATGTTTCATGATTCAATCTACCATAGTTAGATGTTTTGGTTAGATTTACATTGTTGTTCTAGTTGGTTTTAGATTGCTTAGATAGATTTGGTAATGTTGTTATGTGGTTATGAAAACTTCTGCTGTGTAGATGCCTTCCCAGTCCATACTTTTTGCTATTTGCTACTGGTAAATGGCTGTGTAAAGTTTTTCTGGGCTAAAACTTAAAGTTGCTTTAAACTTTTATCTTTATTCATGCATGTATATGGTGGATGAATGGTAAAATATCTACAAACCTTGGAAGATAGCAAGATTTCATGATACTGTAGGTTTCTTGGTTAAGTGGAATCCTATTTGAAGGAAGCTATCCACAGTAGAACCTCCATGATCACTGTTCATAGTTAGTTGCAAATCCAGGAAACTCTCCTTTTCCCTGCTCTTTTTCCTTTTTTTTAGAAATAACCTATGCTAAGGTTCATTGCACATTGCAAAGCTAAAACCTAAGAAAACATTGGAGTTTCAGATTGTTGTTCAAACCTGCAACAACATACACATCAATTTCCATCCTAGAAACTTCAATTCATAAGATCCACTTTGCATCCAGTTGCGTAAGTCCGCCTAGTGATTCCAACAAATCACATCAAATATCAACTGAGGAATTCAATGCAAGTCATGACCTAACACCCGAGAGACCTTGGGGGATTTTTCAGCAACTTGCGGTTGGAAGCCCCCTTTCAAGAGAGGTAGTGCACCTACGCACTACCTGTGTTGAGAAAGTGTGCAAAAACACCCATCAACAACTTGCCTTCCACACAAACATGCCAGAGTAGAGCATCCTTCCAGAATTCTTCACACGAGCCTAGCTTCATTCTCACTTGTTCTCCACCCATAGTCTGTTGAAGGTAAAGATGAAAACATTGAATAAGGTTACCACTGCAGTGATTTAGGCAATAAAGATAGAAGGGTCTTCTAGAATTGATGTAGGGTTTTCCATCAAATAATTTCAAAGTAGCCAAAAAGAACAAAGGACAAAGCATTAAGTGGAAAATCATGCTTGAGATAGGAGTAATCCTTGAGTATATCCAATCTATCAAGATTTTAGTTAGATTTATCTTTTTGGCATCATTTTTATGTTGAATTATAAGCACCCTTGTGCCAAAAGTCCTAATCCTTTGCTTGAATCATTGAAGCACATTTTTGGATTAATCTAAGCCATCTTGGGTGGTGGGATTTCAATCTCGGGACAACACTCAATTTTTGAGTTTCTACCCATGATTAATTTCCTTGTGATAATTGGTCATAATTGTTAAGTATTATAGTAGTAAAAAATGATTTCATTTTCTTAATGATTTGAATTTTTAATGATTATTTTATTCTAGAATTTAAGATTTCAAAATTTCTATTGGTTCTCATATAATTTCCTAGTTGTAAATTTGACAAGGAAAAAAAACCAATAATAAAGTATTACATACATGTAGAAACTAATCCATTATTAATAAGTGGTCTTTACAAATGCTTGAGACCAATAGGTGTAGCATAGATTATGTCATATGAGTAATTCTGTGTTTCCTTTCACTTTGTGCACAATGACTTGTATATATTTTATAAAACAATAGAAAGTGTTACAAGAGGTTTTTTATTTTGAAAATGGCGTTTCATACAAGTGTATGAATTTATAGATATTTTTGTTCCAATATCAATACATGTTCTAATATATTTTATGTTTAATTTTTCTAGTTTGTGACAAGTGGTGGAAAATCTAGCACCTTCAGTTCCTTTTATAGATGAAGTAACCTTGTCTACACTTCAATGTTTAAGGATGTGAAATAAAGTTTTATTATTTCAATTTAGTTCCTTTTTGGTAGTCCTTTCCTTTTCATAGTTGCGTTGGGAGGCTATACATTCATCTTCTTTTTCATGTAAGTGAAATCAACTCATCAATAGACTTTGGAGGGTTGAATTCCAACACTATGAGAGTGGGTTTCATATCCTTCTCTTCAAGATCAACTTAATATTGATAGGGTAATCCCATGTGTATACCTTAAAACAATTATTGAAATCAAACAAAATGGACAACCAAAATTACTAATAGCCAATCCCAACCCATTAACATGGCCCCAAATCTTGTCACTAAGCCAAGAACAATTATCCATGTCTTAAAACCATTATATAGCTAAGAAAATTTTTCTAGCATAACCCGTATGAGATAAATTCATTTAAAAACTCTCTTGATGACATATCCCGAGTTATATTATGAGGTCATGAATGCACAAAATTGAGTCCTTTATTCCTACACTATTGGTAATTTTTTTTTATTTTTTTGAATGATTTGTGATTGACCGGGTGGACTAAAGATTGATTCCTATTTGATTGGGCTACTAATTTAGAAATAGCAATAAGGAAAACAATGAGGGAAATGGCACTCTCTTCTGCCTGGGCTTGTTTGGACTTGTGTGTGTGTGTTTCATTGGTTACTGAGTTATTTGATTGTGTGGAAAATATAATATGTTAGTAATCATGTTTAAATAATTAATTAAATCATAAATGAAATTGCAAGGTTATTTAAAATATAATTAGGAATTAAAATAATAATCAATTAAATCAAATCAAATGATTTAGAACAAATGATCAATCAAACTAATTTGTTAAAAGTAAAAGTGATATTATTAGATAAATTGATTTAAATTGTTATGAACAAGTAATCTTGAAAAGATAATTATTATAATAAGAAATTTAATGGATACTTATTTAGAATCTTGCAAATGGTTGATTTTAATTATTCTAATGTGGAAGTAATTAACAAATAGTGTATTGTGAAGATAATGAATATATATTCAAATAGAAGTTCATTTTTGTGGAGTTAAATTTATTTAGTTTAATCAAAATGCTTGATAAAAGAAAATGAAATATAAATACTTGAAAAGGCAACAAAAGGAATTAAAAGGGATTAAATATTATTTGGATTTATTTCTTGAGTTGTGACTTTTGGTTTTCACTGGAGAATATGAAGAATAAACAAATATAAAACTCCATCTTTTGTGGATTTGAAGGTAATTAAATTTCATTTTTGGAGATGTGACCTCTGGTATTCACGGGAAGAGGAAATTGAAGGGATTCTTGGGAATGGATTTTAAGAGGGGGTTTCTTTGTTTGAGGGGATGGCTTTTGGAATGCTGGAGAAATTTCTTTTCCAATCAATTTTCTGTCCCTAGTTCTTTTCTGTTTGTGGAGAAATTGGTGAAGAGGAAGGAGGATTCAGATCAGTTGCTGGAAGATTTGCAGCAAGGGAAATTGATACAGAAAAAGGATCGAAGCTTCTTCAATCTTCTGCAAGCAAAGGACGCCAGGTTCCTTCTTTAATTTATTTACCTCTGTTAAAATAGGGATTTGTGCTTGTGAATTAAATTTGTATTTAAGATTGAAAATTAGTAAGAAAATTCACTGGGGTTACAGTTTAATCAAAGGAAATTGGGGATTGTTATTAGATTGATGAAATTTCTGGGGTTTCCGGGTTGTTGCTGGTTATTTAAAAAGAGGGGTTTTAATTGAAATCTGGGAATTAAACAATTTTCTGTTATTTCATTTTATTTTTTAAAAAAAAAAATTGATTATTGTTTTGAAAACAATTACCTCTCCTCGAATTTCTGGTTTATATATATATATATATTTCCTTAGAAATCTTTTTACTTCAATCATGCACAGTGAATTTCATGTGAACAGTAATTCTCTGTTACTGTAATATTCGAACCCCTGAAAATATATATATACATATATTTATATCTATATATATATATTAGATATATATATATATATACATATATATATATATTTTTTTTTTATAATCGAATGGAAATTTGAAATTGTGAAAACCCGTCGCACTGTTCATACCATTTGATTTCATTTTTTTATTCATATGTATATGTATATAGGTTGTGTGGGGGACGGCCTCGACCGTACCCATCACACCGCCTTTTGGGCGCAGACGGTACCGTCGATACCGTGGACTTTCTACAGACTGTCCACGGCAGTCCTTTGGACTGTCGTGTGCAGTCCGTAGACTGCCCACGGCCGGCGGGGTCCGGTCTTCTATGCGGCTGTGTTGGGATTAAATCCCACTTGAATTTTAATATGTTTAAACATAATGTTTAATATGTGATTTTTAATATATGATTTCTGTGCGGATTTTTATTTGATATATATATATATATGTATATGTATATATATGTATATATATATATGAATATTTGTATATATATATCTATATATATATATATGTTGTAGATATATATATATATATTTATATATATATATAAAGATTAATTTATTAGTTCTGGTTGTAGTATTATTTAATCAATTTTTCTGTTATTCAAGAAGAAATATACTGTTTCATTTCTGTTTAATAGATATTCTGTTAATTTAACTGTTAGTAAACAAATGTATAAATATATTCT
>VDFB02000007.1:41838349-42053343 GCA_007258455.2 Sequoia sempervirens | reverse complement strand
AATATGTTCGTTGGGTTTGCTTAGTGTTGATAACCTAGGGAAATTATGTTCACTCGGTTTGCTTAGTGTTGATAACCTTATCATGAAAACTCTTTAATAATGCAATCTTGCAAAAAAAATTCATGGCATCGGTGACTAATGTACGGCTAGGAAAAACCAAGTGGTTTCTACATTTATTTTCAGCAATTGCTCAGCAGTGACCGACCCAATTCCTAGATTTTCCAAACAGTTCACTATTTCCTTGATACCTAGGTTAGGGAACGAATATGGAGGCATCCTCACTTAATACTATAATATTTTGAGCCAAAGCTCAAATGGGTAGGGTAAATTTTTTTGTTAGTTTCTCAAAGGTTTTACAATTTATAATGATGGGACAATTTAGAGGTTGCCTAGACCGGTTAGGCCATGAACCAATAAACAATCACGAATTCAAATGCAATACAAAAAATAGTAAACAATCATGAATTCAACCAAGAAAAAAAAATTGTAACCTTACCTATGGTGTCGCAAACTAAAACAAATTTCTCATTAGTTGCTGGTAGCACCCTACTCTCTTCCTTCACGCGGTGTTTTTCCCTTTTTTGTCGTCTAATTTCTTCCTTCACGCGGGAAAGTTTTAAATTTTAAATTTTGATTCATTAGTCAATGCTTTAGTCGGCATTAGTTAAAGCCAAATTTAGCACCAACTTTTGATCGTTAATGTAATCTTTTTGGGACGTATAAGGCAGCATCAAGTGTGCCTAATTTAGTGCCTATCATTGTTGTATAGTGACTCTTTTTATTGTTGTGTCTTACAGGAACTAGAGTATTGGAAATAATTCCAACTCCTACCTTCTTTTTCTGACCACCACTATCCTATGGCTCCTTCATCAGCTTAGTGTGGTAGTGGTTTTTACTGTGGTCCCACAAGGTGCTTCATCCTTCTCGGCGGTAGTGCGGTGAAAGCTTATGTGGCGGCACACAAGTCTTCCTTCTATTCCTAGTGGTGTTGTGGTTACTCCCACAGTCCCACAAGTCTTCTACCATTAGCATGCAGTAGTGCAGTGACTACCACTGTCCCACAGCTCCTTCATCAGCTCAATGCGGTAAAGCAGTTTTTACCGCGGTCTCGCAAGTTGCTTTTTCCTTCTCGGCAATCAATGCTAAGATGAGGGAAATATGATATATTTTGGATGGATATGATGGAATTGGTTGATGTTTCATGTGAAATGATGGTTGAGGAAGGGTCTCCCAAGTCTAATCTAGGGATGCAAAGTTCAATTTTGCAAATTGAGGTGTCAAGATGGTCAAATGGTGAAACCATAAATATGCATATAATCTTCCCGATATTCACTGTATATGTATAAAAATACAACAGCAAAAAAAAGACAAACATATGTAAACTTGGAACCAAAACATGTATGTAAACTTGAAATATAGAAACAAAAGGTCTAACTATCAATTGTAATACATTAATATCAATAACATGACTTTACAAAATAAATGTGCATACTTACAAATTAATCCAACAAACCATCTGGGTCTACTCTACTCTTTATTGTGTCAAGTATTACCTCATGGTCAGACTCACACACCTTCCACAAGGTCTTGTTCAAAGGTCTACCCCCATATTTGATCAAATGAACATTGGATGCCATAAGAAGTTCAAGTAATGAAGAATCTTTTGATGCATGTCAAAGTCTTGTAAGATCCAAACATTAACACTCTTATGTGGGTACCTTCTAAGCCATGTTCCAATAACAACTATCAATCTTGTAGGGTATTCGATGTTTTCTCCATCTATAACTATGGCCTCCAATTTCTTTTTGGCCTCAACACAATGACACAAGCAATAATTTGTTCCCTCGTCATTTTCTTCATCTGCAATAATTGCATAAACATGTCTTGCATTGATATGAGCAACAATTAGATGGAATTAGTCAGCATTACAAAAACACTAAAAAGTAAGATACCATTAGGAATTTCAAAAACTATGTAACTAGATATATTACCTAGTTGAATCAGATCTGATATGTGATCAAATTCAATCGATAATTCCATTTGTTTCAGTTTGACTCACACTCATTCCAGGCTCCCATTGTAATGTATGAAGAACAAAAGCATGCCATCTTCTGCGTATGGATACTCCAATGAACCTGCATTTGAGCTTCTGAAAGAGTATAGCTCACTTGATCCCGTCAGTGTATAACAATCCTCATATGGTTGAATTTAGTATTATCTATCAATGAAAAAAAAATATGAACTGAAGACTTACCTTCATTACTTAGACATATTGAAGCATTACACCACTCGATGATTGATTTTGCGTCTATCAAATTTGAATGTTTTTATACTTTAACTCTTCTCGTTCTATGGCTCTTTTGATACATGATCTTGCACCATCATGCTCCCCCTTTCCATGCCCAACCTCACAAAAGTTCCACATATGCTAAACACCTGTAATATTATGCATCCTGCTCAACCAATAGAACATCTATGAGTTTTTGAATTGTGATGCACAGTTATCTGACCATATTATATATTGACTATATGATATGCCCCTTCTAGCCAAATCATGGTAGAACAACTGAAAAAAACCTTGCACAAACTCTATAGAATGTGTGTGATCATCATTGATATAAAAGTGGTACTCCTTCAATACCTTCTTGTTATCCTCTGTACTATCAGTTGTATGAATGATTGCTATGTGCACAAATATAGAAACTTGTGTGGAGTTATAATATTGTGATTGCACCTCACACAATTGTGGTTGTAGACTGTAGTTCTCTGCAAATCCAACGATTAAAAAAATGCTACCAAGTGGAAAGGTGTCCTTGCATAACTTGAATTGCAAGTCTAACGATCAAGCTCTATGGGTATGCCTTGCATACTCATACACTATACTGTCACGAAATGTAGACATAAATTGATACATTAGAATCTTTTGAATAACCAAATCACACCCTTTTGCTTCTTTACCATTTTTGTATTGTAGGCCACTATTTTATAGTTGTCGAACTCTACTAGTTCAATGTTTCCAACCTCATGTGTTCTTTCCACATGTTCACATATTGGTATACGTTGCAAGCCACCACAATGCTAACATGTGCCATCCTAGCATAATTTCTTGTAGAATATTTGACCTTCCTCTCTTTCACATAATTTTTTTGATAAGAAGTCTTTTGAAGATATTGGTGGGGCCTGTATGTTACAATCCTGCAAAACATTGTTAATATGCACAAATCTAAACATATAGACCAGGATGAACATCAAAATGGTTAGAAAATTCAATATGAAATCTACAAGGACAAGTAGTGCATGTGTGTGGTTTAATTTTACAAAAAAAGGTTTTAGCATTTCAAAATATCTTTGAATTTTTTTAATTTGAGGATACATCTCTAGAAATTTACCAAAAAATTGTGTTTGAGTCATCCAAAAAAATGTTTTAGATGTGGCTCATGGTTTTGACTATTGATTCTCCTTCTTATCACATCCTTTTGATTAAGAGATACCCTTATTTTATTCTTCCAAAAGTCTTCAATTAGTGATCTCAATGCTTCAACAATTGGTTTATCTTTTCATTGTAGTCTCCCTGAGAATGCCCATAATTCATTGGCATCGGTGTCCTCAATTCTATGGTGCCTTCCAACAGCTCTTAATAAAAAAAATTTATTAATTCTCAATGCTTGACTCGTCTTTCTAATGAGACAAGCTTTCCTCATCCGTCATGTTAGTCAAAAAGAGATTCAAGACATGTCGATCACAATCAATGAGTTACAAGAGCAAATGGAAAATATCTCCCACTCACATGTAGCAGACCGTTTGATGTGTTTTGGTACTACACTATGCGGTACAAGATCTTATTGGGTAAAATGTCGAGCTGAATTAACTAATCTCTTGCATCAAATTGGAACACCAACTATTTGAACTTTACTTTGAGTGCAGTAGATATGTATTGGTTAGATTTTCATACACTAATGCCAGGAACACAACCAACTAATCCACAAGAAGCACAAAAGTGGCAATGACAAAATATTATTGACTATCCACATATTGTGGCATATTACATGCACTTGCGATATATAATGTTTTTAAAGAAAATAATGCATAAGGGAATGAAAGAAAAAGATTATTGGTCAAGGTATGAATGACAACATAGAGGATCACCACATGTGCAAGTGTATTTATATGAATATTTTGTATCAATTAATAAGTAAAATGTTTATATACTAACAAATAACATTTTGTTTGTGGGTATAATGCACCATGGGCATTACATCTAGATAGATCAAAATTATTTGAATACCCAACCACAGGAGATAAAATATATGAGCCTGCAAGAAACAATGATCGAGTGAATACACATAATCATAACATACTTCAGTTATGGAGAGAAAATGTAGATTGGTAACCAGTTCTTTCAAGACATGTTGTAATGAATTATATTGCAAAGTATGCAGCAAAAGTTGAAAAGAGTTTAGAAACATATCACCAAATGTTAATGTGACTTGCAAATATTGAAAACCCAAATGAAGCAACATCAATTTAGCATATAGAATACTTCTAACAGAAAATCTCATTGAAAGAGACATTGGAGCACAAGAAATATGCAATATGTTACTGGAATTGTCATTGGTAGAAAGTAGTAGGGTATTTGTCACATTAAATGTTTCAAGAGAGGTGTTCAAGCCAGTGACAAAAAATGAAGACAATGATGATGAAAGTCATCTAAAACATTTTGTCGAAATATAAATGGATAGACCATATGCAATGGAAAGTGTTACACTTATAGATGCAGCTAAATCTTGGACTTTAATCTCAAGTGGAGAATAGATAAAAAATGGGAAGCAAGAATTGTGGCAACTATTGTGAGAGTTTTTCCAAGATTTACCACCATACCTACACATCAATCAAAAAAATGGGTTGACTTTTGTTGGTCAAAATTATTGTTGTACAAGCCATTTCACAATATAGAAAGAGATATTGGACTTGATGAGACTACAATTATATCAAATTGGGAGTCACTCAACTATAGTCCATGGCATTTGGAATGAAGGAATGTTATAGATGAAACTAAAAATTATGATGATTCTTAAGATGACAATGTTATATCTTTAAATGATCATAATACAATTGAACATGACTGGGAGATTGTCTCAAGACTACATCATGGAAAAATTATGGATGTTACAAAGATAGATATGTTGGGTAGAAGAGATGTTGATAGAAAAACTCTATGGAGTATTGAAGAGCAAGGAGAAGATTACACAAATAAAGCAATAAAGTTTATTAGGACCATGAAACAGAATGGATTAAGTTATTACCAGATGATATGATGTCAAGTATATCATATGGAATGTAATTCCATCGCATACCCTAGGGAAGTTGCACTACTAACCAAATGCAACAAAACTTTTTTAAAAGAACATTAACATACAAGTTCACTATATGTTAAACTCTATGGAGTATTGAAGATCAAGGAGAAGATTACACAAATAAAGCAATAAATTTTATTAGGACCATGAAAGAGAATGGATTAAGTTATTACAGATGATATGATGTCAAGTATATCATATGGAATGTAATCCCCACCACTCCAACCCTAGGGGAAGTTGCACTTTACTAACCAAATGCAACAATTTTATTTTTATTTTTTATTTTTTAAAAGAACATTAACATACAAGTTCACTATACTTTGCAAACATCCCCTAAGGCTATGAGACAAAGATTACTTAAACCCGAATTAAACAACCAAGGAAAGAAAACATAACATCATTCAATTAAGGAATTAAAGTACATACATTCCATACATGATATAACATCAAGGACCAATCGATACATCACGATATCCAATAACAATTGTTTACATTATAATTACATCACTCATTCCCCGAATGAGGTAAATCAAATAAACCTGATAATTTATTACAATTTCCACCTCAATACAAATGAGGGGTAAAGAAATACAAGAATAACATAAATGAAAGAAACTAGAGGAGCAACTGGATCCAACGAGCTCTCCCACTTGAAAGTCTCGCCCACACGATCACGAACAAAGCCAACGGTGTAAGGTGCACGTTCCACCCAACCAAGTGAAACCCAAAGGCTCACCCCCCATGCTAGGAGATAGTAACAAGGATTTCTGGTCAAGACCAACTACCTCTAGACAAAGGCTGAACATAACTGGACCGACTCAAATACCAACAACATCACTTAACACAGTACAAAAACTCACAAGACATTACATTGCTTCCAGGTTACTTGCCTCTGACATGCCAGACCCTCATGCAAAACTATGCGTCTCATCTCATCTCGAGTCTTAACAATGCATGTTCCATGAGAGAGGCATTATTTAACTTTATTAGTGTGGAGTTCCCCATTAATTCTTTTAAATTATCACTTGATTAAACCCTAGGTGAGTTACCCTGACACCACTTTGGGCGTCAGACCCTCACAAAGGGCCACTCTCCTACTGACAACATGGGGATACAAAACCCCCAATTCAAGGGTAGACAACATGTACAAACTGAAAAAACCCAAATTCCAACCTTAACACCTAAGGTCGCATAACTCATTCATAGTACACGATAACCAAAACATACCCCGAATCTCGTTCATGATAACTGGGTGTAACCATGACACGTGTAACCATGACACATCACAAGTTGACTCTCATAAGAACAACCCACATCAGGATACAACCCCCTTATCTGGAAAACTTCAACAATTACTCTAGACTCCCCACTTGGACAAGAACGAAATAATAGTAAAAAAAACATTTCAAGCAATTAACAAACTAATATTCAGATTTCCTAAATCCAGTCAATCACAGTTGCAATTGAAATAATTTAAAGCCATTCATCTATTTTTGAATTTCACCATTAAATTTCATCATCAAGCATTTAATATTCAAAAACGTTTGACAAAACAATCGTTTATAATCTCTAATTCCACATCTATAATCATAATCAAGCCTTCAAATACTGAAGTCATTTAACTAATATTTAAATCGATTTTCTTATTCAAGATTTACTATGATATTCAAATTACATCATTTAATTTAATTCAAAGCATTTATCTTATTCAATAAAACGTATTTCACACTAAGGATGCCTCGTTCATTACATAACTATGAATTTTACTAAAACATTAATTTATTTAATTATTTCAATCTGCTAGCAAAAATCAATTTTAATTTCCATATTAAACCATTCAATTAAACTTACACTCTCATCAAAATATGTACATATATACTATATATACACATATACCTTATGCATATATTCATATACACATATTTGACATATATACCGTAATATATACATATATATATAAACTTATTATTTATATTTATTTTATTTAAATATTAAAATAATATTAAATATATAAATAATATATTATATATTATATATATAATATAATAGAAATATATATATTATATATATATATAATATACATACATATTATTATATAATAATATTATTAAATAACATAATATAAAAAAATAATTTTAAAACTTTGAAATCCGCAGCCGCTTTTAGGGCACGCAGCCCGGCGCGGGCGGCGGCCTGTGCGCCAAGCGCACAGTCTGCCACTACCATGGGCAGCGGCCTATGTGCTTAGCACATGGGCCGCTTCCCACGGGCGGCGGCCTGTGCGCTGAGCGCACAACGCGCCTCCCACGGGCGGCGGCGACAGTGGGGTGGGGTTTGGCCGCCCACCTCACTGCAACAAAAAAAAATTATTATTATTTTATTTCCTGTGTTTCACCAACAGCAAAAAAAATGAAAACTAACAATTTCATGGGGTTTTTCTGGGTTTAATCCCAGTACAAGTTTCTTTAAATATATACAAATATATATATATATATATATATATATGTGAACATATTCATGTATTGATATGCATGGATATATTCACAAACATATATATACCCAGATTTAATTTCATATTCAAATTGAGCAAATAAACCAAATACTTGCAAGAAAAGAAGTTATTTCCAAAAAAACAATAAGAGGGTTTCCAAAATCCATTCTCAAATGGAGGTTTCCTTGAATTCATTCTATTTGTTTGATAGAAATTTCTGGTTTGGTTTCAATTTTCCAAATCTAACTACAAGTTTACTAAATTAGAGAGCATTTTCTTTTATGAATTTTCAAAGAAACTACCACTATGTTTTCATTCTTTCAAAATGAGAAGAAAAAGGAAGAAAATAGTAGAACCTTGTGTTTTCTCCACAACTTGCAAACTTCAGCAATGGAGATCTTCCCTTTTCTTTTCCAATTTAGCTCCACCCAAATCCTCAATCTTCTCTTTTCAATTTTTTCCAAGAATTTTCATGCAAGTTTGCTCTCCCCATTTTCAAATTAAAATTCAAAATAAAAACACCATTACCTTATGCAATCCTTCCCCAAATTTGTCAAAGCCCTAAAATGGACTCACCCACCAAAATTTATTGCTAATTTAGATATTTTCTATTTTGCAATTTTTAAACAATTTCTATTCTCAAATGAAATTTGCATAATATCTTTTAAATAAAATTACATTTTCAACCCAAATGAAAATTTAAATTTTCTTTTAACCAAATTGAATTCAACAATTCATAATGCCATTCTCAATTCTTTTTCAACTTTATTTCTAAGAAATTAAATATAAGACATATTTCTAATTTCTGATTTAATCCAAATATCTAATAATGCCCACACAGCTAAATTGATTTAATTTATCCCCATTAATTTAATTAGTCAATAAAATAAATCTAATTCAAAATTAGATTATTTTATTAATTAAATTAAATTAATTAATTAATCACTAATTTTCCAACATCTCAATAAGACAAAACAATCATCATTATAAATTCCAAAAGCCATTTAATCCCTTTTAACTTGAAATTTTAAATATAAAGTCAAAGGGGAAACTAACAACATAAACACTGAACCCGACTAAGACCGAACGACACACTATGGCTAGGGTGATGGTTTGACACCGAAATCCTAGTTACTATCTCCCAATCGATACCGTTGGTCGATGGACACGCTCAGACCTGTGAAACCAGGTGGAGTCGATGTCCTATACCTGCATCCTGCACACAATACAAGTGTCGAAACATGCATATAATATATTAAAACACACCGTGAAGAGGAAATCGCGGAATCCCAGGGCACTCGCATGCGAGTGATGTGATCCCGTCCCCTTCACCAATACAATATCACTAACCGACGCATCTAATCATCCATGATATAATCAAAACATAAAGCATCAGTAATTCATATACATGCTAATTTAATCCATAACATGAAATAATAATAACATCTGAATAAAGTACCATCACATCAAAACATAATGTTTACATCGCTTAATAGATAGCGGTTAAAATAACTAAGTTCCATAGTCACAATGCAACAGAAATAAAACATATCATAGAAGAACACTGTTCGATCAAAGAGAAAAATGGAGGGGTGTTACATGGAACCTTAAGTACTAAGCAAAAAGAGAATTTGATATTATTGTCACATTATTATCAAGAGGAAAACGTCATGCCACTATGCATGATAATTTGAGGAACAACTGGAATAGGTAAATCATATCTAATTCATGCAATTCGTCAAGCTCTTCAAGATGCATCAACACCACAACATTCTCCCCAATTATTACTAGCACCAACTGGAGTTGCAGCTTTTAACAAATTGATGCATTGACAATCCATTGAACACTAAGAATTCTAGTTAATTTTTTTGTTGAATTAGAAGGCATAAGGCTTACAACCTTTCAGGAAGAGCTACAACATATAAGATACATATTGATTGATGAAATGAGTTTAATTGGACAAAATTTTCTTAAAAATATTGATTCAAGACTACACCAAGCTTTCCTAGAAAAATCAAACTTGAATTTTGGAGGAAGATCAATCATTTTGGTAGGATATTTTAGAAAGCTACCACCTGTTAATGACAAAGCACCTTATGATAGTAATGTACATGCAAAATTATTATGGGAGGAATTTAAGATAGTTGTTACTTTGGATAAGGTATTCAGACAAGAAGGTGAATGTGAGGGTTAAAATGATGAATTATATGTTGAATTATTAATTGCAAAGGATGTAAGAGTCATGTTAACATCTAATCTATGGATAGAAGTAGGCCTTGTAAATATATCTTTAGGATACATTTGAAATATCATATACAAACCTAGAAGTTCACCACTAAATCCACCAACATATTTCATGGTTGAATTTGATAATTACTCAGGAATTCTATTTGAAGATGCATCTCCAAATATAATTCCAATTGCACCAATAAATAGGGGACACACATGTCAATTTCCATTACAATTGGCTTGGGCACTAACAATCCACAAATCACAAGGATTGACTCTTTCCAAGGCAACAATTGACATAGGACCGAAAGAATGAACAAGACTAACATTTGTTGTTATTTCACATGTCAAATCCTTGGATGTACTTAGAATCTCACCACCATTCTCATACGATAGTTATGAAAAATGAAAATAGGGAAGCAACTCACCAAAAGGAGAGTTGAGGAAGAAAGACTCAAATCTTTGGAAGCACAATAAGTTTTTGCAATGTATACATTATTAGATATCATTCTTTTATTAAACTCTAATTATATAGCATGAAGATTATATTTTTGGTTTAATATGAAATGTCTCATTCAATATTTGCAAAGGATAAAAAATAAATTCAAACATAATAAAATCATGCTAAAGTAATATTTTACATGTTGCATTATGCTACTAGCTTAGATATCTTAAATGCATCTATCTAAAATACTTCGAGAGATATTAATCTCAAGGTGCCTATCTATTCTCAAAAACAACTAAACTATAGGCACCTCGAGACTGATATCTCAACGTATTTTAGATAGATCTGTATTTAAGATATCTAAGCTAGTTTATCTTGTTACTCTTTTATCATTTTATTAATGTTTAAATATAAGTGTTTGGTGAAACAAGAATATTGATATCACTTAAGAATTTTACTATTTTATCTATTATAATTACTTGTTAGTAAATAGTTAGCATGCCCTTATTAATAATCATTAATCATGTAATTATTTTTAAATATAAATATTAACAAAGTGAAGATTAAATTTAAGTTGGAAAGTAAATATTAATTATGTAAAATAAATATTATATTTTAAAAGAAAAAGAGACAAGTACAATAAGTATGGTTACATAAAGGGGATTCACATAAGAGTAGGATGAAGATAAGATACTTGAATATGGAATTTGAAACATTTTATGATTGTAGGTTAATAAAAATATTAAAAGTATTAAATAAGGAAACTATGTTGATTTTATGGTAGTGATTTGGTTAATAACAATAATATGTATTGGATTTAATAATAGTGACATGTTTAATGTGAATCTCAGAGTAAATATTACTAATATTATTTGATTAAATGATAATTATAATATTAATGTTAAACACGATTAGTTAGTGATATGATTCTTTTTTTTGGTTAGATGGAAGTAATTTTAGTAAGGTAAATTGAGATTGGAAATAAATAAATAAAATTGTTATATAAAGTGAATCTTTTTCTTTGATAGAAGTTAATGTCTGAATCAATCAACATCTTTATTATTAATATTTAATTGTCTAAGAAATAATAGCATTATCATTGGTAATGATTAAATGGGAAAATCAATTTTAACGTTTAAACATTGGTTAAAAATGATCATCATTATAAGCTTATTGATTAAGTTATAATGTTGCTATGTGATAATTAATAATACTATCAATGATTAAGTTGGTATGGTTATCACCTCTAAGAGTTATTTGTTGGTGATAATATCATTGACATTTAAATTGTGATTAATTAAAATAATAATAACATTATTGTTAAAGATTTATCATTGTAGGATTTAATAAAAACATCATTAGAGTTTAATTGATAGTAACAAAGTTACCTTATGGAGAATTGGGTAATAATTATATCAAAGATGATAATAGATGTTATGTTGTAATTTTATGCTAGAGCAACGTTACTCTCGATAGTAGAACCATTTGTGCTATGTCTTAAGACATGTGCGAAGGATATCCACAGACTGCTCTCTCTATCCTCCCTCCTCACTCCCAAGCGACACATATGTAAGAAAGTTTGTATATCATACTCATGCATGATTGTGTCTTTACCCAATATGCAAAATTGTGAGCATGAGAAATATATCTTTATTGCATTTCTACTGCCATCAATATTTCAAAAGCACTATGCATTTACACTTCAATTGGATTACTGGTATTGTATGAACTGCATTAAATCTTGTCTCTTGTGTGCACCTGCAGAAGAAATACTTGTTTTATCTTGGTCTACTGAACTGCTTGCATTTGAAATGATTGGCATTTACAGACTACACTTCCACGTTTGCAAGTTTTTTGAGACATCAAGCTATACACTATTGTATGATTGACAATTAGAGCTATTGCACGTTAGCATTAACTGATATAGTGATGTAATTTTCTTTTTTTCTTTCATGTCCATTTCAACTGCACATAAAAGCACAGAGTGTATGGAAATATTGGAATTATATAATTTTTTTAAGAATAAACACAGAATTTGGCCACTATGACCTGCCTTGAAATTTGAACTTCTAATGAACCCTGAAAATGTCATTATACTGGTTTAGAAGTTGTTTAATCTTATTGTGTCATAGAAAAACTTGTGGTTGTTATCTACATATTCTTTGCACAAAAGTATTTTCAGCATTCAATCCTACTGTTATGGAAAAATATAATGAGGATAATAAAGTATCTTAAGTCAAACTGCAACATATGAACATTTCAAGAAGAAAAGCTTTGAGTGGCTTTGTAGATAGTGCTAAAACATCCTTTAAGTTATGATTATTTATGGTATTCAAGTCACACATAAAAAAAAGTCCTTTTTATTGAATTCCAAGTCAAGTGTAATAATAAAATTATATTTTTTGATTTTCATATATACCAATATTGTGGATTGTGTTTTCTATTTGGAATTTGAAAAAAAACACTTTGTATTTAATCTTAAAATTTATGATTATTTATGTTATTTAAGTCACACATATAAAAAAAGTCCTTTTTATTGAATTCCAAGTCAAATGTAATAATAAAATTATATTTTTTTATTTTCATATATACCAATATTGTGGATTGTGTTTTCTATTTGGAATTTGAAAAAAAAAAAACTTTGTATTTAATCTTAAATTTTATAGACTAGGAAGAAATGAAGCACAATATGATTGACTAGTCATTGGCCACACAAACAGACCTACAAAGTTGCAACTTTGACAAATTTTGAAAATGTAGAATACACATTATTTTCCTTCACATGTCTCAACTAGTTATCTAAATAGCAGTGAAATTTTGTCACTTAACCTGACTTTTTTAAATCTTGCAGATCTTGGGCATTGAAGTGAAGCTGGTTACATTTTGTTGATGAACTTCTAAATGAAAGAGATGATTTTAGTAATTCTTTTTTGTGTTGTTATAATATGATGTTGGGATGGACTGTGTTGAATATTAATTATAGATTAGAAAATACTTTTTTTTGAATAATATAATTTCTATTATAATTTATTTAGTTCCAGATATTATGTTTTTCAGTTGTAGATTACAAACATATTATGTATAAAATGTGATATAATTTATAATTAGACTAAAATTATGATGAAAGATCAATATTGATTCAAGTGGATCATGAAGATAATGTAATGTAGATTTTATAATATTATTAGATTGAACTTTATGATAAATAATTAATGTGGAATTAAAGTGAAATTATTTTAATCATAAATTATTATTGTGTTGTGCAAAAAATAATATATATTTTTGAAGTTTTAATTTTTTCTCTTAAATGGTTTTTACCTACTTTATGTTATATGTGTGTTCATGAGTCAAAATGATCATTTTTTGCACATGATTTCAATGATTTATCACATCTCCCTAATGATCATTTTCTTAGGAAATTCATGTGTAAAGAGTTTGAGTGTTGTAAATCTCTTTCCTTTAGGAATTTTTTATTTTTAAATGTTCTTTGTGACACAAGTATATCTCTTTCCCTATTGTTCTTTCTTTTTGTGTATCATGGTGTAGCATCATAAATTGTCACCCATGACAATTTCAAATTATTTTTTGATCCCCCTTAAGTGCATGGACCTAATTGTACACCTAATTTCCTAAATTACGTATTTCATGGCCTATTTTATCATTTTTCAACAAATTGTAAGTAGAAAAACAAAACACCGATTTAATAGACTTGGGACCTAGTCGCCTAAAGCAATTAGGCCCCCCTATTTTTCCTCCAAAATTGAATATGTTGAAGGTGGCATTTTATTATTTGAAGTTCAAATGTCTAAAGTTGGTTGTTGAGATTTAATTTTTGAGAAATTAGAATAATTTTGTATAAATACCTAGTCATTTCACTATTTGAAAACTAATAAGGAGAATTAAGAAATTTATGATCTAACATTTTTCAAGAGCATTATCAAGCAAGTAAAGAGTAGTCATTTAAAATTTATTGTAACAATTCAATATCCAAGCATTATGTCAAAGTGTATGTGAGTTTGTTTGTGTTATCATCCTTGTAGGTCTTCAAACAAATCAAGCCAACAATAATCAAGCTTTGAGGAGATCTTGTATGACTTCGGTCCTTCAAGGAAGTCATTTTTGGGTGGTGAGTTGAAGTTCATTGTTGATTCATCATTCCTTTATCATTGAGCTTTATCCTTATCATTGATATTTCCATTGTGGAAGTGGAAACACTAACACGACATTTGACTAAGGCAAGCCCCTAAATGGCACAACCTTCCTTCTCTCTTTGAATGTGTAGGTTTCAGATTTGAAGAAGATTGGGAGAAGCTTGAAGTTCAATTGCTCATTGTTGTAATCAAACCCTACACCTTGACAACAAACAAAAACTCAATTACAAAAATATCTAACAATGATCCAATAGTGCGACAAGTGGAAAAAGAAGGCTTAGATCTAGCATTAGAGGACTGTGAAATTAGATCCAAAATCTCTCTACTGGGACATAGTCACCTAGGGTAACTAGATCCTCAAAAATCAGCTTCAAATTCATATTCTAGGTGCACAGTACTCTACCCAATCTATTTTTGTAGTATGAATTTGTCTATGACTTTCTGTGTTTACTATATTTGTATCAGAATAGTTAATTGCATCATTAGCCTAGTCAAACCATTGCATTTCATTTCTAATTTTATTCTAGATCTGGTCAAGAGCAAGTTGACTCACCTTTTAGGTTGCAAGTTAGTCTTATACCTTGTCCAAATTCATCAAACCCTCACAACCTCAACCCTTTAAATGAAATAAGGAAAGGTGCCTAAAACCTAGAGTCAAATCCTAGAGTATCCAGCTTTTCCTCCATTTCATTTTGGTGAAATTGACATGTTAACATTGCAAATATTCTAAAATCTAAAGTAATTCATCCTAGATCTAGGTTTAGCATTGCATTGTTTTACATTGTTCATTTAAGCATTCATTTTTGCATCATAAAAAATATAAAAAATCAAAAATTTATATACAATGTTACATTTTAGTTTACAATAGTGTCAATTTCAATCATCTTAGGTCTAATTACATTCCAATTGTATTTAAAATCTACATTAGGTCATTCAAATATGAAAATAAACCTGAAATTGTTCATTGCATTCATCTAGGAATCTTGCATTTAGCTCAAAAAAGTGAAAAAATGCATTATTTTATTTCAAAAAGGCATCAACATGATCATTTTTCAGATTTTCTCATCTTAGAATCAATCAAAAGTTACATCATATATCTAGAAATTATATTTACAAGTCATTTATTACTTGATCATTTTGCAAAATTGTTGTACACTTGCACTTTGAATTACATAACCATAAATTGGGTAAATTCTGGAAAACAATTCACTGTCAGACCTATATGCACACATAACTGGGTCCCTTAAATAGTATAACAGACAACCAAACTTTAAAATCTATAACAAGTTGTGTAGGACATAGTCACCTAGGTGACTTAGTCCAAGTATTTTTGGCTATTTCTATTAGACTTATGTTTTTGTGTTTTCTGTCTACTTCTACTTTCTGATTTTTGCTTCTTAGTGATTTTCTATGAAAATTTGGTAATTTAGTGTTCATAGTGGGCACATCTAGTGTTTTGAAACTCGTATGAACTTCACAACCTGGTGTCCTATTGCTAATACTTTGGTGAGATGCAGTTGTAGACTTATTGCATCTTATGTTGTTGTTATATCCACTATGGATCTCAAGTCTTCCAACTCTTTCATGTAAGGTATTGCCAATGCCATGCCCATTTCGGACTCTATCCCTAATCCAACTATACCAATGACAACTTCACAAACAAGCACCTTTATGGATGTTGAGACCACTATTGTGCATGTTCCTAAAGAAAAACTAAAACAATTAGACAAGGACTTAGAAGGATTGCAAGACTACTCAAGCACTAAATCTTTAGTGAGACAAACAATGCCTATAGTGGACAATCTAAGGAAACTAATTAATGATACCCAAGGATTAGAGGTTTTGCATAGCCTAGCTCATATAGTGGATGCCAACATTCCTACAATGGCTAGTTGTGCTCAAGCTTTAGGATACACTCAAAGCCAAGGAGGAAGTCAAATCTCCCTCCCACAACTATACCCTTTATTCCTACATATACATTGCCAATTGTAGCTTAATTGATGCAACATAGAAAATTATATACACTTGCAATTTCACATTATGCTTTGGCCCCCTAATTTATTGGACTTAATTAAGCTTATAATTTCCCAAATTATTCATTCCAAAGCCTAATTTTTACCATTTTCTGAAGAAGGACGAGTATTAAACAAATGAATCCAATCATTAAATTATCCATGACTTTAAGTGTCTTGTAAATTTGTGCCAAGACCTAGTTTCCCATAGGTGATTCGGTCCCCCTTTTTAGTTGGGACCCAAATTTAAATATGTTTTTGGCAGTATTTTAATATCCAAAATTCAAATATGAAGTGTCGGATTTTGGAATCTAGTTTTCTGGAATTTAGATAAACACCTATAAACACATAGTTATTTTATCATTTAAAATGTAGCACGCATTGAAGAAAAAAAAATATTGCCAAGAGCATTATTGAGCAAGTCAAGAGCAGCATTCTCAAAGTTTATTACAACAATTCAAGATCCAAAATTATGTCAAATTCTATGTGTGTTCATGTTCATGTTTTGTGAAGGCTAACATTGTTGTAGATCTCCAAATTCAAGCATTCAATCATTATATCAAGCAAGATCCAAATCCTTGAAGTGATGTGTATGTCTTCAGTCCTTCAAGGAAGCCATTGAAGGGTGGTGAGTTGCAACATTTTTTTTATTCATCATTTTCTTTGATTCCATTAAGGTTTATCATTGACATTGCCATTGTGGACGTGGGAACAGTAGTATGGGGTTTGACTAAGGCAAGCCCCTATATGACACATCTTCTCTCTTTGTGAATGTGTACGTTACGGATCTGAAGAGGATTGAAGGGAGCTTGAAGATCCATTTTTTGATGTTGTGTTTATTGTCATCAAAGTTGTGAAGACATGAAAATTGAATTGTAGAATTTACAGACGACACTCTAATAGTGGGACAAGTGGAAAATAGAAGCTTAGATCCAGTACTAGAGGACCCCAAAAATTGAGAAAGACACACTAATTAAGACCCAATCACCCAAGGGCGACCCAGTCCTATTACAATACTCAAATCCAAATTTTGGTGGTAGGTACACATCGGTTTGCACTTTCTAGGTCCACTTGTAGAAAAAAAATTTAGTCTATTTATCTTTGAGAAATTGTATTTGTTACCTGATTTTTAGCTTTCGACTGAAATTAGGTAACTTAGTGTTTATTATTTTTGTGTCTTTTTGTTTAAACATTTAAAAGATAAGCCATAGTCTACTAAGTCATCAATATGCATGAAAGAGATTGTCAAATGAAATAGATTACATTTTATTCCAATGTTGCAATTACGACAAACGAGAAAGAGAACCATATGTGTTACAAATGTAATCTTTATTGATAATCATGAAAGTGTACATGTCCCTCAAGAGCCAAGGGACTAACTTTACTCATTCAATGAAAATAAAGAATAGCATATACATGAATAAGTAAATAAATACAAATGTGCATATAAGGAGAGAGACCAGTCATCACCTGAGAATGACTAGTTCTGGATGTGTCATCTTGTCATGTTGTTTCCCCGAGCTGCTTGTGTCTTTCCTAGCTCCATAGTGCTCCTAGTTCCTACATATAGCAATAGCAATGTTGTTAGAGCAATGCTCTAAGAAATGAATAGTCTCAAACCTTACATGAACATTCACCTATGCATGTATAAACTAGTCTCCAAATGCATTCAACAAGCATACAAACCTTGGAGGTCCTGGAGAGCAATGAAGTCATCAAAAACATCCAAAATATGCATTTTATTTTTCTAACTTGTTTGCTTCATGTGCAGATACAGGACAAGTCTTGTTATTGTTCTTATTCAATTAATTATAGCATGTGGGGTAAATGTGGCTCCCACGAGGGTAGAGCTCAACATGCTGCCCTCTGATGTTTTAAGAGGGATAGGAAATTGAGAAACTTGATCAAAGATATACATGTTGTTAATGCATTAAATCAATATGGAATCACACTATTTGAAAAAATTTCATTATCAGATTCAAAAGATGCAACACATAATTTGAACTATCAAGAGTTTATAATTCATACTTCATAATGAATTAGTCATATGGCTTCCATCATGTCAAAAGGAAAGTACATTTTTCTAGATATGTCTTTCAATCATCTTAAGTGGATCCATGATCCATTTTATAAAACAAAGTAAATGATTTCATAGATGCATCAAGCTCAATTATGCATCTCTTAAATAATGAAGGAGAGATCAAGGCATGCCTAAAGCTATCATGAGGCATGTGGGGCAGCAAGAAGTAATAGTCCAAGATGTTGTTAGTTCCCTCTCACCTTAACCCTATTGAATAGTCACACATCACATAGGATGGTGAGCTTTCAGGTCACTAAGATAGGTGGCATGTGTCTGCCCACTAGGATCAAAGTGAGGAGATGGTGTTATGTATTGCACATGATCAAAGGTAAACAATTGTTGAAGAAGACCAAGTAAAAAACTTATGGGGCAGTAAGAAATGGTTGGGGAAATCATGAAGCAACACAAGGTGACACCTTTTTGAAGCCAAAGGCATGGTACAAGTGAATATGACAACAAATTTTAAGAGTCTACAAGGGGCGGTCCTAAGGGAATGAAGTGGACAGCAACAATGAATACAACCATGAATGCATGCTACAAGATAGCTAGATCATCACGTATGAAGAGAGTGGAGGCATCCTTATGAGATATGAAAAAGATAATAAAGGGAAGATCTCAGTCATTGAATGTTATAGTGCAATGCATGGATAACACTAGAGAATGTGAACAAAGTTCAAATGACATCCAGTGGTAAGGTATGGTGCTAAGAGAGTGATATAAGGATGAAAAATGCATATGAGATTGCCAATGAAAACCACTATCAGATTAAAGAAAAAGAACATTGATGTTAAGATACATTGAAGTCTACAGGAACTCAAGGAACTATGCATTATTCACATTGAACAAATCCATGATAATAGAGCTCTTTTTAGAGGTATGAAACAACCAATCATGCTATAGGACAACAAGGTCCAAAAAATAAATGAATTTCAAAATGCAACACCAATGGAACTAACAAAGTTCAAACAACATGATCATCCTTTCATCTTCGATGGAGACTAAAGAAAAGATGTGTTTTTCACATAAGAGGGGTTTCTCATTTTGAACACAGATGTTCCCCATTGTTACAAGAGAGGAGGGGTAGAGTTTATGAGTGTGCAATGATCATGATAATCCTACAGTCATCAAGATCAAATTAAAGATACTCATCCCATGTTAAGGGAAATACTATGAAGCATAAATAATAGTTAGGCCTTGAGGGTTCATGATCCTTGAAGGGTAATGATAGTGTGTGGTGAGAAAATAGGCAATGACCTAGAAGCTAACATTCTGTGAGGAAACACAAAATACACTCAAAACCATGGGCACAAAATCTTGTCATAAACACTGCAATATTGTTCTCAAGTCACTAGAAAGAGAAGACCAAGACAAGTCACTAAAGCCATTTAATGGAATGAAAAAAAATGATAAAAAAAGGCATCATTGTCTACTATGGAGAAACAAAGTACATTCAAGAGGCACAAAAGAACTACAAGCAGATAGTGTACCTGATCAAGCTGCCATGACAATGCATAGTTGAAGCTCTTAAAGTATAGAGTGCACCAAATGGGGCAACCAAGTGAAAAATGGGATTGGTAATAGTATAACAAGACAATCACATTGAGAAAGTAGCCACTTCATGAATGCCAAGAACAGTATTTCCCAAAATGAAGATGGGTATATGCAATGAACCACATGGAAGCAAAACACATCAAGCAATGCTTATGCACTATCACATCAAGATAGAGGTGAGTACTTTTAGTCTATTTTATGCCTGTAAAGACAAATGTGTGCATCTACATTAAATAGACTGTGGTTTCAATACATGGGAGACTTTTTGGATGCATGAGTATAATTTATTGAACACTCAAACCATGATGAAGAGAAAAATGCACAGGATATGTTTTTAGTCTTAACATATTAGTCAATTGAAAGCACAGTGCATACAAGAGTAGCTCATGTTTACAAAGTGTGCTGACCCAATTACAAATAGTACAGTGATATTTGTTGAAAATGATAGTCCTAGACTATCAAGGTGAGTTGTTTTAAAGGTTTCACTATCAAAGAGTAATGGTGTACAGATTAGTGAGATAAATGTGGAAGAGGTTAGTGTGACTTGTAGTCACAACCAGAAGCTAAGGGAGACATGACAGTCATTGTCAAGTGTAGTGTTCAAAAGCATGAAAAGGACATGATTTGAATCAAGAGAATCATGGTATTCATAATAAAGGACAACATTGAAGATTGTGTTTATATGCAAAGTTTAGTGCATCTGATATAGTGTCTTCATTCAGGAAGAATAAACAAATTCAAAGCAAAAGCAACAAAGGCAGCCATTTGACCTCTTTGAAATCAAGTATTCATCACTATGAAAAAATGACAAACATTTATTTCAAGAAGTCATAACATGAGTTTTTTCCATCCTAAGATATCAAGATTAGAGCTTCCATTGAATGATCATTTTAGTGCTTACAAAGTATAGCAATGGATAATCACTCAAGAAATGAAAGTTTGTAAGCATAGGTAATAAATGTGACAATGTGATAACCAGTGATCTTGCAAAGGACAATTGAAGATCCTAATCACATAAAAGAATCTTCTAGCTTTCTTTATTAAAAATCTAGAATTGTTTTCTTCTCAAATGAAGAAAACCCACTTGGGTTTTTTATAAGAGATTGCAAAAACGGAGGTGAAAGGGTCTGGTTTTGTCACAAATGGAAGAACCCATATGGATTATCATAAGTTTAAGAAAAAAAAAAGGAGAAATGCATGGAGATTATTTTCTAGAAAAGAACAACAAAAACATTTAAAAGCTCATGTATTCCTTTTTAGTTGTGGAAAAACTCTAAGTCATTTTCTTCAAAACACGAAAACTCACTTGGGGTTTTACAGAAATTGCAAATTTTTCTATAGGTCAAAGAGCCCACTTGGGTTTTTCTCAATTAAAATACAAATATATAAATTTTTAAAGGTTTTCATGAAGTTTTTAAAAGCATATCAGAAAATTATGATGTCATTTTTCACTATGCTACAGTCGCGGCCAAAAGTTGTCATTTGTCTAAAAAATGAATTACCCATCTAGGTTATTTTATTATAAATTGAAAATGCAGAGCCATTCAACAACTATAGTGAATAGTTTGAAACAAATGACAAGTATGAGAACCCTATCCCATTCTCTTGGTTGTAGCCTGAATGGTAAAATTTTCTTCACAAGAGCAACGAAATATGATGGATTTTCTTCTTTCAATACAAAATGCAGAGGGAAACAAATTTTCTTTTCTTTTTTCTTCAAGAATGGAGGCTCAAAATGAGCTCTTTTGCTCAAAAACTAAAAAAAATGGGTCTGAGTGGAGCTTACCTGAGCAAAGAATTGCTCATTTTTATTGATGGTGCAAGTTGTCACTTAAGAAGCCTTCATTTTAGCTTCATAGAGCCTCAACAATAGCGGCTAAGGAAAAGGAATAACAACAAAAGAGAAAAATGGCACACAAAATAGTCAAAAATACTCTATAGGCTGCAGCCTTTACACATCAAATGGCTCCAAAAAAGTGAAAAAATACAGATTTTGTGCCAAAAAACCAATTTACCTACTATCACATGCGTTTTTCATTAGAAAATTGTCAAAAATCCATCAAAAAAGCACCTTTTTTTGTGCCAATTTCAAACCCTATGGCGGCAGCATATCATTTTCTAGAATGCTCGAAGTGAAGAATGAAATGATTTTGTCACATTTTCCCATCTTTTGTGTTTAGGGTTTGACCCTACTTTCGGTGGCCAATGGGATTTTTCCCATTTTTAAAAAAATAGTGAAACACATTTAATTGTTAAGTGGGGGTCAAATGCCATGACTTAGGCATTTCATACCTTATGTATTTTTGCCTTGTTTCAAATTTTTAAGTCCTTCAAAATAAAACATGTGAAAGGTGTCAAGTGTGTAATATGCCTTTCCCTTTGAAATGTGATGCTTTCATGATTTTCAAAATATGCCTTCCATGAAGTGTGGAAGTCCTTAATGCCACATAGGATAAAATTTGGGCCTTTATTTTTTCCTTTGAAAATCAGAGAGTATTGACCATGTGTGGCCTTGAAGTACAGAAGGGAGGTAAAGTATTGTGAACCAGTGATCTTGACCTACTCTAAAAGATGCAAAACAAGGTGCAAAAAGAAAGAAAAAGAGCACTAACACCTCACGATAAGCCTAGTTGAATTTAAAACAAAGAAATTTAACAAAAAGTAGATATTTACCTTGTCTTGAATTGATCTTTTGGTTGGCCCTTGATGGTTGATTCAATGTGCTTCTTTCGATGGCAAGACAAATGAAAGTGGATTCAAAATTTTGAGGGTTGATAGGGAATTCAATGAGAAAAGTGGGTAGTTGAGAAGATGAATACAATGGATAGGATGAAAGCTTCAATGTGCAACAACGGTGGATGAAGGTTATGCAAGTGTGAGAGTTTCATTGACTGCTTGAGCTTGAAGATTGTGAATGCAATATGATGATTGAGAATGAAAGAAAAATATTTCATTTTATAGAGAGAAGCCCTAGGGAAATGGACGGTTGAGATCTTGCCACCATGGGCAAGATGAAGGTTTGGGATCTTGCCACCATGGAAAAAATGGATAAAAAAAGACACATGAGGTGGAAGATGACATGTGATGGAAAGGTACTTGTAAGTACCTTGGAATAAGGATGATGTGACCTCTCAATGATCACATAGGAAAGAGGAGAATCTTGGATAAATAAAAGTGAATTTAAAATTCACATGGTTGGGAGATCTTGTGGATAAGACAAGGTTCCCAAAAAGAGAGGTGAGAAGTACCTTGGATAAGACAAGGTACTTAAAAAGGTAAGTACTTACCCACATGTGAGAGATGTGACAAGTCAAAGGTTCTAGAAGACTTTGACACATGTGAGTGATGTGACAAGTCAAAGGTTCTAGAAGACTTTGACACATGTGACTGATGTGACAAGTCAAAGGTTCTAGAACTTGTCTTGGAAAGATCAATGTGAATTAAAAATTCACATGGGTAAGACAAAAAAGAATTAAAAATTCCTTGGGGGATGGGGAGAGTTGACCAAGATGTTGATTGGATTAGCTAATCAATGATTAGAAGATAATTAGTGGTTAAGGAATATTAGAAGCCAACTTGCAAAAGTTGGAGGATGTGGCACATGCTAATCAAAGATTAGACATGTGCACATCCCTAATGATGAGATTAGGAGATGGATTAGGATTAAGAAAAAGTATGTGACATGTGAGGAATTAAATAAATGTCATATTTATTTAATTCATTTGATGAAAGGGGGATTAAAGAGTAAAATATTTAGTTGTTAACTAAATACCTTAGGGATTTAGAAGAATTTAAGGATATTAATTAGATAATAACAATATTATCTAATTAACATGGATAAGAGGATGTTTAGATGAAAAGGGAGAAATTTGGACAAATGTGAGTGTCCAAATTTAGGTGTCTACAAGTATAAATGATCAAATGCCTTGGAGTTTGATTTTGTTAATGTTTTTAGAAGCATTTGGATATAACATTACATGTTACATTTTATTTCAAAGTATAAAGATATCATTTAAGTGATTTGCAAATCACTTTTATTATGTCTTTTTAATGCAAATGTAATGTAACTCAAAGAGGTGGTGGGGCCCTCTTGTATTTTGCTCTAAAATGTAAAATAACTTGATTAAGTGGTGTATTATGAATCACTTAATCAATTTATTATCTTTAATGCTTTTTTGGAGTCTTGTGTTTTCAAAACACATTGCATGGATCAAGGCTGGAAGACAAAATGATGACTTGCAGACAAGAGGAGAGTGTGTGAGTGGTACATTTGACTGTTTTGGAGAAACATGTGCTATTTTGGAGGCTGTTTTGTCACACTTTTGGCATGACTATGGTCTTGGCTTGACCTTGGACTGTTTGGAGGACTTTTTGGAGTGACTTTAGAAGGTTCTTTATTGGCCTCATTGTTGCATCTGACCAGAACCTTCTAGAAGGACATGTGTGAGGGGATTTGATGGGTTTTTCTTAAGTATCTTCATTTTGGCATTTTGGAGTTAGTTCTTTCTTTCCAGCAAAGTGATAGCTTTGGTTTTTTGGAGTTATTTTCAGCATGGAGCAGTATTGTAACTCATATGGACTTGTTATACAGTGAGTACTTTGGATCAATAAAATAGAGCATTTTGCGTTCTCATTTCATGTTTCATGGTATGTTGTCAATGATTGATTAGTTTGTTTCGTGAAATTCATCTTTCCTTGCAAACTTGTCTCATGTTTAGGCATTTGTTTAGTAGAAAATGCATGTTAACAGGTTATAAGTTGTGTTATTCAATAGTGTTGTTAGTTGTGAGACCTTTTGTTTTCCTTCTAAAAGCCCTATTTAGAAACCTCCTTATAAATTATTTATGTTAAATGCATGTGAAAATGAGTTGTGTGAACAAATTTTTATGATATTTTTTTTAATCTGATAGGTTGTTATTAGGTCTTAGTTGGTTTTGGTGTATCACCTTAGGTATTTTCATTTAATGTTCATGTTTTATGCATTTCTTACCCTTTACCTCAAAAATCAGCAGTTAGGTGGCATTAAAAAGGGAAGCCAACCCATAATTTGGAGGTCTACTTTCGAATAGGAAACCCACAACCTGAAAGCAGATCCATGTTACATCCAAACCTGCTAAGTTTTCTTTCATAGCTTGGAATTAGGGGTGTAGATTTAGATCACTAACAATTTTGTCATGCCCGGTGGGATAGTGAACTACTTCTTAGTTCATTTTACACATTCTATTGTTGTTGTTTGGTGTGTATAGTAGTAGTTTCAAATTTTTGGAGGTATTTTCTTTACATACCTGGCGAATCTGAGAAGTTTTACTAGTTTTAGTATGGCCAAGTGCTAGTTAGATTCAAGTAAATCTAATTTTTTCTCATCTTTCAGCTTCTGAATGAATAAACATGTCCATATTTCATGGAAACATGTCATATCACCCAACATATCATGAAAATGCCAATTACCCTTCATTCCATGAAAATCATGCATTTATGACCTCTTACCAGCCATACCACATAGAACAACTTGTTGGTTTTACTTTGAATAACCCTATGACAGCAAGTTACTAGCATGCTCATTATGTTTCCTTCCCTCCCACTCCTGCTCAATCTCAATATGAGCCAGTATATGTCCAAAACCAGCCTCAAGCAAGATATTTTGTTCCAAAATAGTAGTCTTGTTCTCATTTGCAACCCCAAAATGCTGGTGATATGGGGATTAGCAATATTGACAGTATATTGCTAGATTTTCGTAGGCAGTTGGAGGAGATCAATAAAGAACAAGAGTATCAAATGCAGCAACAGGAGGTTGACATGCATTAGGAGGAGCTAGCCTATCAGGCATACATTCAAGAGTAGGAGATAGAGATTCAAAGGATACAACATGAGGAATGTCTTGCAAAGTAGATCGTTGTAGAGGAATGCCAACTATGAGACTCAGGCAACTCCTTCCTTTCCTAGCTTTAGCTCAATTCCTCCTGCAATGATGAATCATCTTGTGAGTAAAGAGGTTCCCAAGTACAAGTTCCCTAGCTTTAGATAAGAAGAACTTGTTGAGTCATTGAGTGACCCTACCAATGGGCCTCATGCCCGTAGGTTTCCAAGTTGGAAAGGGCCATATGCTCTACCCTATGAGGTTCCTCCATCTATCATGCAATTGGAACCATGCTCTAACATCTAGAAAGCAAAAGAAGAGCAGGCCTTGGGTCCACACAACTCACTCAATATGGAGGAGACTAGGAGTGTGAACTTGTTGCATTTAGCTATGGAGGAATACAGGCTACAACTGCAAAAGGCTGAACAGGAGAAGATTTCTCAAGATGTTTTTTGTAATTTTTTAGCTAATGATCCTCCTGTTCTTGTCAAATATGGTGAAAATGTTCCAACAAGATAGCAAGGTGAAATGGTGGAAAAGGTTGACCAAGAAGAGCAATGTACAATTTGGAATGAAGAAGGTGTGAGTTTTCCCACTCCAAATGCAGTTTTAGAACAGTAAGAAGATATTAGACAAAGCATTGGTGGGTTGCTTGTTGATGAAAATCAACAAGACAATGGAAGCTCAACTCAAGAAGAAGAGCCTGAAATTGAACTCGATATGATTCCCCAAGGTGAGAACTTTGATATCTTCGAGCATGTTTTAATTGAAAAGGCTAATGTTGAACTTTATGAAGAGGTGTGCACAGACATAATCCAACAATTTTGTTCAAAGTTGGGTGGCAAAGAATCAGAAGTTGTCACTCATGATGAACTAGAACAGTAGGTTCGTGAGCTTGAACAAATGTTGAAATGTGAAATTGAGAAGGAGGAATCCATTCTTTTAAATCAAGAGACTCTTCATGAACCTGATTTGCAAGGTCCTAGTTGGTTGGAGGAGCTTCCTTTCTACTATGCAAAACAGTTGGAAGTTGATATTCAAATTGAAGGTTGGATAGATGAAGATTCTTCATTGTTTGATCACTTTCCTTCCTTTGTTGAAGAAGACAAGCTTGAATTAGAATGTCTTTCTTTGAGTGATAATGAGGATTATGAGCAGCTTCCTTTCTAGTGTATAAAAGAGCCTGAGGCTGATGTTTTAATTGAAAGTGTATTGGAAGAAGTCACCTCGTTGTTTGGACATTTTCCTTCCTCCATTGAAGGAATGAGTGATCATTTGGAATAGTGGTATGTCAAGCAAGTGGGTGATCAAGTTCCTTGTTTGTTTGAAAAATAGGAGATCACCAAGGAGATTGCAATCTTTGTTCATTCAAGGGGTTGTCCAATTATTTATTTAGCTAGTATGCATTCCAATACAACACTAATGATCAATCTTGCACTTGCACATGAAGGTACAATGGAAGATGGTATCCAAGATGCACTGGAAACTAAACAAGACTATGTTCAACTCACTTATCCTCCTTTGCATAACATTACATATGATCTGTTTGGGGAGGTAAGTGAATCTGTTTATCTTTTTCATGAATTGATGCATCAACTTGTTGAACATTTCTCAGTATATTATCTTCTTTTAGCTGCCATCATGCATGCAAATCACTTCATATTGAGAAGAATGGGTAGCTATTTTAGTCTTCCTGCAAATGGTTTTGTTTAATTAGTTTTGTCTTGCTAGTTACAGTAGGTTAGTGTAGTTTCATTTCATGTGCTTTTTCATTTTTCCCTAAGTATTGTTTTGCATGATTAGGTAGTATTTTTCATTCTGCAATGTTGGGGTTTCATTAGTTTTAAAAGTGTCTCTTATTGGTTTAGTGAGTTACAGCAGCTTACAATGTTGTTGTCAAGTGGTGTTAGTTTTCTGAGTGACTTTATGCCCAATGGATAGGCTTAGGCAGTGGGTCTCATATTTTGTAGGAAAACAAATAGCAAATGTCACCAAAAATGTTACCTGATTTTTAGCTTTCAACTGAAATCAGGTAACTTAGTGTTTATTATTTTTGTGTTTTTTGTTTAAACATTTAAAAGATAAGCCATAGTCTACTAAGTCATCAATATGCATGAAAGAGATTGTCAAATGAAATAGATTACATTTTATTCCAATGTTGCAATTACAACATATGAGAAAGAGAACCATATGTGTTACAAATGTAATCTTTATTGATAATCATGAAAGTGTAAATGTCCCTCACAAGCCAAGGGACTAACTTTACATATTCAATGAAAATAAAGAAGAGCATATACATGAATAAGTAAAAAAATACAAATGTGCATATAAGGAGAGAGACCAGTCATTGTCTAAGAATGACTGGTTTTGGATGTGTCATCTTGTCCTGTTGCTACCCCTGAGCTGCTTGTGTCTTTCCTAGCTCCATAGTGCTCCTATTTCCTACATATGGAAATAGCAATGTTGTTAGAGCAATTCTCTAAGAAATGAAAAGTCTCAAACCTTACATGAACATTCACCTATGCATGTATATAAATTGATCTCTAAATGCATTAAACAAGCATGCAAACCTTGGTTGTCCTGAAGAGTAATGAAGTCATCAAAAACATCCAAATTATGCATTTTTTTCTAACTTGTTTGTCTCATATGTAGATACAAGGCAAGTCTTGTTATTGTTCTGATTCAACTAATTACAATATGTGGGGTAAATGTGGCTCCCACGAGGGTAGAGCTCAACATGCTGCCCTCTAATGTTTTAAGAGGGATAGGAAATTGAGAAACTTGATCAAAGATATACATGTTGTTAATGCATTAAATCAATATGGAATCACACCAATTGATCAACTCTCATTATCAGATTCAAAAGATACAACATATAATTTGAACTATCAAGATTTTATAATTCATACTTCATAATGAATTAGTCATATGGTTACCATCATCTCAAAAGGAAGGTATATTTTTTTGAATATGTCATTCAATCATCTTAAGTGGATCCATGATCCATTTTATAAAAAGAAGTAAATGATTTCAGAGATGCATCAAGTTCAATTATGCATCTCTTAAATAATGAAGGAGAGATCAAGGCATGCCTAAAGCCATCATGAGGCATGTGGGGCAATAAGAAGTAATAGTCCAAGATGTTGTCAGGTCCCTTTCACCTTAACCCTATTGGACAACCACACATCACATAGGATGGTGAGCTTTTAGGTCACCAACATAGGTGACATGTGCCTTCCCACTAGGATCAAAGTGAGGAGACAATGTTATGTATTGCACATGATCAAAGGTAAAAAATTGTTGTAGAAGACCAAGTAACAAACTTATGGGGCAGTAGGAAATGGTTGGGGCAATCATGAAGCAACACAAGGTGACACCCTTTTGAAGCCAAAGGCATGGTACAAGTGAATATGACAAAAAAAATATTAAGAGTCTACAAGGGGCGGTCCTAAGGGAATGAACTAGACAACAACAATGAATACAACCATGAATGCATGCTACAAGACAGCTAGATCATCACATATGAAGAGAGTGGGGGAAGCCTTATGAGATATGCAAATGATAATAAAGGGAATATCTCAGTCATTGAATGTTATAGTGCAATGCATGGATAGCACTAGAGAAAGTGAACAAAGTTCAAATGACAGCCGGTGACAAGGTATGGTGTTGAGAGAGTGACACAAGCATGAACAATGCATATGAGATTGCCAATGAAAACCACTATTAGATTAAAGAAAAAGAACATTGATGTTAAGATACATTGAAGTCTGTAGGAACTCAAGGAACTATGCATTATTCGCATAGAACAACTCCATGATAATAGAGCTCTTTTTAGAGGTATGAAACAACCAATCATGCTACAGGAGAACACGGTCCAAAAAAGAAATGAATTTCAAAATGCAACACCAATGGAACTAACAAAGTTCAAACAACATGATCAGCCTTTCAGCTTCGATGGAGACTAAAGAAAAGATGTGTTTGTCACATAAGAGGGGTTTCTCATTTTGAACACAGATGTTCCCCATTGTTACAAGAGAGGGGGGGAGTTTATGAGTGTGCAATGATCATGATAATCCTAAAGTCGTCAAGATCAAATTAAAGATACTCATCCCATGTTAAGGGTAGTACTATGAAGCATAAAGAACAGTTAGGCCTTTAGGGTTCATGATCCTTGAAGGGTAATGATAGTGTGTGGTGGGCAAATAGCCAATGACCCAGAATCTAGCATTCTGTGAGGAAATACAAAATACACTCAAAACCATGGGCACAGAAGCCTGTCATAAACACTACAATATTGTTCTCAAGTCACTAGAAAGAGAAGACTAGGACAAGTCACTAAATCCATTTAATGGAATTAAACAAAATGATAAAAAATAGAGAGGCATCATTGTTTGCTATGGAGAAACAAATTACATTCAAGAGGCACAAAATAACTGCAAGCAGATAGTGGACCTAATCAGGATGCCATATCAATGCATAGTTGAAGCTCTTAAAGTATGGAGTGCACCAAATGGGGCAACCAAGTGACAAATGGGATTGGTAATAGTATAACAAGACAATCACCTTGAAGATGGGTATACACAATGAACCACATGGAAGCAAAACACATCAAGCAATGCTTATGCACTATCACATCAAGATAGAGGTTAGTACTTTCAGTCTATTTTGTGCCTGTAAAGACAAATGTGTGCATCTACCCTAAATAGATAGTGGTTTCAATACATGGGAAACTTTTTGGATGCATGAGTATAATTTATTGAACACTCAAACCATGATGAAGAGAAACATACATAGGATATGTTTTTAGTCTTAACATATTAGTCAATTGAAAGCATAGTGCATACAAGAGTAGCTCATGTTTACAAAATGTGTTGACCCAATTACAAATAGTACAGTGATCTTTGTTGAAAATAAAGTCCTAGACTATCAAGGTGAGTTATTTTAAAGGTTTTCACTATCAAAGTGTAATGGTGTACAGATCAGTGAGATAAATGTGGCAAAGGTTAGTGTGGACTTGTAGTCACAACCAAAAGCTAAGGGAGACATGACAATCATTGTCAAGTGTAGTGTCCAAAAGTATGAAAAGGACATGATTTGAATCAAGAGAATCATGGTCTTCAGAAGAAAGGATAGCATTGAATATTGTGCTAAATGTAGAGTTTAGTGCATGTGATATAGTTTCTTCATTCAGGAAGAAAAAACAAATTCAAAGCAAAAGCAGGGAAGGCAACTATTTGATCTCTTTGAAATCAGGTATTCATCACTATGAACAAATGACAAACATTTATTTCAAGAAGTCATAACATGAGTTTTTTCCATCCTAAGATATCAAGATTAGAGCTTCCATTGAATGATCATTTTAGTGCTTACAAAGTATAGCAATGGATAATCACTCAAGAAATGAAAGTTTGTAAGCATAGGTAATAAATGTGACAATGTGATAACCAGTGATCTTGCAGAGGACAATTGAAAATCCTAATCACATAAAAGAATCTTCTAGCTTTCTTTATTAAAAATATGGAATTGTTTTCTTCTCAAATGAAGAAAACCCACTTGGGTTTCTTATAAGAGATTGCAAAAATGGAGGTGAAAGGGTCTAGTTTTGTCACAAATGGAAGAACCCATCTGTATTATCAAAAGTTTAAGAAAACAAAAGGAGAAATGCATGGAGGTTCTTTTCTAGAAAAGAACAACAAAAACATTTAAAAGCTCAAGTATTCCCTTTTAGTTGTGGACAAAATCTAAGTCATTTTCTTCAAAACACGAAAACCCACTTGGGGTTTTATAGAAATTGCAAAGTTTTCTACAAGTCAAAGAACCCACTTGGGGTTTTCTCAATTAAAATGCAAATACATAAATTTTTAAAGGTTGTCATGAAGTTTTTAAAAGCATATCAGAAAATTATGATGCTATTTTTCACTATGCTATAGTTGCGGCCTAAAGTTGTCATTTGTCTACAAAATGAAGAACCCATCTGGGTTATTTTATTATAAATTGAAAATGCAGAGCCATTCAACAACTATCATGAATAGTTTGAAACAAATGACAAGTATGAGAAACCTTATTCCATTCTCTTGGCCGCAGCCTAAATGGTAAAATTTTCTTCACAAGAGCAACGAAATATGATGGGTTTTCTTCTTTCAATGCAAAATGCAGAGGGAAACAACTTTTCTTTGCTTTTTTCTTCAAGAATGGAGGCTCAAAATGAGCTCTTTTGCTCAAAATCTGAAAAGAATGGGTCTAAGTGAAGCTTACCAAAGCAAAGAATCGCTCATTTTTATTGATGGTGCAAGTGTTGTCACTTAAGAAGCCTTCATTCGAGCGTCATAGAGCCTCAACAATTGCGGCTAACGCAAAGGAATAACAATAGAAGAGAAAAAATGGCACAAAAAATAGTCAGAAATACTCTACAGGCCATGGCCTTTACACATTCAATTGTTCCAAAAGAGTGAAAAAATACAGATTTTGTGCCAAAAAACCAATTTACTTGCTATCCCATGCGTTTTTCATCAAAAAATTGTCAAAAATCCATTAGAAAAGCACCATTTTTTGTGCCAATTTCAAACCCTATGGTGGTAGTATATCATTTTCCAGAATGCTCGAAGTGAAGAATGAAATGATTTTGTCACATTTTCCCATCTTTTGTGTTTAGGTTTCGACCCTACTTTTGGTGGCCGATGGGATTTTTCCCATTTTTAAAAAAAACAGTGAACCACATTTAATTGTGACGTGGGGGTCGAATTCCATGACTTAGGGATTTCATACCTTATGTCTTTTTTCCTTGTTTCAAATTGTTAAGTCCTTCAAAATCAAACATGTGATAGGTGTCAAGTGCGTAATATGACTTGCCCTTTGAAATGTGATGCTTTCATGACTTTCAAAATATGCCTTCCATGAAGTGTGGAAGTCCTTGATGCCACATAGGATGAAATTTGGGCCTTTATTTTTTCCTTTGAAAATCAGAGAGTATTGACCATGTGTGGCCTTGAAGTACATAACGGAGGTAAAGTATAAATGATCAAATGTCTTGGAGTTTGATTTTGTTAATGTTTTTAGAAGCATTTGGATATAACATTACATGTTACACTTTATTTCAAAGTATAAAGATATCATTTAAGTGATTTGCAAATCACTTTTATTGTGTATTTTTAATGCAAATATAATGTAATTCAAAGAGGTGGTGGGGCCCTCTTGTATTTGTCTTTAAAATGTAAAATAACTTGATTAAGTGGTGTATTATGAATCACTTAATCAATTTATTATCTTTAATGCTTTTTTGGAGTCTTGTGTTTTCAAAACACACATATTTCATGGGTCAAGGCTAGGAGACAAAATGATGACTTGCAGACATGAGGAGAGTGTGTGAGTGGTGCATTTGACTTTTTTGGAGAAACATGTGCTATTTTGGAGGTTTTGTCACACTTTTGGCATGACTATGGTCTTGGCTTGACCTTGGACTGTTTGGAGGACTTTTTGGAGTGACTTTAGAAGGTTCTTTATTGGCCTCATTGTTGCATCTGACCAGAACCTTCTAGAATGACATGTGTTAGGGGATTTGATGGGTTTTGCTTAAGTATCTTCATTTTGGAATTTTGGAGTTAGTTCTTTCTTTCCAGCAAAGTGATAGCTTTGGTTTTTTGGAGTTATTTTCAGCATGGAGCAGTATTGTAACTCAGATGGACTTGTTATACAATTAGTACTTTGGATCAATAAAATAGAGCATTTTTCCTTCTCATTTCTGTTTCATGGTATGTTGTTAATGATTGATCAGTTTGTTTTGTGAAATTCATCTTTCCTTGCAAACTTGTCTCATGTTTAGGCATCTGTTTAGCAGAAAATTCATGTTAACATGTTATAAGTTGTGTTATTCAATAGTGTTGTTAGTTGTGAGACCTTTTTTTTTCCTTCTAAAAGCCATGTTTAGAAATCTCCTTATAAATTATTTATGTTAAATGCATGTGAAAATGAGTTGTGTGAACAGAGTTTTATGATATTGTTTTGAATGTGATAGGTTGTTATTAGGTCTTAGTTGGTTTTGGTGTATCACCTTAGGTATTTTCAGTTAATGTTCATGTTTTATGTATTTCTTACCCTTTACCTTGGAAATCATTAGTTAGGTGGCATCAAAAAGGGAATCTAGCCCATAATCTAGAGATATTCTTTCGAATAGGACACCCACAACCTAAAAGTAGTCCCATGTTACATCCAAACCTGCTAAGTTTTCTTTCATAGCTTGGCATTAGGGGTGCAGATTTGGATCACTAACAATATTTATTATATGAGGTAGTTTAGTTTAATTAGGTTAATCATTTATAATCATTTATAAATCATTCCTATCCTCAAATAGATGTAGATCTAGGTCTAATTGGCTCACCTAAGAGGTCATAAGTCAATCTATGCACCTTGTTGATTTGCATGTTAATAAAATCTTAGAAATAATGGAATATACCGTAGGTCATGAGTATTAAACTTAGGGTGTACCACATTTTTATGTTTCATTATGGTGAACTTAGCATTCTTACATCATAGTTTTCTATTTGTAGTCTTTCAAACCCTAGATCTATGTTTTGCATCATTGTATTTTACATTTCTCATCTAGGTTTTGCATCATTATGTTTCACATTTAGGGTTGCATATTATATTATAAAAATCATAAAAATCCAAAAATATTACATTCATATTGCATCATAGTAGGCTGCATTATAGTGTGTTTCAATCATTTAGATCATATTTTCATTTCAAAATTGCATATAAAAAAGTGCCATTTTATTTTAAAAGTGTCATACATTTGCATTTCCTTTACATTGATTATTTTTGAAAAGATAGTCAGAGTCAAATCTATTTGCAGATAGGAACAATAACCTTAAATATTAATCTAAATATTCATATTTTGAATTTTCAAAATCATATACAAAGACTCAATCGCCCCTAGGCAACCCTGTCCTTGTACATCTGTCTCAACAAAAAATTTCACACTGTTTTGTCTTTGTCTTCTCAATTGCATTGTACTTGCATATCTCTATTTTGAAATCAGTAACTCATTTTCTAAATCATTTTGCATCTAGTTCATTTAGTGAAAGAAAGTGTACTATTTAAGATTAAAAAAAATTCATTCAAAATTATCATTTTCAGGTCTCTACATATTACAATTAGTCAATCATTACATTTCAGATCTAAAAATTGCACTAAAACTTGTTCAAAAATCTTTAAAATCATTGCATACTTGCATTTTACATCAAATTAGGATATATTAATAAAATTCTGGAATTTTTTTACTGTTACAACTCTTTGCAAATAGAATTAGAATCCTTAAACAGAGTAGTCTTTAGTCAAACTCCAAACTTTCAAAGTCGCTAATCAAGACTCAAACACCCTTGGGAAACCCTATCCTACTTATCTTGGCCAAAAAAAATTTGTATGAGACCTATGTTACTGTGGTTCTTTTTTTCCCCTGGGTAAAAGTATAAAGCTATGTCACACTTTCAGCCAACTTATCAACATAAGTAAATTTAAGTATTTATAACTAAAAATCAATTTTGGTCAAACATATGATCTTGTAAGATTCATTCTAGCTAAGTTAGATATGTCCATAAATTTTTCAACTAAAATTGTTGGTTAAATGCATATGTAGTACCACTTTGAGGCCCATTTACCAAAAATATAGATTTATTTGAAAAAATTGATGTTTCAACAACTTTTACTCATGTAAATAACATCTTTTTAAAAATATAAAAATACCCTTTTGTAGATTCATAAGTGTGGTTTATATATATATATATATATGATTTAATTATAATCTATTTTTTATTTTTTATTTTTACTAAATGGAGGTTATCAGCACAAAATATTAGGTTGATTACCATGTCAAGGAAAAATAGTAAAACCTATTAAGAAATTTGGAAAAAATACGATGCACTAGATAAAATAATTTATATCAAGATGGTATAATTTTTTTTTAATTTTAGATAAATAGATAATATGAAAGTTGACATCAAATGGAAACAACTATGTTTTAATACATGCACATTCTAATATTTATTTAAAAATATATATTTATCAAAATTGGAAAAAATATATCCATGCACTAAAATTTCAAGTTATAAATACACAAAAAAATTGAAGGAAAAAAAATAAAAATTACTATATAAAGATTGACGTCTTATGTAACTTCATTTTTCAACATTTTTTCAACAACTAAATTATAGTGTCAATTTATAAAAAACTATATTCAAATAATTTTCTTAAAAAATACAAGCATAAAATATACTAAAAAATAAATATTTTATTAGTTTACATCATTTCAAAATTTAAAACATATATGTCACTTTTTAGTGATTCAAGTTTAAAAGTTAGATCAATGTTGGTCGTTTCCTTTTAAAAGTGTGACACAGCTTTGTACTTTTACCCTCCTGCTTGTTGCTTTCTATTTTTGAGTGTTTGTTGTACTTATTTAACAGTTTGGTGTTCATCTTGGGTGCACTTTTGGTTTTGTGAAACTTGCATGAGTTTCACAACCCGGTGTCCTATTGTGAATACTTTAGTGAGATGTACTTCGAGACTCATGGTATCCTGCACTGCTAGTACATCTATTGTGGATCTTGAGTTCTCTAACCCTTTCATGCCAATTTTTTCCAATACTCAACCTATTTTGGATTCCATCCCTAATGCTACAATTCCCATGGCATTACCATCAACCACTATCACTGATGTTGAAACCATAGTGGCTCATGTCCTTGAAGAGAAACTAAAACAATTGGACAAATCCTTAGAAACAAGACTATGTGAGCATGAAATATATCACTAGCACAATGGTCCATGTGATATATGTTTATGAGGAAAATACCTAATAATGATCAAGGATTAGAGGTAGTGTGTAGTCTAGCCTACATCATAGATAATCATGTGCCTACAATGGCTAGTTGCGCTCAAGATTTGGGGTATACTCAAAGTCAAGGAGGGATTCAAGTTTATTTCCCTACAATTATATTCTTTATTCCCACATATACAAGTCCAACTATTACCACATCAATGCAAACCAACAACAGTATAGCTCCAACTTTTGGTATTTCTACTGGGAATCCTTATAGTTTTGTCAACTCGAACATCATATCTCCAAAACCATCAACCTTCACAAACTTGCAATATAGTACTCCACCTAATACATATGCACTTTCACCCTATTCACCTCATTCCCAAAAAATAACAAGAAATGATTCCATCATAAACCAACTCTTGCAAAATGTGACATCCCTTCAACAATAAATATCAACATTGAACCAAATTCAAAATGGACAACCATCACAATATGTCAAGAGAAACCCATTTTCATTGGAGATATTGAAAGTACAAATGCCATAAAACATAGAGATGCACTATTTTGATCAATACAATGGTAAAGGAGACCCTAGCAACCATATATCCACATATAGAGCCTTATGTAGTGACTTCATTTTTAAAGACAAGCTCTTGGCTAAAATTTTTCCTAGGTCATGATTGAAGGACATGGCCCTGGAGTAGTTTTTTTCATTACCAAATAATTCAATCACTCATTTCATGAGCTTTTTTATGCCTTCCTCAACCATTTTCAAGTTAAAATTGGCCCCAAGATCAATATAATTGATTTAATATGACACAAACAAAGACAAGGTGAAAAAGTTATAAATTTCATTAGTCGCTATTAATTGGTACTATCACAAGTTAATCTAAGTCTTCCTTATGCGAATATCCAAAGGATGTTCATTGATAACTTACAAGAAAACATAAAATAAAAATTCCAATTGCAAAAAAAATCATCCTTTATAAGTTTGTGCACAATGCTTCGCAATTATCATAATTTAATGAATAAGTATGAAGCATCTTCATCGAAACATATTGAGAATTCCAAGCCTATACATCAAACTAGTTACCAACAATTTAATTAGAAACCAAATAAAAAACTTTTTAAAGATAAATCCATCCCAAAAAAACCATGTTGAGCCTCAAGTTGCTGCCATAAGCTCTACACCATACCAATTTTGACCTAGGGATAGAAAATTTACACCATTATCCAATTCCCTCCATTCAATAATGTTGCAACTTTTGAGTGAGAAATTAATTCATTTACCTCTCTTCAAACCTATGGACACAACCAAAACCTTACCTCCAAATTATAACCCAAATGCATTTTTCCAATAGCACCGACAAAGTGAACATGACACAGAACAATGCATGCATCTTAAACATCAAGTTTAGGACCTTGTCGATTCTAATCATATTCAGTTGAGAGGTGTTAATTAAAAATGCAATAACTTAGTTTCCTCACCTAACCAAAATTCTCAAATATTCACCAACCTAATGCCAAATCACTCCACCAACTTTGTGAAAGCTAGTGAAGTCAAGAATGATGTGATGAATGTTGATAAGATTGAGGACATGAATAATGATAATGATGATGATAAGAGTGATAATGAGGATGATCTACATGACACAATCACTCTTATACATGTTCAACCTCATAAGGGTCAAACCACTTTGTTACCTAGCATTACTTTCACACATATTGATGCTTTTATACATGCACCTCATGGTCCTCTCTATATTTTTGGGTGTATTAATGATAAGCCAACAACTGGGATACTTATTGATATTGTGTGTGTAGAGAATGTGCTCACTGAGGAATTCTTATTTGTACATGAAATTTATCAAGATTCTGATGAACAATTGAAAGCATGGATTGGAATGTGTAATGGTTTTGTTTTCCCTACAATAGGTTCAATCACTCTTCCATTAAAATTTGGACCAAAGCAATTAGATGTCTCATTCTCCATCATCCCTTCATTAGACCAATTTTGTGTGAAGTTAGGCTACCCATGGTTACACTCCATGAATGTCATCCTATCAGTTATTCACAAGTGCATACATTTTCCCTTTGAAAATGAGATATTTATAGTGCACCATAGTGGATTCAATCCTTTTTCTTCTTGTGAGAATTTTCCATTGGATTTGTTTTGGCCTAAACCTATGGAACCTATAAAGCCTCAAATGTGAAGATTTATTTTTCAAGACATATAAAAAGTTCAAAGAAAAGCACATAGCAGAGTTATCTCTTAGCAATATTCTCATGGTTTTTCCTTCTCCCTAGCCCATCAATGATGAACCTATTATTAAGCCAAAAACCCTTCCAAGTAACCAAGATAAGTACACTATAGTTCCTCCACCACTTTCTTACAAAAGACCAAGAGATAATAAAATGATTCATTTTGTGCCACCAAAGATAAAACAACTATATAGATCTAAAGAGATAGTGGTTTCCCAACCCTTGGTAGTTCCTTTAGTTCCTCCTATAAGGGAAGAAAAGAGATTGATGATTGATAAACCTGCTCCTACCCCATCACAACTTGAAAACTGTGAAAAAGGAAATTGAAGTGATAAAGAGCATAGGCATACACATTGTGTTATTGCTCATCAATGGGAAGAAAATAATAAACCAACACCTATGGAAACAACTCAAGAAGAAACCCAACTTTCAGCAAAATAAGGCATCAAATTAAGAAAAAATGGAGAAATACGAAAATTCAAATGCAATTATCATAAAACCTCCTATTGTGATTAATTTGGATGATAATGATGAGATGTCTAAGATTGATGAAGAGGTGCATAATGAGATGAATTTGTTATTTTCCACTTCTATGAACTTATACGGGGGAAACCATGATGATCCTCTTGATGAGAGTGACCCACCACATGTTGAACCTAGTAATGCTCCTAGTACGACATTTTTTGTAGTCCCTTTAGCTAGTTATCCATCTTCCATTTATGATGAGAAATATTGGGATGCAGACAACCTACTCTAGGTTGGATCACATGTGAAGTACTTATTTTGTGTGTTTACTTTCTATTTTTTTGTGTTTGCTTGCACATGATGTGATCTCCCATGTTGTGTTGCCTAACATGTCTTTATGTTTGTGATTTTTCTTTGGATGACCCTTGTTGCTCCATTGGCACAAGGATACAAAGGAAATGAACCTGTCGTGACATTCTTCTATTTGTATATTCATTCTTTTGTATGTCATACACTTTTCCTTTTCTTTTTGTCTTGTGTTTTCCTTTTGGAGATGATGCAAGGCATTTAGACATCATGACAATGAGTAGGAGTGATTAGGAGTCATTTTTTAGTCAACTCACTAAAAAACCAAATATCACTTGACATAAAAACATGATTAGACTAAATGGGGTGAATGACCACCCCCAACTTAATTATTATGCACAACAAAATGAAGCATATCTTATGTATGAAACCATATTACATTGTATCATATTCATATTTATGGAAAAATCCTCTACACTTCAAAGAAAAGAAGAAATGACTTATAATAGATAAGGAAAAAGTTAATATGAACTAAGAAAAAGAAATCTCTAGAACCAATAATTAAAATATTTATTGAAATATTAGAATGTGCTTAAAACTCTCATGCTCTCATTATTAGAATTATACACATATAACACGTGTTATGTTTAATGTTGTTGTTTGTCCTTGTCTTCTAGCTCTAATTTTAGTAAAGTCTATTTGTATTAGTATTAATGGAGGAAAATGGTTCTAATAGTTGTGCACAACAATATCATTTTAATATATTATTGAGCATTTAGTTAAAATATAAAATATTAGTAGGGGTGGTGGTCCTAGCTCAATTGGTTGAAGCATCTTGTTGCAGGAAAGAGGTCACAAGGTCTAGACTCCCCACCATCCCCGTGGTACCAGAGTGTGTGTCGTGCTAGCGTCACTAGTCATGTGAAAAAAATTTACCAAGCGCATTGCAGTTTATAGGGGCAGCTTCCCAATGGTACTAGAGGGTGTGCGCACTAGTGCCACTAGTCATGTGAAAAAATTTTACCAGCGCAATGCAATTTATAAGGGGAAGCTTCTCCATGGTATCAGAGGGCGTGTCATGTCAACATCATCGGTCACATGAAAAAGTTTACCAAATGCACTATAGTTTATAGGGAGGTGCACTGCAGTTTATAGGGGGCGGCTTCCCCGTGTACCGATTCATGCTTGTCAAAAATAATGTTATATAAATATTTTAGAAATGATTCATGCTTTTCAAAAATAATATGTTTCTTGCAACCTTTTTTAAGACTTCAGCATGAGTAACTAAACCATGTACAAAGATACAATAGATGTATTAAGGGCATTTAGCTAAGTTAAAAGGGTCATTTTTTAATTCTTGTTAGAAGTCTATGTGGAAATAACACGCCAAGTGCATGTTATTATCCAATGAGAATGGTAGGAACTCTTCTTAACCATTCAAAAATAATAGTGGTTGATTATATTATAGAAACTAAAAAGGAAATTGAAGAAGATAGCCTTGCAAGTAATGATCCAAGTGAGACCAACATGTGGAAAAATAAGTGAGAAGGATTTCTTGTCTTAATTAGACTTTGTTGATTATATCAACTTAGAAGAAGTTGAAATGATTTATCAACATGACTTTGACATAAACAAAACAAGATACATATTGTGTTTAGTTCTTGCCACTAATTTTGTAATTGAAATTATATTTGGAGTGGTGAAGCATTGTAATTGGATGACATAAATTCTACATAACTATTGTAAGTGTGAGTCTTTTTAAAGAGTATCATAACAGTTTTATTGTTTGATGCTAATAATTTTTATATATCTAGTAGTAAATGAACAAATCATTTAAATATAATTTTAACAATAAATAAATGAGAGTTGGCTAACTAACTAAATTGTATATATAAAATCATGATTGATAAAGTGAAATGATAAGAAAATGTGTATCTATTTCACTTTGCTAACTAATGCAATTTGATAGATGATGATAGTGTACTGAATTAGAGGTAGTAAAGATGTGTTTGAGTGATTGTGATAGACTAATCATGTAGCTCTAATTTTTTGATAGGATCACAATTTTTAATCATCATTTTGTTGTGATTTTATTTCTAACATCTAAAACATATAAATAAAAAATTCTTGTGAAAAAAATTGAAATGGGAAGAAAAGCTATTCCTAGGGTTTATTAATATTAATTAAATATTATACATGAAATTGTGGAATAATTATTTGTGTTCATATGTTAGTGTACATTTTTATTTTCCTACTGGGATTATTTATTTTCCCTTAGTTATAGGTTTTTCCTACACATTTATTAAGCTTTCTTGGGATAACAAAGTGAGTTTCTCATTTAATAACTAGGAGATAAAGTGATGAGTTGTCTCCGCCCTTTAAGGGTGGAGTATTTACTGGAGGTTATTGGTGGAAAACTCTCATTGGTTGATTTGTCACCTTCATCCTCTCCTTATTTATATATAAACACACTACCTAGCTTGTATTTTTCATCTTGGAAGATCTTAATACAATTCTGCCATCCTGACATTGCATATCTCTCGGAGTTCTAATTTGCATTATTTATGTTTTTCCAGTTTGTGTAACTTTGGTTTTCTCTTAAATTTTTCCTTGGGTTATTTAATGTATTTCATATTTCTAACATGGTATCAAAGCTTTTGTTTTAAGAAATCTAAGTTCATAGATTCATAATTAAGGGATTGATATTTTCATGCAAAAATCTTGTAAATTTGCATATGCTCTTCTCTTGCATTTTGAATGATGTGGAGAATCAAAAAGGGTTTGCAAAAATTTAATAACCTTTTCATATTCCATATGTGTTGTGTGATATTTGGGTGATTGTATCTTTTTTGGTCATATTGATGGTATTTTTTACTATTCCAACATGTATAGGAGGCTCAAGAAAATCAAGATTGGCTTTCATTTCATCCAAATTGGAGATCATTTGACATAGTTGTGAATAGGGGTTTGAAGCTCAGATCTAGGAAACAAGATTTTATAGGAGAATTTTTAGCCAAAAAAACCATGCTATTGCATTTAGGAGGTGGAGAAGATGAATTTTGACATAAAACTTTCTCATATTCAAAGTTGAGAATCATCAAGGCAAAAAAAATCCAAAAGGATCGTACGGCCCCCTGAGCATCCAAATTAGTACATTTTTTGTGAAAAAAAATAGAATATATATATATATATAATAAGCACTTAAAAGTGCTAGCAACTAAGCCACTTATCCCACAGCCTTAAACCACTAGGCTAGCAACCTTAAGATTGCCCACAAGTTTAAAAACATTTTGCAGCCTAAGCTACCAATAGTTGTGGTTATTTCTTTAAATCGTGACCTCCAACTTTCAAAATAGCAATGATATAATATTAATTGTGACACATAAACTATAAAACACCAACAAAAACCACCCCTCCACCACTAAATCACCACCCACTAGCCACTAGGGCCCTCCAATAGGCCAAATTGGGCCCTTTTCAAACTTGCATAAATTTTCACCACGATATGGGATTTTCAAAAACAAGATATTGTTGGAAAGCTGGAGATGAGTAATTTCCATTCATAGAGGTATTGAAAAAAAATTTGCCACTTTTTTCCAAATATTTTAGGTTGAAGTTGTTTGTTGCTAATTTCTTCAACAAGCCATAACTTTCACCCCGATGATCTAATTTTTGAAAACAAATAGGCATTGGAAAGGTGGTGAATAGAACTACATAGCTATAAGGTTATTTTTTTCATATTTTGTCTCAAGTTAATTTTGTATTAGAATTTATAATTTTGGCTATTTTGAGCCTATTGAGCATTGTATCTTAGAAAAAGATTTATAAACACGCTAAACTATAAAGTTTCAACCTTATAATATTTGGGGAGTGATTTTTTATACTAGTGAAAGGGTGGGGATATTTTGGCATTCTTTTGTTCACTTTCTTTTCACACTTCTTTTTGCATCTCTTCATCATGGCTTCAACAACAATTCCTATTCTAACTCCATACACTATTTTAGGTGGAAGTCTAAAATGCAAATTCACTTAAGAAGTCTTGTTTGCATAAAATAACAATGGGATTAGAAACTAAACCTAATAAAGATGAAGAAAATCCTAAGTGGTTTAACATAAGTGATGAAGCATATGGAGCATTGTGTTTTTCTATATCTCCTTATTTGCTCTTTCATATTGAATCTTTGAATACTCCAAATGAAATATGGAAAAAGCTAGAATCTCTTTTTGGCACTCAAGATTCTATGAAGGGTCATATGTTGGAAAATGAATTAATCAGTTTAAGTCTAAGAAACTTCAACAGACTTCAAGATTTCTTCACAAAATTAAAATCACTAAGGCTACAACTACAACAATTTGGATTTAATAAGAAATATGAACAATTGATTCTAAGTATTTTATCTAAGCTAAGTTCTGAATATTAAGTATTTGTTTCTACCTTTTATGATACTAAGGATGCATTTGGGTCCAAATTCACCATCTTTGGATGATTTTGCTACTTCTCTCACATGGGAGCAAGATAAGCTAATTGAGATGGGCACTCTTAAGTATTCTAATTCATATACCTTGGCTTCAAATCATGCACAAATGAACAATGAGGATAAAGTGTAATAAGAATAAGAAAAAAAGATAGAAAAATAAGAAGGATAAAAAATCAGCTACTTCAAAAGTAGTTAATGAGACCTCACCTTCAAAAGGTGGAAAGCCTAATAAAGATAAGGTCAAATGTGCCTATTGTAAAAGACTTGATTGTGATGAGGACAAATATTTTAAGAAACAAGTAGATCACTTGACACACATTCTTGAACAGAATAATCTCAGTGTTCATGATTATGTCAAACACTATTCAAATGAGGGGTCTCACAAGGCCAAAGATAATAGCAAGGGCAAAGAAAATGGAAAGGCCCTTGTAGTATTTGTTTCTCCACCATCCAATTGGGTTCTTGATTTGGGTGCTTCATACCATATTCCTTCATCTGAGTACAAGATTGCATCTTTGGAGCCATGTACTATACCTTTCATTTTAATGGGTGATGGCACTCATGTTGAGGTGCATGGGATAGGGTCTATTAATATGAGGGATGGAAAATTTTAAGATGTTCTTTGTGTGCCCTCATTGTCAACTAATCTCTTATTGATCTATTAAATCACTCACACAAGTACAAGAAAGCGGGTTGAGTTAACTCCTAATTCAATGGTGATTTATGAGTTACACAATGATTCTACAGTTGCAATTAGGAGAGTAGATCATCCCTCATGAATTTTATTTTTCTCACTTTGTTCATGACCCACCTTCATTTGTTTTACTCACTCATTCAAATGATGTGAGTAATCTGTGGCATCAACGGTTTGGCCACTTGAACTACTATTATTTTTTGCAACTTAATCAGTAAGACATGGTTACAAGATTGCCTATAGTTTAGGTTTTTGATGGTTTTTTTCAAAGATGCATTCTTGGAAAGCATCCTAAAGAGAAATTTGACAAAGAAAAAGCTTGGAGAGCCTCACATATTTTGGATTGGTAAATATTGATTTGGCAAGGCCATTTCCCTAATCATCTTTCAATAGCGCCTAATATTTTTTGACATTCATTGATGAATTTTCTAGGTACACCATCGTGTATTTTCTCAAACAAAAGTTTGATTTTTTTAATTCATTCTTAGAGTACAAGGCTTTTGTAGAGAAACAAACTAGAAAATCCATCAAAGTTTTATGTATAGATAATGGGGAGAATATTTCAACCATAGCTTTGTGCAGTATTGTGCTTTTGAAGACATTGATTTTCAATATACAATTCCTTGCAGTCCTCAACAAAACAAAGTTGCAAAACAAAGCAATTGATCCTTGAAAGAGATGGTCAATTGTATGATTCACTCCAAGTCTTTGGTGCCACCCTTTTGGGTAGAATCAATTAACTATGTTTTATATCTAGAAACATGTTCCTCACAAATTTTTGAAGGGGGTAACTCCTTTTCAGGATTGGACCTGTCAAAAACTCTCAGTTAAGTACTTTCGAGTGTTTGGATCTAGCGCATGGACCCAAATTCTAGCAAAGAAACACAAGGCTATAGATCTGTAGAGAAAGCCTTGCATTTTTTTTGGTTACCCAGATGATGTCAAAGGCTATAAGATTTTCCATCTTACCACACATGATTTTTTCATTGAGAAGAGTATTCATTTTGAGGAGAGTCCTTCCAATTATTCCCTTGATACTTCTCCAACCATCATCAAATTGGAGTCCTTACATCATGATGATAGTTCTTTAAAAGATCATAATCATTTCGATCATGATGAGGATTCTTCTTCCTTAACTTTATTTGATGATAGTAATGATCAGGGTTCACATAACCCACCTACAGAGGATGATGGTTCTCCTCCTAACTCTCCTCCTTCTCTAGCCACAAGGCCTCTTTGGGCTTGAAAGACAATGTAATTAGCAAAGGATTAGGAAGGGAACCCTTCAGATCATAAGAGAACAAGATCATAATATCAGGATGCTCCACATCTCTTCCTTTCCATAGCTTTTGATCCATAATTCTTTCAAGAAGCTTTTGGTGTCCTCAAGTGGGATGCAATCATGCAGGAAGAGTTCAATTCCTTGGAGAGGAACCACACTGGAGATCTTGTCCCACTTCCTAAGGGAAGGGAACTTGTTCAATGAAAGTGGGTTTTTTGAACAAAATTGATAGCAAATGGGTTGATTGACAAGCATCAAGCTTGCTTGGTTTCCAAAGGATTCTCCCAAATTCTTAGGATTGACTACTCTAAGACTTTTGTACTAGTCACTAGAATGAATTGCATCCAACTTTTCCTTGTTATCGCTACAACACATAGATGATAAGTTCATCAAATGGATGTGAAGAGTTTTTTTATTCATGATGATCTTCAGGAGGAGATATACATGGAGAAATCACAAGGGTTCATTCAGGATCCTTCACTTGTTAGTCATATTTGGAAGTCTCTCTATAGCCTCAAACAATTCCCTCGAGCTTGGTATGCCAAGATGGACTCCTTCCTTTTGAAAGTGGGTTTCACTTGATGTTATTTTGATCCTCATTTCTATATTTTGTAGTAGGATGATACTCACACCTTCCTAGTTCTCTACGTTAATGACTTGTTGATCACGGGAAGTCACTCATCCACCATTTAGGTAGTAAAAGCCACCCTTCATGATCAATTTTTGATGTCAAAATTGGGCTTATTGCACTAATACTTAGGGATTGAGATCACTTAGTTTTCTACAAGTATCTCTATTCAATAGCCTAAATATGCACTTGATATGCTCTAGAGGTTTCACATGGCTAAGTGCTCTTCACCCTTGGTGGATGGCAATTTATATCGATAGCTTATTGGTAGTCTTATCCATCTAACTCATATGAGGCCTAGCATTGCATATGTTGCAGGCATGGTCTCTCGATTCATTCAAGAGCCACATGATCTGCACTAGAAAGTGCTAAGTGGATTCTTCACTACATCAAGGGTACTCACAATTATGGGATTCACTATTCAACGAGAGTGGGTTTTGACTTGGTGGGACGCATAGATTTGGATTGGGCAGGTGATTCTTAGGATCACAAGTCTACTTCAAGATATTTATTCTCCCTTGGTTTCAGTCTAGTTTGTTGGTCAAGAAAGAAGTAGTCTTATATTTCTCTTTCATCTATAGAGGTTGAGTATCAGGGAGAGATTAATGCTACTACTAAGGCCATTTGGCTTCAAAAAATTCTCACTAAGTTTGGAATTCCCTTCTGGAAGCCAACAATCATCTTTTGTGTCAACCATCATGTGATTCAAATCTCTTGCAATCTAGTCCATCATTAGCAGACCAAGCACATCAAGATTCACATGAACTACATTTGAGATTTGATTCATGTGAAGATCATCAATCTTAAGTACTATCTGAAATCAAATGATACTACAAACATCTTCACCAAACCCTTCACTAAGAGTGAGTTCCTTCATTTACAACCTTTTCTTGATTTGTGGTTGGTGTCATCTTCAGGAGGGTCTACTTAGTCTTTCTCTTCTCTCTCTATTTTGGGGGGTGTTCTCTCTATTTATGGGGGGCTTCTTCTTCTTTAGGGTTAATTTGATATGTACATGGGTACTTAACATGGCCTCATTTTTTGGGACACATCATCTTTTACATCTTCATAAGTAGTGTTTAAGGGGGGGTGTTAATGTAGGCTTTTATTTTCCTAATGGGATAATTTGTTTTCCCTTAATTATAGGTTTTTCCTACACATTTATTAAGCTTTTTTAGTATAATAAAGTGGGTTTCTCATTTAATAACTAGGAGATAAAGTGATGAGTTGTCTCCACCCTTTAAGGGTGGAGTGTTTACTTTTTCATCACTTTATTTAATATTGGTGACCATTTTTCATTGGTTGATTTCCCACCTCCATCCTCTCTTTAGTTCTATATAAACTCACTACCTAGCTTGTATTTTTCATCTTGGAATCTCTTAATGCAATTATGTCATCTTGACATTGCATATCTCTCAGAATTCTAGTTTGCATTATTTATATTTTTCCAAGTTGTGTAACTTTGATTTTCTCTTCAAAATTCCTTGGGTTATTTAATCTATTTCAGATTTCTAACACCATACAATTATATATAGTAATATATTGTTGTAATTGTGAATATTAATTGCAAATTCCATTTCCCTTATGTCATGGACCTATTATAATTAGGTTGTTATAAATATAATAATTAGCTTAAAAGTGGCATATTCATGTGTAATTTTGGCTTATATTCATGCTTGTTGTCATTAAACTTTAAATTATATTCCTTATTCAACACCTATATTAGATTTACAAATAAAGGAACCACAATCATGGATTTGACCCTTTCATTTTTAAATACAAAATTCAAATTTACTTGTTGACCATTTTGATAGTAGTTGTGAGCTAATTTAACATGCATTATGTTAATTTGTGTGCTTGGTTGTTGTATTTAGAACACATATATTTCAATTTACAAATAAATTAATAAGAATTTAGTGTATAATCAAACCACATCATCATAAATACAATACAAGTATTTTTTTTAAAAGATGTTAAACATCTAAAATATACAAATATAATAAGAAAAAAGATACACAAAAGGGCCCTGAGATGGCCAAACATAGATGTTACAACTACTACAAAAGGGGCCCTGAGATGGTCAAATATAAACATAAAAATCCACATGAAGTCCATGAGTTGTTCTCAACCCAAAATCTCTCACAAATCCTCCACCTTGATGCAATCAATTTTGAAGATTGACCCCATAACCTCAAATTCAATTGCTCTAGGATTGGAGTTTCCCATTTCTTACAGGAAGGTACATTCATTTTTTCAACAGGGCCACAATTTTGTTCAAATTATGGATATATTCTAGTGCATGTGATTTCCAAACAAATTCCCTCAAATGTAGAGATAGTGTTTAACACCTGGGATATATTGCCAATAACACATGTAAGCAATAATTTATTCTCATGGAAGTGTGGCTAGAGCACAAATGAGCAATTATTATTTATTTCTTTGGGTGACATCTAGAATCATGAAAAGTACTATGATGTATTTCTAGGTGATACAAATATTCGGATATCTCAATTGCAAGGATTAGAGAATATAATGTACATAACATATTAATTAGCCAAATGTGCTTCCAATTTGATGAATAGTGAATATACAAATCCCAGTGAAGTGGCATAACTGAATTTAGATACAACAAATTATGTCACAAAATTTTTAGTGAATCCTCAACCGATATTCACATGTATAAATTGATAAATATTCTTTGTCAAATTCAGACCAATAAAGAGTGCCCGATGTTCAACTTCATTGTTGGTTCTCTAAGAAAGTTTAACTATCAAGGTCAATAAAAGGTTACTAGCTGAGTCCCCTAGGACACAACATGCTCCTCAAATACCAAGGTTACCTCTTGAAGAAAAATCAAAATTTAATTTTAATATTATGTCCTTTGTTGGAGCAATCTAATGAATTTGTGATCTATTGAGAGGTCACTTTGGAGTGGAGGAGACTAGATTGGTGTGCTTTAGAGAAGACCATTTTTAAGAAGCATGGATTCCCACAAAGTCAAGATAATATTAACATTTTTATAAACATGGGTCATTACCAATTCTAAAATTGACTTCTCAATCTTATATATTACATCCTCCCATTTTATTTCTTTATTTTTGAAGGTTCCCATGTTTCTTTCTAGCCAAATTTTCCAAATCAAGATTGAAGGAGCCACCTACTGGATATATAAGATAATTTGGAATGCACATAAAGAAATGGCCAACTATTAAACATATCTTGGATGTTATTCAAAAACGGGTTGTGTCAATCTATTATTTTGTAAATCCAATACCAGCATTTGTTAGAGAAGGGGCAATTCAAGAAAAGATGATTAGTATCCTCACTTACAACACCATAGAGGATGCACTTGAAAGGATTTGATATTCCTAATCTTGATATTTTGAAGCTATTTAATATTTTATCCTTGATTGCAAGCCAAGATAATTCTCCTTCTTTGAGTAGCATGTTACTTTTCCCCAACATAACTTGTGAAAATTTTCCTTGAAGGTGGAATGGGTCATTAAAGAGAGATAGCCTTGCTTAACTAAATACTATCCGAATTTTGAGTGAGGGGAAAACAAACTTATCTTGATTAGAGGAGAAAAAAATATTCCTTTGGACAAGGATGAAGTGTATGTGATGTTTTTGAGCTACTGGTAAGTCTAGATCATCAAATTTCTTCCATTTGGCCTTACTGATGTAGAAGCATTTGGGTAGACTAGCAATCAACATCAACCAAAAACAAGCTTTGGGTTTGAATTTCAATTTTGGTGTGTTTTGGGGTTCATTTGGCATCTCTCAACTTTGGAAAGCTCTTTTTGTGTTCAAATTTGCATAAATCAGTTTTTGTCAAATCATCATTTTAAGGCTCCGTAAGCATTTTCGGAAATTATTTATGGAAAACTCATAAGGATTGGAATAAAATAATTTTTTAGGGGTATTCATGGAGGTGGCATGTGAAATATGCAAAAAGAATCAAAGTCATACATTTTTCAGTTTGGGAGATTTTAATATCGGAAGTTTGTTAAATAATGTTGGCAATTTTCAAAAAGTTTAAAATTTTAAAATCTATGAAGGTTTGAGAAAAATACTTTTGCAAGGGTCCATAGGATACCATTCCAAGCTTGCATGCCAAATTTTGTGTGAATTAGATAACTTTCATTTTTTCGCCTATCGATTCCGCACTTTTAAAGCACCAATTTGATTAATTTTATTTTGGAAAGGTATTATGGATGCCATGGAAGTCAAATATCAGTTTTCTATTTCATATTTAATTGTTTATCTATTGCATAAATAGTGTGGGGAGTGTTTGGAGCATAAAAGAGGCAGAAAATCAAGATTTTAGATATTTTAAAATGTCCAGAATAGAGAAAAACGCCTCTAGGAGTAAAGAAGCACCTGTAGGAGTTAATGGGGCTTAAAATGTCTCATTTAATGTTGCATAAACTTAAAATATGGATAGTTATTCTTGGGGGAGAGTTGGGAGCCTATTCTTGGGCCAAAATTGATGATTTTAATGTATATTTCTGGGGGTTTTCTAGGAAAAACGTGGGAAAAAGTTAGGGAGGAATGGGAAGGTGAAAAAATACCTCTGTAGAGGTATTCAATGGAGGTTTTGGTTGAAGGTTTGGGGCAGTACTAGTAAAAGGAAAGAGAAGGCATCAATGTGTGGGAGGTGAGTGCTTGAGTAGTGTAGTTGCAAAAAAAAAGGTAAAGAGGTTGCCAAGGCAAGGTAGCTAAGTGTGGTTAAGCTGAGAAATGCCCTTGAAGGCCATTGATGTAATTTGGTTGCTATTTTTATGTAAATTAATAAAGAAAGCTTCATTGCAATTTAAAATTTGTATGTATTTCCATAAGTATGTTAGCAAAGTCTTTGCTATATAATTTAGAGTAATCATTATATTGCAATCTTGTTTGTGAGAATCTATGTGTTGTTGGCAAGAGGGGTCTTCATTTGCATCACTTACCAAAGTAGACATTTTAAAATAGAGTTGACTTTCCATTGTTAATGGCCTATGAAAGGTGGGAAAGAATGACTTCTTTGTATTAGGTTAAAAAGTTTCAAAGCTAAGAACCCTTGGGGGGTTTACAATTGTAAAGATTCTATTTGGGTTTGAATTATCAAAGTACTTGGCTTGCATGATCTAACACCATTTAGCTTGAGGATTATAGTACATGCTCCAAGATAACCTGACTCCTAGAGAAATTTTGTACACTTCAATGTTTTGAATTCCTACTTTACCCTAATTCTTTGGTTTATATACTTTTCCCCCATGAAATCAAAGGAATTTTATTTTTATTATCTATGGCCATGTTACCCTTCCAAAGAAAGATTCTTAGATATTTTTCAATGTCTTAAATTATACATTTTGGCATTTTAAGAGCTGACATCATAAAATTGGTATTATGGATAGGAAAATATTTTATCATAAAAATTTGACTTATAAGAGTTAAGCATCTACTTTTCCATGACAAGATCTTAATTTGAATATTGATTATAATTTTCTTCCAAAAATATTTTTTGTTGGCACCAACAAAAAGGGGAACTCCAAGACGTTGGCTTGGGATTTGATCCACTTTAAATCCCATAAAAGAAGAAATTCTCTTTTGTACCTGCATAGGTGAGTTAAAGAAGAAAATATTTGATTTTGAAGAGTTTATAGTCTAACCCAAAGCAAAGTAGTGTGTTGTCAATAGGTGCTTGATATTTTTTTCTTATGATGATGAGGCTTGGCTAAAGAGAAGGGTTTCATCTGCAAATAAGATACATGTGGAAGACAATGATGTCATAGGAATTGAAATTTCCTTCCATAATTAATTCCTATAAAGTGTTGAAATTGATCTACTAAGTACCTCTAACATTATAATAAAAAGGAAAGGTGAAATGGAGATCGCCTTGTCTTAAACCCTAAGAGGATTTGAAGAAGCCAATTGGGTAACCATTGAGGAGAATAGAGAATTTGATATGTGATATGCATGTCAATATCCTCTTACACCATTGTGAGGAGAAGCGAAATTTTCTTAGGACTTGAATAATAAATTCCCAATTCACTCTATCATAAGCTTTTTGCATGTCCAATTTAATTATCATCACTAGAATTTTATACTCTTCGATTGAATGGAGGATTTCATTAGAAAAGAGTGAACCTTCTATAATTTGTTTTCTTGGAACAAAGCCACCTTGATCTACAAAGATTATTTAGGGAATTAGGTTTCCCAATCTATTTCTCTAGAGATGATTTTTGTAAAGTGTATTGCAAAGGGAGATGGGTTTGAATTTAGCAAATGAATTTAGAGAAAGTTTTTTTGGGATTAAATCAATGAGAGTTGTATTCATTTCCTTCAAAATAGTTATGTTCATTCTTGATCTTTCAATGGCTAGTGACAAATCTCTACCCATAAAACCTTGCATTTTTAGAAGAGAGCAATGAAAGCATCTATAATTTGAGCTTATTGCCTTTGAATCTTCACTCAAAGTCATAAAGTTAGTCTATGTAGAGTTTTGAGTGAGGAGACCTTAGTGTTTTCCATTAAATAAATTCCTAAAGGTATTTTTGAAACTTGTCCTTAAAAGTATTTAAATATATCAAAGATTAGGGAAAACAAGATTCAATAGTATACATTTTATTAAATCAAATATGTGTATCAAGGGTTCATATCCATCTAAAAGATTAGTTCCACATATGTGAAGATCATATTTGCACCTGCATAGATAACTTTGAGTGACAAATAGATAATTTTAAGAATTTGGGATATTTTTCTTAGGCTATCAAATAAATCAAGAGTATTTGAAATTTATTTTTAACATTTATTATAACATTTCTCCATCATCAAAAATTAACTAGACATTAAACTATTAAGTTGCAAGCTCATATATGTAGATTAATGGATGGTGCAGAGCACCTTGTTCCTCCATTTGGTGAATTTGGTCTAGATAGGTTGATTTAGTCTTGTTGTTGTAAAATAAGGCCATGTTAGGCCATCATGTAATGTTTGTTTTAGTTTTGAGTCTAGGTGGGATCATGAAACCAATAATGTAATGTTGGAAAAATGATGTAAATATTGTCATGTCAAAATTGAAAAATTGCAAAAAAAGTGCAATCTTGTAGAAGCCCAACGGTCATGGGTAGTTGAAAGGTAGTTCTAGGCATTGTAAGGGGTTGGTTGAGATTTTTTTTTTTGTTGGAAACTCGAAGATTTTGGTGGTTGAAGGATTTGAAAGAGAAAATCAATCAAATATCTTTCTTACAATCATTTTTTGTGTAAATTCTTCATTCCCAGCTTGTGTACAGCTCCATATAGGTCTCTGTTAGTTTGATTACTTTTGGATTATTTGATACATGTTCTAACTCCACTTTAAAGTTAGTTTGAGTGAATTTTATTAGACTTGAGGCATTTGGTGTGCATTTTACTTGAACCGGCCTAAAAATAGGGTTTCAAGGGCTTGAGGGCTAGAATGTTTTAAAAGGCCATTCCACCTAGTGTACATATTGTAGTTTGGTGGAATGGGCCTGGTTATGGTATATTTAGGTGTAGGAATAAGTGAGTGTGGAAAGGTCATTTGGTGGAGTTCCCCACACTGCCCCTATGCTAAATGTTGAGTTTTGGCTAATAAGGCATAGCTGGAAGGGATAGTTTGTGGAACTTGTTGTGGTAAAGGCTAGAACCTATTAGTTTTGGTGTGAGAAAGGGTAGTTTGATGTATTTGAGGGACTAAAAGGACAGGAGAGGCCAATTTCATGTTTGGGCATGAAGCCCTAGTTGAACAAAGTGTGAAAACGGGTGAGTTTGAGTGGTTTTAAGAAGGAAGTGTGTGAGATTCTTGGGGGAAGCATAATTTGAGGGTTTATTAAGCTTGTGAAAGAAAAATAAAGAAGGTTTCAAGTGGTTTCAAGTTTGTATGAGGTCTAGAGATGGGTTTTTCAATAAACCCTTGCTTGCTTAGTGAAAAAGGAGGGTTTCTTGATTTGAAGGCTTAAAGAGTGTTTCTTTGTCAAAGAGTTGAGGAATTGGAGGTTTGGAGTCTAGATTTAAGACTGTTTGGTGGAATTTAGTGTTGGCAACATATTTGTAGGGGTGTTCCTTTGTAAAAATGGGCTAATTGGAGCCCTTTTCAGCATTGAAACTCAGTTTGAGGTGAGTTGGTCTAAAGAGACCTATAGTGTTTTCAAGATATGTGTTGATTGGGAATATTGGGTGCTCAAAAAGGTGAATATTTTGTGAGCTTGTCAGATTGGTTGAGAGTTAAGGCCTGAAAGGAGGGTCTAGACACCTACTAGGCAAGTAGGGTAGTTGCAAAGGAGTTAACCTTAGAGAGGGTTTTGAATATTTCAAAGGTTATTGAAAGGACTCAATTTGTGTTTATTAGGTCAATGACCTCCCTATCATTGCATCAATTGGTATCAAAGCACAGTACTAATCTGAGGTAGGAAGAGTTGTATTGGAGAAAGGACAAGATGAATGCCCTGGTTAGAGAATTGACTGAAGAGAAGGAGATGTTGCAAAGAAAAGCACTTTTCAAAGTCACCTGTAAGTGTAATGGCAAGGTATGTACGGTAATGGTAGATTCTGGTAGTCTAGATAAAATGGTGTCACAAGAAATGGTTGATAAGTTGCATTTAGCAAAGATACCTCATGAAATGCCATATTATATTTCTTGGTTGAATAATGAACATTCTCTTTTGGTTAAGGATAAATATGGGATTGGGTTAAGTAAAGGTGGTTATAAAGATAGAATCTTATGTTATGTGGTACCTATGAGTGTATGCCAATTGATATTAGGGATACCATGACAGTATGAGAGATTTTTTTTGTATGATGGAAGGCATAATAGTTATAAGATTATGGAGGGAGTTTTTTTTACCTTTATTACATTGGTAGAAAAGGATTAGGGACAAAGCAAGGTAGCAAGAGTAATAATGTAGGGTAGAAAATAATTTATGAGGCATGAGGAAGAGAAGTATAGTGAGGGTGCACCCACTACAAATAAAGAAAATGTTGAGACAACAAGGATTGACAAGGATGCAAGGTTGAGGAGTAAAGAGGATGATGATTATGAAGACTGAGATGGAAAATATCAAGGGTGAAATGACCTTGAAGGGTCAAGACAAATTTGAAAAGCATGGTGAAGTCAAGGGAGAGACTAAATTTTGTAAAGCAAAGGCAAAGGAGGTTGTAGGATAGTCAAGCACTGTCAAAATAGTGATGAGTAGGTATGATATGACAAAGATAAAAGGAAGGGATAAGATGAATTCAAATGAGTTGCCTAAGGAAAGGAAAGATTGGCCTAGTAAGGTCACTGTGGAAGAGGTATATTGTCCACTAATTGGACAAGAAGATGGAAAGTAGCAAATGTCTGATAGCAAAGAAGATGGAAGACCTAATGGCAAAGAGGTCTTAAAGGCAGCGTGAATGAGGGAAGTGGTAAAAGGTAAAGGAAAAGAGAAAGAATGGATTGTGCAAAGCTAAGATGGGCTTGTGAAGAGTGAAAAGATCATGGTGGGGGCAATGTTGTGTTCCTTGAAGGTAAATGAGGACAATGGGCAGTCAAACACTACTAATACAGAAGTATATAAGTCTGAAAACACAGTGATGAATGAGGCAAAAAGTCTTATACAAGTTATGAGAATGAAAGTTGCAAAGAGCCTTGGTAAAAGGCTAGTGAAAGAGTGCAAGACAGTTGAGGTTGAAGAAAAGAAAAAAGAGAGCACAGTGGGTGAAGTACATTGTCCATTGATGGGAAAATTAGTTGATGAACCTAAGAATACAGTTTTGGCAAAGGTAGAGAGTCTAGGGTAGGACAAGAAGACAAAGAGTACAGTGAGCCAAGGAGAATGGCAAAGGTTAGTGCAAGAGTTTGTAGATATTGAAGAGAAAAGGGAAGTTACAGTCACCCTGAGAGGTGAAGAGTTAAAGGAAATGAGTTTGGAAAAGGTCTCAATGATGGAAGGGACCAAAGATGTGAAGTTGACAGTGATAGGCCAAGAGAAGGCTAAAGATAGTGTGTTTGTAAAGTCTCCAAATGAAGTGGAGAAGAGAAATATTGTTGTGGCAAGGACATATATTTTTCCTTGGATGACAAGATTGGTTGAGGTGAAGTCATATGCTATCATGAGAGAGGTTGAAAACCCTATGTGCATAGGGGTTCAGAAAATGAAGAACTTAAAGATGGTTGTGAAGAGAAAGGGTAAGAGGTAGGGATTGAAGGAAGCCCTTTGTTACTTCCTTGTTTTGATAATTATTTTGATGAGGGTCAAACCAAGGGTCAAGATGAAAGAGGAAAGACAAAGTGTGGGTTTTTTTGCAATGAATGAAGCTGGAAGTAGTTGGATGAAGCAATTGATGGCAAGTCAAAGCATGAAGGTGCAGATCCAAAATGACAAGGCAAGAAGAGGACTATTTTGCATGGACAAGTTCAAGCCAAAGGTGCAGATCAAGATCAAGATGGAGCTATTGAAAGAATAAGGAGGAGCATCAAAGAGTTGGAGATCAAAGGAATTATTACAAGTTAAAGAGTTGAAGGCTTCCAAGGGACTTGGAAATATTTCATGGTCGGGTGAATCGTGCAGAGCACCTTGTTCCTCCATTTGGTGAATTTGGTCTAGATAGGTTGATTTAGTCTTGTTGTTGGAAAATATAGCCATGTTAGGCCATCATGTAATATTTAATTTAGTTTTGAGTCTAGGTGGGGTCATGATGCCAATAATGTAATGTTGCAAAAATGATGTAAATATTGTCATGTCAAAACTAAAAATTACAAAAAAAGCACAATCTTGTAGAAGCCCAACGGTCATGGGCAGTTGAAAGGTAGTTATAGGAATTGTAAGGGTTTGGTTGAGATATATATATGTTGGAAACTCAAAGATGTTTGTGGTTGAAGGATTTGAGAGAGAAAATCAATCAAATATCTTTGTTTTACAATCATTTTCTATGTAATTTCTTCATTCCCAACCTATGTACGACTCCATATAGATCTCTGTCAATTTGATTGCTTTGGAATTGTTTCATACATGTTCTAAACCCACTTTAAAGTTAGTTTGAGTTAATTTTATTAGACTTGAGGCATTTGGTGTGCAGTTTACTTGAACTGGCCTAAAAATAGGGTTTCAAGGGTTTGAGGGCTAGAATGTTTTAAAAGGCCATTCCACCTATTGTAAATGTTGTAGTTCAATGGAATGGGCCTAGTTAGGGTAGATTTAGGTGTAAGAATAGTTAATTGAGTTTGGCAAGGTCATTTGGTGGAGTTCTCCACACTGCCCATGTGGTAAATGTTGAGTTTTGGCCAATAAGGCATAGCTAGAAGGGATAGTTTGTGGAACTTGTTGTGGTAAAGGCTAGAATCTATTAGTTTTTGTGTGAGAAAGGGTATTTTGATGTATTTGAGGTACTGCAAGGATAGGAGAGGCCAATTTCATGTTTGGGCATGAAGCCCTAGTTGAACAAAGTGTGAAAATGGGTGAGTTTGAGTGGTTTTAAGAAGGACGTGTGTGAGATTCTTGGGGGCAGCATAATTTGAGGGTGTATTAAGCTTGTGCAAGAAAAATAAGGAAGGTTTGAAGTGGTTTCAAGTTTGTATGAGGTCTAGAGATGGATTTTTCAATAAACCCTTGCTTGTTTGGTGAAAAGGGGGAGTTTATTGATTTGAAGGCTTAAAGAGCGTTTCTTTATCAAAGAGTTGAGGAATTGGAAGTTTGGATTCTAAATTTAAGACTGTTTGGTGGAATTTAGTGTTGGCAGCAGATTTGTAGGGGTGTTCCTTTGTAAAAATGGGCTAATTGGAGCCCTTTTCAATGTTGAAACTCAGTTTGAGGTGAGTTGGTCTAAAGAGACCTATAGTGTTTTCAAGATATGTGTTGATTGGGCATATTGGGTGCTCAAAAAGGTGAAGATTTTGTGAGCTTGTCAGATTGGTTGAGAGTTAAGGCCTGAAAGGAGGGTCTAGACACCTACTAGGCAAGTAGGGTAGTTGCAAAGGAGTTAACCTTAGAGAGGGTTTTGAAGATTTCAAAGGTGATTGAAAGGACTCAATTTGTGTTGATTAGGTCAATGACCTCCATGTCACTGCATCAATGGAGTTGGGAGATGGAATAAAAAAATAACTTAACCACATTTTAACTCCATATTACCATTTTTTGTATATTTGATAATTATAAATTACTAAAGAATATATTTATTTTGAATTACAATAATAATATTATGATATTTTTATCTTTTATAATGAGATGATAGTTGAAGTTATATTGACTATTAACAAGAGAATCTCACATTACAGTTGATTAAAATATAAATAAACAATAATTTAGAATTTTATAATTCCTAAATTAAATTTTCACAAATTCAAACTTGAAAACCAATAAATATTTACTATACTATTTCACATGGCTTAAACTTATAAAAAAATTAAATTATCATTAAAAAATTCTAAGTATATTTAACTGAATTTTTTTAAATTTTAGTTGAAATAAATAATGGCAATAATTTTGATAAATGCGAAGGAAAATATTATATAGAAAATTGAATAAACAATTATAAATCGTATGCCCATAAGTTTTTTTAAATTACTATTGAACTTACTACTTGGAAAGATAATACTGGTATCTCATTTTTTTATATTGATCAAAGTTGAAAGAATTACAAAGAGAATAAATGGTAGTCCAATAAGTGGATTGTGAATAAAAATAACATAAAAAAAACTATGGATAGCATGCAAACAAAAAATCACAAAAATTAACCAACTTACATAACCAACAATATCCTCAAAATATTGGGAAGAACTACTATAGCCAACAATACCATTAACAAACTCATGAAATATAGTAGCAGAACAAAATTACACTTTAAATTTAAATAAGTTTTGCATATGTCTAGCACAATGAAACCCCCCTTTATGGAGCTGTAAAAGTTGGTATTTAATCTCCTTCAAGCACTTTAACTCCTTTGTGCCCCCTCTTTAGTTGAGAACATAAAAAGATGAATTGAAACATGATGTCAAAGCAAAACTTTAGAATATCTAATTCCTAACACAAAATATGATTAGAAACATTGTGAAACATTTATTTTTCCATAAATGCAACAAAATATAATATTTTGAATAGTATCAACAACTATATTTTTATGAAGTCTAATATGAAAATTTGCTTCTTGCCAACATAAGGCATGATAAAAAATAGTAGGGAAATGACCAAATATAATCTTCAATTTTTTTGCTCTATATTAGTCCCAAAAAATATGTTTTAAATTTTCACTACACTAACAAAAAGGACACTTAGTCGATTGTATCTTCAAATATTTTAATCTATCCCGCATAGGCAATTTATGATGCAAGTTTTTTCAAGCCAAAATTTGGACCCTTGCCTCCACCTTGGACTTCCAAATTTTGAAAGTTGTGCATTTAAATGCCTTGGGGGAAAGGGTATTGTAAATTTATTACAAGGGATATTGAGAATTTTAAATTTTAAATATAAATATGGAATTATTATTCATGTATCTTGTAATGTTGTTTTTTTTACATTTTTATTATTGTAGTGTTATCTTATTTTTGTTTTTGTGTGATGCTTGATATTCTTTGTTATATTTAATGACTTGTTACTTAATGCGAAAAAAATTGAATCCAACTGAAGAAATATTGATAGGTTAGGGTTAATGAAATATGTTGAAGCAATTATATATGCTCTATTTCCATTCGCTACTTGATACCTTGCATCACACAATAGTTGTTTGGTTATTCTAAGATATTGCAGTTTCAAAATTATTATTCTTTTCTTATAAATAGAAAAAACTATGCTTGAGTTGGATCTCTTATTATTCAAGACCATGCCTTGTTGCAAATTTTAGTAAAGGTTTCTAACTACTCAAACACTTCAATTTATATACATTTCATCATCTTTGATCTAAAACTTTTTTTTTATCTACAACATTGCTACCAATTTATAGACTTCGCTTATGTATTGAGATAAATTTCTCCATTTACATATTCAACTAATTTAATACCTTGTTTTCTTATGAGGCTATAATAATAAAAAGAAAAATGCAATGCTAAAAGAAAATAATAATTTTATCACATGTCAATTAAATAGATATGTTGAACGGAGATTTTTTTGCAGCACTCGGCTTGCTACGACCTTGTGTGTAATGATGCGACTTGCATGAGGGCTTTGCCCTCATTGCATGCCTTCATTTCTTTGCAATCGATGTCAACTAGAGGTTTTTTCATAGTGGGTGGGGTCTATTTTTTTGTTGGGAAGTTGGTTCTTTTATTTTTGTTTGTTGCCTTGCTTTGGTGCATGGGTTTATGTCGAGGTGGAGGCACTTTTTCCTACTGTGTTTTCCTATCTGTGTGTTTATCTTGATCTGGACGTTGCTTGTTGGTGGTGATTGGGAGTGACGTTTGGATTGGGTCTTTCTTTTTTAAGGGTTTTCTTTGGTCTTCTCTTTGGCAATGGATTGAGGGGAGGCTTCGAGGGCCAATCTTGCTTTGGATTTTCAATCTACAGTTGGAGTGAAATCTCCATCTCATGCAAAAAGTTTTTTTAATAATAATCTATTTTCTAATGACTTAGGGAATGGTGGAGTAACTCCATCTGGAAGTCCCCGTATTCCAAAAATTAATGGGTGTCTGGAATGAAGCAAGGATAGGTTGATATTAATGATTCAACCAGAATCAAATGCAAAGGACATTAAGTATTATTCAAAGCATGCTTTGCTTTGCAAATTTTTGGGAATGAGGGTTTTGCTTCATTTTTTGGAGCCATGGGCTCATTGTACCTAGTCCTCAGAGGGAGAGATGGAAATAATGTTATTAGCAAACGGATACTTCACGGTGACATTTAATTGTGTGGCAGATCACAATAGAGTTTTTGAAGTTGGGCCTTATTTTCACAACCAGCTAGGCTTATTTATTAAACCCTGGCATGCGAGTTTTGATCCTTTGGAGGAGCTTCTAAATTGGGTTCCAGTTTGGGTCTGCCTCCCTTGATTTCCAATTGAATATTGGGGTAATGACATATTGCATCGAGTTGCTTCGCTGCTAGGGAAACCAATGGGTCCTTCTGAATAGACACAGGATAGAAAAGTAATGATGTTTGCTTGCATTTGTGTTGAAATGGATTTAAATAACCCTCTTCTAGATTCTTTGGAAATTCATGTGGGTTCATATTCTTGGGTGCAATAGCTTGATTATGAGACATTTCCCTTTCGTTGCCATCTCTATCATGAATATGTCCATCTCCAGAGGAGATGCCTAAAGTCTAAATATTTTGTGTTTCAAGCTACTCAGCATCCTCACAATCCTCCTACAGATGAAAAAGGAAAGAACCCCACTCCTGGTGAGGTTGATGGTGCAGAGGGTTTTATTCCTGCTAAGGCTCATAATAGGAGCCAGGGTCAAAAGAGAAATTTTAGGGAGTGTTAGGTAGGGGATACCTTTAATAGATTTGAGGTTTTGGATGATCTTAGTGAGTAGGAGGTGAATCCGGGAATGATGTTTTTGGATCAAGGGGGTACAGACGAGGTTCAAGAAGGAATTATTCCAGACTTCAACCAAACTTCTCAAGAGACTAGCTTTGAAAATGGAAACAGATTTGAGTTTGGTTGCTCATGGGAGGTTTGAGACTCTTGTGGATAAGAAGATGGGGGAGGGAGATATCTCTACTCTAGTGGTGAAAGCGGGGGTTGAATCAACAAAAGGCGACAAGGCTTAGATCCTTCATTGGGAATTCTTCAAAAAGACCTAAGGAAAGGGGTTGTTGAGGAATCTTCTAAAGTTGGGAGAAAGAAGGATGTGGAAAAAATTAAGTTGATGGGGGAGACTTTGGTGGGTTCTATTAAGACTCTGGATTCCCATTTTTCTAACCCTCCAAAATGATCGTTCTCTCCTAGAATGTAAGGGGCTTCAACAATGGCCCTTGACAAAAAGTTGTTCATGATTTGGTGAGATATCATTCTCCTAATGTTCTTTTATTACAAGAGACTAAATTATTTGTGGAAGGTATGATTGGTTTGTTGCCTAAGTTTTGGGGGCGAGGCAATTGCTAGTGTATTGGGGCTCATGGAAATGTAGGGGGTTTGGCTTGCCTATGGAACCCATTGAAGATTCGTCCTCTTTGGTGGAAGTCCTCCAAGTCTTCCATCTTTGTGGTTGCTTCATGTTTGGAGTCAAGGGAAACTATTCTACTTTCAAACATCTATGCACCGACAAATTTTTTGAGTAGGCAATTATTGTGGTCACATATTAATTTTATTCAAAGCCTAGATCATTTTCTCCCTTGGATTATTGCAGGTGATTTCAATGCTATTATAGAGTTGGATGAGAAGATGGGTGGTATTGTGAGATTGAAGCCCTCTGCTTTCCTTTTTTGTGAGTTCATTTTTGCTTTGAATCTGGTTGACATTAAGCCCCATAATGGTTAGTTTACTTGGAACAATAGAAGGATGAGAGAGAACTGTATTGCCGAGAGACTTGGTCATTTCTTGGTTTCCTATTTTTGGGTTGGTGTATGGTGGTCTAATTACTCTAAGATTTTGAACTGGAGGGGCTCGGATCACTGACCTATTAAGTTATCGGCTACTTTGGCACATCTTGCTTGGTCTCCCTCTTTCAAGTTCCAGCTTATGTGGTTAAGGGATTCTTCTTTGCAGGAGCACATGAATGAATGGTGGAAGAGGGGAAGACCTGCTTATGGCACTACTATGTATTCTTTTTTCAAACTACTGCAATATGTAAAATATCAGCTCAAAAAGTGGAATAGACAAAGCTTTGGCAATATTTTTCATGCTAAGGTTGTTGCTCAAGCTGACTTTGATGTCATTACTAGAGAGATAAGGGAGTTTGGTCTTTATGAGGATTTTCTCAGGGAGGAGGCAAGGGATTTGAAAGCTTTGGAAGAGTGTGACCTTCAAGAGGAAATCTATTCAAAACAGAAGGATTGAGTTGAGTGGTTACACGAGGGAGACAAAAACACAATTTTTTTCTTCAACTCGATGAAAGCTAGGAGACATGGTAATTCCATGCCTATTCTTGTATATGACAAGGGTGAGAATTTGTCTTCTTTGTAGGATATGTCTAGAGAAGCTTCACAGTTCTTTGCTTCTTTGTTTAGGGAGGATTCTCATAATGGTCAGGCAGAAGAAAACCAAGTTTTATCTTGTATCCCCTCTTTGGTCACTAGGGAGATAAATGAGCATCTTTTGGGAAATATTTCGCTAGAATAATTAGAGGCTACTATTTTCCAGATGAAGAAAGGGAAAGCCTCAGGCCCTGATGGCTTTCTAGTTGAATTTTATCAAGAATTTTGGGATATCATAAAGTTGGACCTTTTGGAGGTGGTTTGTGAGTATCAAAGGAATAAGCAGATGTTGAGGGCTTTGAACTCTACTTTCCTTTCTCTCATTCCCAAATGTGAGGGGGCGGATCATCTGAGCCAATTTTGACCCATTTCCCTTTGTAATGTGGTTTATAAAATTATTTCCAAGTTAATTATTGAAAGGATGAAGTGATGGCTTAGAGGGCTTATCTCTGAGGAACAAAGTGGTTTTGTGGAGGATAATTTTTTTTTGTATGGGTTAGTCATTGCTACTGAGACCATTCATTCTATGGCATCCTCAAAAGAAAAGGCTATGTTCATCAAGCTTGATGTGGCAGAGGCCTATGATAGAGTGAAGTGGTCTCTTTTGCGTAAAATTCTTATTGCTTTTGGTTTTGTTGAGGAGTGGGTCCAGTGGATTATGTGTTGTGTTACTTCCACTTTTTTCTCGATATTGATAAAAGGTGAGCCATCTTCTCTTTTTAGTGCTTATAGAGGCCTTCGTCAAGGGGATCACCTCTCTTCGTACTTATTTATTCTTCTTGTTGAAGGCTTGGGGAGACTGGTGAAACGTAATGTGGAGTTGGCTTTTATCCAGGGTTGGGGGTGGGGAAATGGTTTTCCTTTCAATCTCACTTGTAATTTTTGGATGATATGGCCTTGATGGGTATGGCTAAGATCAGAGAAGCTACAAATTTGCATAGGGATAGGGCTTTAGATATCTATCTTGTCACTTCTAGTCAAAGGATTAATGAAGATAAATGTTCCATTTTATTCTTCAATACTATGAGGCTTATTCAGCAAAGGATTGCTCATATCTTGAGATTTCATAGTGGTTCTCTCCTTTAACTTATCTTGGTATACTTCCTAGGGATTCATGGAAAAATATTCTGGACAAGTTTTAGGCAAAGGTTAATCATTGGACTCATAGATGGTTGTCCTTTGCTAGTCATGTTCAGTTGCTAAAGTCTGTGGTGTAGGCTCTTCCTATTTATAGGTGCATGTTATAGGTGGCTCCTATTGGGTTTGTGAAGGATTTGGATTCTATGGCTAGATAATTCTTATGGGTTGGTAGCTTGTCCTCTTCCAAGTGGAGCCTAGTTAAGTGGGATATTGTGTGTAGCTCGAGGAAGTTTGGGGGTTTTGGATTGTGGTAGTCAACTTGGTCTGGGTTGGCATTGGCTACAAAGCTTTACTAGAGGTGGTGTGTGGAGCAGGATCATATCTAGGCCAAGATTATATCTCATAAGTACCTATTGGGGGTTCTGAAGGAAGAGCTTCCTAGGTATCCTCTGGTGGGGAAAGGTTTTGTGATTTTGGGAATGCTCAAGAAAGGGGTTGTGTTGATCAAGAAGGGTTTGTTTTGGATATGTAATAGGGGGTTGATGCTTTTTTGTGGTCTTCAATACTTAGGATGGTTTTTCTCCCATTTTGCACCAATATTTGAATTTAGTGAACCTTTTTCAATGCTTCTTGGAGGCTGGTTGGTCAAGGGTGAGTGATTTTAAGATTTTTTATCCATGTGGGTAGTTGGAGGTGGCTAAGTGGAAGGACCCTTGTGATTGGCATGTTATTGGGTTGGAGGAGGATTGTGTTGAGCTTCAAAATATTCTAGCTAGTAGGCAATGCAATTCCCTTTGGGATAAGGATATTCTAGCCTGGAGCTCAAATCCTAAGGGTACTTTCACTATGGCGAGTGGCTATCAAGAGTTGTTGTCTCATAAGTTTGGGGGGGTGGAGGTCCCTTGGTGGAAACATGTTTGGAACAAGTTTGTATGGCCAAAGTGTAATTATTTTGTGTGGAATTTGGGTTGGAATAGATGTTTGACTTGAGATAATCTTCGGAAGCATTCTAGGGTCCCTCTATTTGTGTTTTGTGTGACTACAGTGAGGATGATTCTTCCCATTTTTTTTGTTGTTGTCCTTATTCAATGTTGCTTTAGAATTTGTGGTCGGATGTTTGGAAACATCTATGTGTTTATGCTTCTTCCCTAGTGGAGTTCTAGAGCAATCTGGGAAGACCCCCTTCCCATACCTCTTTCCTCCATATTGCATGGTGCATTGGTCCTATGTTCATCCTTTGGAAAATTTGGTTGGAAAGGAATCATAGGATTTTTCATGGGGATAGGTTGATGGTTCATCAGGTTTGGCTCAAAATTGTGGGTATGATCCAAGAGACAATGGAAGCCAAATGTGATGTGGCTTTTCAGTTGGAAAGAAGTGATGATGATATTGTGAACAGATTGGGCTTGCAGGGGCTGTCTTCAGTCTCTGCTTGTGTCAGAAGAGGTAAGATGGCTAAAAAGAAAATTCAAAGGGTTGGAAGATGGTTGCCTCCTCTGACATATTTTTTAAAGATTAACATTGATTGTTCCTCTGGGGGTAATCCTGGGCCTTCTGGGATTGGTGGAGTTGGCAGAGACTGTTTTGGTTCGATTATTTTCTTTTTTTGAATCCATAAAGGGAGGCATTCTAACAATTTTATGGAGGGGTTGGCAATTCTCTAGGCTATTGTGTGTGCCTATGCCTTGGGTTGGCATAGATTTATATGTGAATTGGATTCACAGATTATTGTTAATATGTTGCACAAGCAAAAGGTGGTTGAAGTTAATTGGAAAATTGCATGGGTGGTTCAATAGATCTTGCAGAGGTGCTCATCACTGGAAGTGGTGTCTTTTGTCCACATTTCATGAGAATGGAATAGGGTTGCTAACTGTTTGGCTAAGTGGGCTTTAGAGAATGTGGATGATTGGAAGATTGAGGGGTGGGGACAGTTATCCCATGATTATTGTTGTGATTTAGAGAGGGTCATTGTTGATGATATGGAGGGATAATATACAGGTGGTTGTTTGGTTGGTGGTTTTCTAGTTATTCTAGTTGTTTTCTTTGTGGGAGCCTATGGGCTCCCTGATCTTTATGTACTATTAATTTATGGATTTCAATAAAAAAATTTGCCCCTTAAAAAAATTTAAATAGATATGTTTATCAATAAAAATTAGTAGACAACCTATAATAGATTAAATTTATTAGAAAAAAATATTATAAGAGGAGTTCAATACAACAAAAAATAGGAAAAGTTGATACATAGCTCGAGAACTACCACCAAAACTAAGGTCTACATTAGAATTAAGTTGGTGTTCTTCATTTGGGTTCATATTAGTTTCAAAAGCTAACATGACATGATGGTTTGGTAGAGGGGGGTGTAACTTCTAGTGCATGATGAAGAAAGAACTGGATGGCACTAAACAATTGTTCACACATGTCAATAGTGTAAATTCCAAGGTATTTGGCATGAGCATTCAAGACAACACATAATTCCTTAGCCTTGTTGAGTTGTAGTCCATCAACTATTGCATAGTGAACACAAATTGTGGGCTAAAAAATAGATACTTGACTATGAGAAAAATATCTCCAACAAGCACCAATCCATGATTCACTTCATATTCTTTGGTAGCTTTCTAGAATAACTCCTCAAGCAACAAGTACAATTGAACATTGCAAGGAACTTGGGAAAAGAAATTAGGCAAAATATTTTGTTGGTACAAGCTAACAATTTTGTAAATGTATCTAAGAAACTAACAAACTCTTAAGACTAGAAAAACATTGAATTTTATTTCATGCGTTGATATTGCATTATAGGTTGCTTGTTGTACTACACATTAACATATAACTATTATATTTTTCGGTCGACTTCAACATTTTAACTTGTAAAATTAATTCTCTATGTCATGTATCCAAACAAATTTTCACATTTATGGTGGATGTAAATTATTTATTATTGTCATCTACAAAATATGACAGTATCATAAATAATTAAGTTATCTTTTTCAACTTTTGTACATTATTTGCATTTGTGAGAAAATGAATTATTTGAGAATTTTGAATAAAACTACCATTGTTCCCAACAATAGTCAATTGTTAAATAGATAAATAGATTATTTATAATTATATGAGAAAATAATCAAATATAAATTTTATAAATTTTATTAATTTTTATCTAATTTTAGATTTAGATTAGTTGATAATGTATAAAAAAATTGCATCCAACAAATGTGTAAGTAACATGTTTATGTTATAAACTAAAAATTTGAGGAACATTATTTCCTACAATAATTACATAATAGACATTAATTGAATCTCTTTGTGAAAAACTTTCACTCTACTTTAAGTCTAATTATTGCAACACAATTGTCCCGTCATCTAAACAATAGGTCATACTCAACATCATTCAACACCATTATAAAGATTTTGGTCCCACCAAAATAATTACATATGATACCTTAAAGAATTAAAAAGATTGAAAAATCTTACTTTATCAATTACCTATATCAATTACCTACAACATGTACTTCCAAACATATCCTTTATTTAATAATTCTAATTTTTCTTCTAATAATTATTTTGTACTTACTTGATTGAAGGATCATTAAATTACTTTATTATAAAGTGAATATTGATTAAATTTATTCTTGATTTAAATAATTTTAATGAAGTTGACATAAATTCATATTACATTTATTTAATTTTATATGTTTGGGTCAATTTACCAACCTCTATTCCTACGTGGGCATTTGTGAAAAGTATGCAATATGACAAAAGAAAGGACATATCTGGTTCAACGATGACAATGAGAGGGAAAGAGAAAAGAAAATGAGATGGTTTGACATTTTCCATTTTCCTTTAGTTTTGACCAATGATTTTGGTTATTCTTTTGTCATATTTGTTATGTTGGCTGATCCTATTCCATTAGGCTTATGTATTTGATAAGTTTGTAAGAGTATTTAATGAATTTTTGAAGGTAGGTAAGGATTGTGATGGATTTATTTGGATTTTAATTTAATATTAGTTATGAAGAGATATTACTTTATTGTTGGGTTAAGGTTATTTGATTATTATTTTTGTCTTTTTTGGAGTGTTTGGTTTATAATGATTCTCTTTTCTTCAAAGATGTATTTTTTTATTTTTATTTTATTCTATCATAGATAAATTAAGACTAATATATAAGATTATATCTAATTTCATTACAAATAATGAATTAGTCAAGGATCAAGCAGTCTTTTTTATTTTTATTTTTATTCTATCATGGATAAATTAAGACTAATATAAAAGATGGGATGAAGTTCTCATGATGGATACTCCTCTTGGAAGTATTGACTATTAGCTTCTTGATCTTTCAGAGTAATTTCTTGTCGGGAGGTTCTTTAGTGTTTGGACTTCTTCTCCTAAATCATTGGAGCAATGGATTAACCAAGAATGATACCCAAAAATAGCTAGTAACATTGAAATCTCCCTTTTTAGTATAGTTTTTTATAGCTCTTTTCATTTTCATAAAGATGAATTACTAATTTTTAGAAGTTGCCCTTAATTCCAAGGCCTTTTTGGTCTGTATATGAACAACCTAAACCCTAACTTTGACCTGTTAGAGAAAATTCCATCAAATATTCCTATTTAGGTGAGGATTTCCTTCCTCTTATTGCATATGTGGTATGAGCATGTGTTCCAAGCCATTGCAAATATGGTTAGCATCTAGAAATCATAGGTTAATCTAAGGAAAGCAATTTCTTTGTAGCACATATTTGCATAGAGGTTGATCTTGTTAAAGGGCTAGAAGTTATAGATCTTCATACAAAAATATTTTAAAATGTTGGAATCTTTCTTTTTCTACTCAAATTGCTAACTTTACATCAATCATTTTTCAAATATCATTAGTTTTTTGAAAAATGAGTCAATAAATTTGACTTAAAAGCTACATAGTTAAATATTAATAAAACATCATAATAATAAAATAGACTAAAATAAAGTTGGAATATACTTTTCTATGAATATATTAGAAAGAGTCATCAATGCAAAATGATGGGAATAAACATTTATTTTAATTACTACAATTAGTGTGATGACTAACAAGAGAACATGAAAATTGACAAAACACTTAAAGAAATTATATTTCTCTAAGCAATAATAAATCTAATAATAGAAGTGAAAGTTCGAGAATAATAAATATAGAGTTAGATATGTCTAAATTGAAGTTATAGATTATGAAAATACCGAAGTTAATTTAGAAATATGGTAAGTTTTATGAACTTGAACAATATACAAAATATTATTATTATTGAATTGAAAAGTGTGTTCAATTGTCTTCCATAGTAACCACTATTAAACCACTATAATAGTTTTTAATATTTTGTAAATTTCATATGATTCATAATGCAATACACAAACTAATTTCTAAATATATTTCAACCACAAAAATTAAATATTAATATACAAAACTATCAACTTTATCTTAATAATAACTATTTTACCATTATAATTATTTAAATAACACTATACATTAATATAAAATATAGAACTAATTTTTAAATATATTGTTATAATAAAAACTAACTATAAACAACACCTATTACTAACCCTACTTCCAAACCTATTATAATAGGAACTAAATTATTTATCTGCCCAAATTATTATTCTCCATTGGATTCGGAAATGGACTAATGTTTTTAATTCCTAGTGAGGTTTGCTTTATAATGCTATCACATAAGGTGGGGCCATGAGCACCTAACAAGATAAGGTGTTACCCTCCTAAATGATATTCTAACGGCCCCCAAAAGGCTCTTTTCAACAAACTAAAAGTAGGGCACACATTCCATATAGGCTTTCCAACAAATTAGAAGTAGGGCACACATCTATATGGATGACTAGGCCTTTAAGACAAAGGTTCATGTCCCTTTACGCTACCTACCCTCACAGTGCTAGGTACCTAGTCTATAAAATAGACATTTCCCAACAAATTATACACATTTTCATCACAAAGGATTAGGTAGGCCTAGCTCATAAGTAGTAAGTACCTAGAGAAGTTAAATAAGGAGTAAGTTGGAGTGTTTGGAGAGAGCGTTGGAGCTAAGATAAAATAATGAACTATTTTTTTATCTTTTGTGTTCTTTAAATAGAATCTAAACTAAAATATTGTATGTAAGATAATAAAGAATCATTTTTTAAAAGTTAAAAAGAAAGAGAAGAGGTTGTTCATAGAGAAAGATTAGAGAAAATAGAATTAAAGAAAGTATTTTTTTTTTAAGAAAGTTCAAGTTGTTGGTTTTGGATTGAGTTCAATTAGAAGTTGGAATCATTAATTTATATCTCATTTTTGTTTTTTCTATTCTTTTTTTTTTTTTTAAATTGAATCAAAGCATTACAAGAATGAAGCTACCAATAGGTAGCTTGTAAAAAAAATTATACAATCAATAGCAACACAGTCATAGAGATTGCAAGAAAAAAAAAACAATTACATGAGTTGCATAACAATTTTACATTGGCTAAGCTTGTTGTCGAGCTGAAACTTCAGAACTTGTTCCTTAACTTGTTGAAGTTGAACCATGACTTTAGCATTCTTCTTGCACAAAAATTGGAGTTGTGAAAACAAGAAAACCACTTGAAGAGACATGTCAGAACTTAAAGTCTTAGAGTGCTAGTTACCTGATCTGTAATGTCCCCATTTTTAACCCTACTCTTTCTAGTGACCATTAACCTATTTTCGAAGGCCGGTAGGCTAGTCGGAGGCAAAATTAGGGTTTCTTATTTTTTGGGAGGTTTCCTTCAAAATTTTCAAGGATTGCATGTAGGAGTTTGGCAGTTTGTCTTCTGGGTCTTTATAGGTTTTCAGAGAGCTTCAGAGGGGTGCAACATGCATTTCAATTAGAGGATATTTTTGGACTTACTATTTTTAGTAAGTTACAATGGCTACCCAGTTTGTGCTCAAACAAAGTTTGGAGTCACTTACTATTTTTAGCAATATGCAATTTTTGGCAGTGCAGTTTGGCTACAATGTAGCATTCGATTTCTATTTCTGGTAGGGCAATATATGCAAAGACGTCTCTAGCTTTCTTGGAGTCAAAATTGGAGAGTTGACAACATAAGTTATATTATTTGATATTTCTAATGCACTTTTTGGTCCCCATGCCTAGGCTCATTGACTTAAGTTGTTCTTAAAAGGTGGTCTTTCATGTGGTTGTTCAAAATGGAGTAATATTTGTTTTTTTATAAATTTTATTGTTGCAAGTGAAGTTGGATGCCTAGGTTGAAGGAGTAAAGTGATTTTTATTAAATATAATATTACACCAAAAGTGGCATCCCTTTTTGGAGGGAAAAGGAGTTTCAAACTTCTGGGTTTGGACATCTATATATATAGTGCTTTGCCTCTTCATTTGGTATCCATTATTCATCTCATAACGAAGTGTTACCAGATTTTATCCAGAGTCTTGCTTCGAGGTTGGAATACCTCCTAGCCTTATTCAGTTTGGGGCTTGCAATATAGATCCTAGTTGATTGTTGGTGCTCCTTCATTTAGAGGGTGCAAATGAGCTTCAAAGGTGATGGCTTCATTCGATGTTTTCTAATTTTGGGTCTGGTAATGAGTTTGCTTTCATTTTGTTCCTTTTGGAGTGTGTTTCTTCACTTTTCATGTTGTTGGTTTGAGTGTGGTTGTAGCACGTTTTGACTTACATCTTCCTGAGGAGTAGAGTGATTTTGTGAGTATTAACCCATTGGATGCCTAGCATTTTGGTGCCCTTATGCTCCTATTTTGGTGATTTTAGAAGGTGTATCTAATTTTTACTTGAGGTCACCCTTCTCAAGGAGGTTGTATCATTTATTAGTAGTTCCTTGAGATACATGCAAAAATTAAGGGTTGTTTGGAGTGTTTTAGCTGCTTGAGATTGGATGCCTAGCCTCTAGGCATCATTTTCTTTCAATTTGAGAGCATCTAGAGGAATTTTGAGGGAGATACGAGCATTTTGGTGATTTCCAGGGTTGCTGGTCAAAAATTAGAACACTGCCATTTTACATCAGACTTGGTATTTTCAGTATTTTTCCTTATTTTCTTGATGCCCATCTTTGTATTTGATATGGAGATCATTGTCTAACATTTGGGCTTTCAATTTGCTAAGAATATCTCAGTTTCATTATAAAAGATTTCAATATTGTAATGCTAATTCAGTAGTACAGATTAGCTCTTCATTTATGCTCTTTTTCATTGAGGTTGGCTTGTCGCCTTGTTGCTTTCTTTTGTTACTCATTGAAAAGAGGAAGAGGTTGGCTTTCTTCCTAAGCATTTTACTTTACATTACTTTTTTTGTAGCCCACTGAAAAGTGGAAGAGGCTGGCTTTCCACCAATATCATTTGTACGTCCAACATTTTCAATTATTACAATCAAATCCCCTTACATTGTATGCTCTCACCTTGCCCACTATGAGATCTAGGTGATCATAAAGTGAAGGGTTACTTCTAGTTTACTTTATGCAAGTGCTAATGGGTGAAGTTGTGTGCTAAAAATTGGAAAATAACTAATGGGAATATTACAGTGGTATTAGAGCTAAAGTTCCTGCCATCCTATTGGGAAAATAGTAAAATTCAAAGTTATCACAATGGATTTCACTAGAGTTATAGAACAAATCAAGAGGTAGTATGAGCAAGAGGCTTCCAAGTTATTTGAAGAGTATCAAGGCATGATAGATGGGTTTAAGAACACAGTTTCTTTTGACTCATTCTTGAATTGTGTTGTGCTACTAAAACCTGGTAAATTAGATGTGTTCAAGTGCATCAGAATAATGATGAAAGAAGAATCAAAACTTGTCATTGAAGAAGGGCCAAAGATGGAAGAAGAATTGCCTCTTTGTGGTTTGCAACCCACAAGCAAGCATGTGGGAGAGAAAAATCAATCAACGAGCTTTGAAGATGACACAAGTAAGGTGCACATGTCACATAAAAATGGCCATGAGTTTGAATAAGATACCTTGACTTATGAGGAGTGTGTGGTAGAGCCCCAAAACAATCCCTTAGACTTGCATGTGATTGGTAATGATAAAGATCAGTTTGGAAAAGAACAAAAAAACAATCTTGAATCCTAATTTGGATTCATCCAATGGTGGTTTTAAGACCAATGACTTCAAAGAAGATTTTAGAAGAACTATTGTGTGTGGTGAGTTTTCTAATGAAGAGCATGTTGAGGGTAATTTTGGTTGTGACATTGAATCATCTTATGACCATTATCACAGTGATGATGTTTGTGATGATTTAGATGTGTTCATACCTAATCATGTTGAAGATTTGGTGATGGATAATTCTCCTCTTGTTGTTGACCCAACTTCTCAGGAGTTTTCACATGAAGAATTTATGACAAGTAACCAAGAAAACCTCTTAGGTATGCATGTGACTACTAATGATGAGATCAGTAATATACCTACAGATGATGGGCTCATTGAAGTCAAAAAGGATAGAATTTCCAAAACAACTAGCATTGATGATTCTTCACCTCATTGCAGTGATGGTGTCATGGGTGGTTTTTGGTTTGATTACTAGACTAAGCCCTTGGAGCAAGATACTTATGATGATATAAGTATTAGTGAGTTGGGAAGTGACTTATTCAAAGAGACAACACCCTAAGAGGAGTACAGTGAGCACATTTCTTTCAATCAGAACAATCATCCCTTTAGCACTTGGGATCCGAGTGTGATGGCACCTAAGTATGACAAGGAACCTATTTGGGATTAATTTCCCTTTGACCAAGATGATGCTCAAAATTTAGAACACAATTTAAGCTATGAGGTTTCTGTTGGAGAAGAAGATGTCTTTGGCGAAGAATCTTGTATGGTGAAGCTCCAAAATGACCTCTTTGAGAAGGTTGCAACCACTAAGGAAGATTTTTTTTCTACTGAAATTCTCAGAACAACACCTATTCGCTAACAACTTCATCGTTCCAATGATAGTAATCTTGGTGTTGAGATGGGAAACTCTTGTACATAAAGGACATCAGTTAAACTTCTCAATGAATCAAGTAGAGGAGCATGATGGGATGGATTTCGATGAGGACTTTATATCAACAATCAGTAGTGACTCTTTGCTTGAGTTGGGGGATGCCTTAACCTTTGATCAAAGTGACAATGAGGAGGAAGTAGATTTAGAAGACCATAGGGCTCCTAACAATGAATATTTTAATAGTGTTCTTGAGCACAAATATTATTTAAGAATGCATGGAGTTGATTACCATCTTGGTTTTGAGCAATGTCATCAAGTGGAGGGACAAGAGTCTAGGGACAACCAAGGGGGTCACTTTTGACAAGAATGAAAGTTTTTATTTATACTTGCATCCTAATAGTAGTTCATCATCCTTTCACGCTTATGAGTGGAAAGGTCAATTATTGGTGTTCATTGAAAATGAAGTGCAAGCTTTATCCCAATTTGATCACACACACTGTTTGGTTAAATAAATCTACTAGTAGGCTTAGGTGGATGAGAGACAAGAAGGAGTTAGGGATGGATTCACTCTCCCCAATCTACAACTTATCAAAGACTCTTTGGAGACAATGAAATCAAAATACTTACACTTGATTAGAGATTGATATTATGCCTTCTAAATTGCAAAGAATACCATTGGTGCATTCCAAGAAAATGAGAGAAAGGTTGATGAGCTTACTCTTGAGCTCGAATCAACAAAGGATGTTAGAAGATACCTAGATGGAACTAAAGGAGGAAAAAGATCAACTTGTTGATTTCAAACTTTTTAGGGAGCAAGAGAATGAACAAAGAGCGGAAGAAATCAAGCAAGTAATTGGTGAGATTGATAGTCTTTGAGACGAGTTTGATCTAGAAAGCTTCACAAGAAAATCAGAAGTTGCATGTGTAGATTTGGATTAGCAAGATGGAGTTGACCAAGAGGAAAGGGATGAATTCTAAATTCTTGACAATCCTCACTTTGAAGTGGGTGTTGATTCAATTTATGATAATCCACTCTTTGTGATGGAGGATGAAGCGTCTGATAAAGTTTCCAAGCATGAGACAAAGTGTGGTTTTCCATTTTTTGATGATTTGAAATCAAACCATGAGGACCTATCACACTTGGTGAATGGTAAAATTTTGAGGCTGCTTGATAATGAATGCATCAGTGAGGTTGAAGATGAAGTTTCCACATGGGATGTGTTGAAACATGGAGGCTACATCATGCCTAACCTTGAGGGGTTTCCAAGAAGTGATTTTGAGCTTGCTGGAATTTTTAGAACAATGATAGATAATGCAAGTTCAGAGCTTAAATGGCCTAAGGGAGTGGAAAGACAAGGACCTAAACATGATTTTCATTCACTTGATGATCTAATTCTCAGATCGGCAGTTGTTTTGACATATGCTTATCCTTCTTTGGGACAAATTATGGAGACACCAATTCTACTTAGCTCCTTAAATTGTGATGCTCTCATGATTGACCTACAAACAAAGACTAAAATAGTCATATTCTTCCATAGGAAGTAAGAGGATGAGTTTATGATGGGAATAATAAGGTATGCCATGGGGGAGCAATTTGTTTATGGCTCTTTGGTGTTTCTCATGAGAGACTTTTTTGGGAGAAGATGCTTTTTGATGAGGCACACATGATCAATAGAGTGGCATAAGACAAGCATGGTGGTCTCGCTTTGGGAGAGGTTTTCCATGCCCAGGATTGTATGCATGGGAAAATTGTTGTTGTCCTCTCTCATTGTATCCACCTTATGAGTTTTTTGACATTCCCACCAATGGATTAGAGAGATATTTTGAGAAAAGAATGGCTCTATGTGGTGTTGGAGTCTCTAGAGAGAATTTTTTCAACCTTGGACATGAGCAGATGTGTTATTTTGGATGATTATTTTTAGTGTTGCAACGGTTGTTCATCTTCTTGGGTGTTGATTTTCCTAAAATCACATCTCAATTCAACCAATTCAGACTTGGTGGGTACCCAATGTACTTGTTTTCAGACTTTACAATCTCTTAGCAGGACTTATTTATGGTCTCAAATGAGAAGAATTTTGAGTTGGGGAAATCAGAATCCATGTTTGGATAGTGTTCAAGCTCTAACAAGTGGCTATTCTTATACATTCTCTTATACTTATGATCGAGACAACGAACCTCTGCTTGTTTTGGTTCATCATTCTAAGACTCTTGGAGTTGGAATAGATAGATTTTTCAGAATTCTTCATGGTTGTGTGAGGTATTATGATGATATATTTATTGATCTCTTATGAGGGATGGATTTCCTTTTAGCGTGAAGATTTGAGGGAGTCACATATGCAGTTGTGGCTCTGTTAGATACCATGTGGAGATATATTGAGGAGTATGATTTTGAGTTGAATAGAATTTCCTTCCTATTGCCTAGGGTTGTGATAGGCAATGGAATAGCAACTATGGACTTCTTAGAGTCATTTGGGCAATATATTCTGCAAAGTATTGATTTCAGGCCTCCCAATTTTTTTAGCTTGAGTCTTGTGGATGGTAACATTTTGGGGTTACAAAAGAGGATAGTGCAAATTTGGCACGATGGTTTCACTAATGTGATCGGAGTGGTGTAGCATCAGCATGGTGGGTCCTTCCTGAGATGGACATGGGACCCTGGGATCCTACTTGGTTTTGCATGGATCATTCTAATATTTTTGGAGTTGTGTTGGCATTGCTTAAGGACAAACAATCTTTGGGAAGGGTGAACTATAATGTCCCCATTTTTAACCCTACAATTTCTAGTGACCGTTAGCCTATTTTTGAAGGCCCGTAGGCTGGTCGAAGGTAGAATTAGGGTTTCCTATTTTCTAGGAGGTTTCCTTTAAAGTTTTTAGGGGTTGCATGTAGGAGTTATGCAGTTTTTCTTTTGGGTCTTTCTAGGTTTTCAAAGAGCTTCAGAGGGGTGCGACATGCATTTCAATCAAAGGATGTTTTTGGACTTATTATTTTTAGTAAGTTACAACAAATTCCCAATTTGTGGTCAAACAAAGTTTGGATTCACTTACTATTTTTAGCAGTATGCTATATTTAGTAAGTGTTATTTTTGGCAGTGCAGTTTGGCAATAGTGCAACATTCAATTTCTATTTCTGGCAGGGCAATATATGTAGAGGCATCTCCAGCTTTCTTGGAGTCAAAATTAGAGAGTTGACAACTTAAGTTATATTATTTGATATTTCTAATGCGCTTTTTGGTCCCCACGCCTGGGCTCATTGACTTAAGTTGTTCTTAAAAGGTGGTATTTCATGTGGTCATTCAAAATGGAGTAATATTTGTATTTTTATAAAGTTTATTGTTGCAAGTGAAGTTGGATGCCTAGGTTGAAGGAGTAAAGTGATTTTTATTAAATATAATATTACTCCAAATGTGATGTCCCTTTTTGGAGGGATAAGTAGTTTCAAACTTTTGGGTTTGGAAATATATATATATATACAGTGATTTGCCTCTTCATTTGGTATCCACTATTCATCTCATAACGAAGTGCTGCCAGATTTTATCCAAACGCTAATTGTTGGTGCTCCTTCATTCAGAGAATACAAATGAGCTTCAAAATCAATGGCTTCATTTGATGCTTTTTTATTTTGGGTGTGGTGGTGAGTTTTCTTTCAATTTGTTCCTTTTGGAGTGTGTTTCTTCAGTTTTCATGTTGTTGGTTTAAGTGTGGTTGTAGCACTTTTTTACTTACATCTTCCTGAGGAGTAGAGTGATTTTTGTGGGTATTGACCCATTGTATGCCTAGAAATTGGGCGCCCCTATGCTCATGTTTTGGTGATTTTAGGTGTATCTATTTTTTTCTTGAGGTCACCCTTCTCAAGGAGGTCGTACCATTTGATGTTAGTGCCTTGAGATGCATGCAAAAAATAAGGGTTGTTTGGATTGTTTGAGTTGCTTGAGATTGGACGCCTAGCCTCAAGGCATCATTTTATTTCAATTTGAGAGCATTCAGAGGAGTTTTTAGGAAGATACGAGCATTTTGGTGATTTCTAGGGTTACCAGTCAAAAAATTAGAACACTACCATTTTACATCAGACCTGGTATTTTCAATATTTCACCTTATTTTCTTGATTCCCATCTTTGTATTTGATATGGAGATCATTTTCTAACATTTGGGCTTTCAATTTGCTAAGAATATCTCAGTTTCATTGTAAAAGATTTCAATATTATAACGTTGATTCAGTAGTACTAGTCATATCTTCATTTTTTCTCTTTTTCATTAAGGTTGGCTTTCCGCCTTGTTGCTTTCCTTTGTTACCCATTGAAAAGTGGAAGAGGTTGGCTTTCTGCCTAAGCATTTTACTTTACATTACTTTTCATGTAGCCTACTAAAAAGTGGAAGAGGTTGGCTTACCACCTAAGTATTTATTTTTCTATATTGGTTGGCTTGCTGCCAATATTATTTGTACTTCCAACATTTATAGTTATTACAATCAAAACCCCTTACACTGTATGCTCTCACCTTGCCCACTCCAAGATTTGGGTGATCATAAAGTGAAGGGTTACTTCCATTTTTCTTTATGCTAGTGCTAACGAGTGAAGTGTTAAAAACTGGGAAAAAACTAAGGGGGATATTACATGATGATAGTTGGTAGAAAATACAAAAACACATATATTAAATTCCATATATTCTTTAGAATAACTTGCCTAATAGAATGATAAATCACATCATTTTGCATGCCAAAACCTCAAATTGCTTGGACTTTCAATTTAAATCATGATAGAAAATCGCAGAGAAGTCTAAACACAACAAACTTCTATTTCTCAGCATATAAGCAATCTCAGAAGATACGTTTCATATTTTTAAATTTTTTACAAAAAGGAAAGTTGGTTAGTTGAGCCATAATACATTTCAACCTATCCCAACAAGTAGTTTACAATGTAGAATTTTCCAAGCCAACACTTGAGTATCAAAATCAGCTTTAGATTTCCATATTTAAGCATTCTTTTTGGACCAAATTTTAGAACTAAATCTGCATTTCCAGTTTTGGTTTAGACAAGGAGTAAGATGCCAACTAGAAAGGATTGAAAAATAAAACTTCTTTAGAAGAAAATGATTGAAGGACAACCATTTCTAGTCCTTAAGAAAATTACACATCATTGGAGTACAAAGTTTCATAGATAGATCAATAGGAACTAATGATTGGAAATAAATCAAGAACCACTTGTACTTATTACTCAACACATACTATTCCTTAATACTCGTCCATGGGGACCAATCAAATATATTAAATTCCCAAATATATTTAAATTGATGAACCCCTTTTTTGAAAAAGTAATGAGCATATCTTGGAAAGCTAATAACCAATGGTTGATCATGATAGTTTATCAATTTATTCCACCATATTGAAGCCAAAGCAAAATAGAAACCATATTGCAAAGAAGAGTTGTTCCATTTTAAAAAATTACAAAATCTTTGTCATGATTTCCAAATAGATTGAAGGGGAAATGAAGCCCTGATTTTAAAAAAAGGAGATAGGAGTATTTCATCTAACCAATTAACATCTTGCCACTTCTTTTTAACTGAAGCTTCCATGATTTGATGACAAATTAAAATTTTCCATGGCTCATGTCCATTGGTAACTCTAATGATCCATTTAGAAACAAGACATAGTCCTCAGTTTTTAGGGTCAATAAGTCCAAGGCCTCCTTTACATCCTAGTTAAATGGAATAAAACCAAGAAAAATCAATAAATCCAACATTATCATCCCAATTTGACCATAAAAAAATTGAATAATTTTGTTTAACTCCTCATAACCTTGTTTGGATGACATCCAATAGGATGAGTAGTACACATGGGTAGCAATGAGTATTCAATTAGAAACTTGAATTTCTCCAACTAGGGATAATAATTTTCCCCCTAATTAAACAACTTATTCTTAAGTTTATTTAAAAACCAACCCCACATATTAGAAAGAGAGACCCCCAACCCAAAAAGCAATGCCCAAATATGTAGTTATCTCCCCATGTTTAATTTGTTTCCAATATTTTGGAATTCAATGAGGGATTGGACAAAGTGTTAAGAGTAATCATGCATTAACTATTAATTCATTAATCTTTAATTAATTATTCACCTAATTTCACTTCATGCACTTAAGCTAAACTTATGAGTGTTTTATATGTTAACTAGAGTGAGCTATTATATCATTTTACCTCATCACATAGGATGATGATACTTTTCATGATATAATACCATTATCATTTAAGGTTTCTCTTATAAAGCACACTCTCTCATTGTATTAATTCATTATGTAAGTTTTTCTAGTTAAGCATATTGTTGATTATTGTTTGTAGCTCTCTTGTGTGGAAGGTGTTTTTATTCGTTGTTTGATCTTGTGTCTCATTTTATTCACAATTTTAAAAAATTGGGTGGAGTATTTCAATCAAACTATCAGGGACTTTTACACTAAGCATGGTCTATATGATCAACATACAGTTCCATATACCCCTCAGTAGAATGGTGTTGTTGAGCAAAAGAATAGAACTTTACGAGAGATAGCCAACTATATGATTCAGTCCCAAAATATGCATTCATATTTTTGGGTCGAGTCAGTTAATTGTATCAATTATATTCAAAATTGTATGCCTCGCAAGGCATTGAAACATATGACTCCTAAGGAGGTTTGGTCCAATGTCAAGCTTGTTGTATCTTCATTCAGAGTCTTTGGTAGTGAGACTTGGGAATTCATTCTTGAAGCTCAACAAAAATCCATGGAGAGGAAAATTCAACCACTCATATTTGTTGGATACTATGAGGATGTTAAGTCATACAGGTTGTTTGATCTTAATTCCAAAGATGTCTTGTTTCGAGGGGATGTCCATTTCGATGAGCGCTTTCCTTGAATGGATTCTTCATCATCAACTTCACCCTCATTACCTACTACTCTCTCTTCATCTCTTGAGGATTCCTTATCTCTTGAGGATGAGGATGATGCTCCAGCTATCCTTCCACCTCTAGATATTTATCCCTTACCCAAGTGGGCCCGCAATACTATTGATGCAATGGGATCTTTGGTAGGTGATCCTTCATACTCCCATTGTACTCATGCACATACATCAGGTGTTAGTCTTTTGATTAATTCTATTTTGGATGATCCTTAAAAAAATTTAGAGGTAGTTGGTATTCTTGAGTGGGATAGTGCTATGGCAAATGAGTATTCTTCACTGCTGAAGAATAATACTTGGGCTCTAGTTCCTCTTCCTAAGGGAAGAATATTGGTTTGATGCAAGTGGGCGTACCATACCAAATATGTTGTAGATGGTTTTATTGATAAGTTCAAGGCTCATCTTGTTGCAAAGGGGTTCTCTTAGGTCAAATTCGTTGACTATTCTGAGACCTTTACCCCTGTTGTCAAGATAAATTCTATTCACCTTGTATGTTCCTTTACAGACTCATAGGGATGGATAGTATACCAGATAGATGTGAAGAATTTTTTCCTTCATGGTGATCTTCATGGTACTCACCAAGGTTAATATCACATATTTAAAGTGGCTAAATTAGGACAAAATATAAATGAAGCAAAGTGGAGTTATCTTCAAAGTTATATGTTTAATTTTCATAGATTATCAAATAAATAATGGGGTCATCACTTCTCAAGAAAGGGTGAATGATTAGAAAATAGTCACACAAGCCTCAAGGAGCCTTGTGTGTTCCTTCACAACCTTCTACATTGACACAAACCCCTCAACAACATACATGCCTTGCACAGATTACTCTATTGTGTGCACCACTACACATGAATCTATACAATTCACTTCATATTATCCGGCACCACTATGGATGACATAATCTAGCTTCACATGTCACATAGTGGATATTATAAACTCAATAACCCTTCATACATGAAATCTTAAATAATACTCATGATTTAATCATGTGAATGGAATGCCAACTATTAAAAATTTAATCATCAAGTAGTTGGAAGGTCAAATGGTTTGGGACATGAGCCTTTTAATCTTTTAGACATGTTTATAATCATATTTTATATGTATCCATTCAATCATTTTAAGGGAATGCCAGATAACTAAATAGTTGAAGGTAAACTAGTTTGATGTTTTCACCCCTTTTTGGTCATTAGGATTATCATTCCTAGCTTTCTATAATTAACATGCATTGTATCCTATTCATTTCTATTGAATAGAAGTAGTAGTTTATTATTAAATTATTTCACTTGTATATTAGATTATTTGTTGGTTTACCATCTTTCGCTTTTACTGCAAATAATTTATAGACTCATATTCCACAATATAATTTTTTCTAATAACTAATTTTTTCATTCATATTGTTTGACTTATTTGATTAAATTTAGATAATTATTTTTAGTACATAATACATTAATTTCTATACACAACAAAAAATAGATAATTATCCTTAACTTTTCATCAATGAAAATGACATTTTTTGTATTCATCTCAATATTATAAATGTTATACGTGGTAAACATAAAATATCTATGTTGTTTTAATTTTTATTATGTTAAAATTATTAGTTATTTCTTAAGGCGCCATAGAGCTATAAGAAATATTGTGAAAATTCAAAATTTTGGTAACCAACATGACTTACTAGATCCCAAAAGTAACTTTTATCACTTCAAGTCTCATCTTCCCCCACTACAAACACAAGTTAATGAACCCAAAAAAAATTGTAATACCACAAACACCCCTTTATTTACTAGCTACCAAATGCCTAACTCATACAATTCCTAAAATCACAACTGCTACTCAAATGCATTTTTCTAAGCCAAAAAATACTCAACTCAACAACTATCACTAAGTCCTCTATTGTGATTTTGTACTTTCTTATTTATAACATCTACTCTTTACCTCTAATAACCTCGAGTCTTAGTAGCATTAGTGTGAAACACAAAAACTAATGGTAGACATTGCCAAGCCAAAAATGATTAAATATTATTTGAGTTACAAAATTACTATATTTTTTAAAATTAGTAAAGCATATATTTGGGCCCTCACACTTAAAAAACCTAACTAGTAATTCCAACCAATAGAAACTAATATCATAACCATAAGATAAAGATATAATGAAAATCAAGACTCTACAAAGTAGATGAAGTAGATAAAACAACCTTCCAACAAAGAAAAATAAAACATGAAACCAAACACTCAAATTATAAGGAAGACACCACAAGTGTTCTCCTTTCATTTCAAGAAAATAGTCCCTCCATGGTCCATTAGGATCATTTTTATCACAACCATTGCTTCTATATATAATATTTCTAGTCTAGTTGTATGGCCTTAGTGTAGTGTTGGAACATCTACTCCTTTACATTTTCACACTATGTTTTGGTCCCTTAATTAATTGGACTTAATTAAGCCTCTAATTGGCCCTATTTTGCATCTACAAGTTTGATTAATTACAATTTGTGAAAGGGGAATCATGATTTAATCAATGCAATTATCATTTTTAACACCCTGAAATGAATAGGTCCTAGCAATTTAGGTTAGGACCCATTCACCCTTGGGTGAATGGGTCCCCTTTAGTTGCTAAATTCAAATTTTAAATATGTTTTTGGTGGCCTTTTTATGATCCCAAATTCAAATTCAAATGTTGGCTTGTAATTTTTAATTTTTGAGAAATTAGAAAATTTTCTATCAAAGCAAGGCCTTTTTATCAATTCAAATCCTAGATTTCAAATGCAAGCATTCAAAAGAGCTAATATTATTGTCAAAGGTGTTTGAGAGAAAATTTCTCAAGCATTTGTTGCAACATTCAAAATCTCAAGCATCATGACAAAGTTATCAAACTTCATGCATGTTTTTGGAGCTAACATTATGATGTAGGTTTCAAGCATTCAAGTCAAGATTCAAGCATCAAGATCACATCATCAATCAAGCCATTTCATGCAAGATCAATAACTTGGAGAGATGTACTAAGTTCTAGTCCTTCAAGGGTTTCAAATCAAGGATTTGGTGAGTTGCAACATAGCAAGTGTTCATTCATCATTCCTTTCATGTTTCATTGTTTCAATTTAAGGTTTAATTACCAAAATCGGGTTTGACCAAGGAAAACCCCCATTCACCAAAAACAAAACAAAATTCCCTCTTGTGTGTTTTGCAAATCTTAGGTTGAAGAAGGATTGAAGATCTATTAAAGGAGAAAATTTAAAAAAGTTGTCAAAGTTGTCATCAAGCCACGAAAACTCACTTTCAGAATTTATTTCCAAATTTTTACCATAAAACTTGGAGGAATTGGGAGTGCAGACTGAGGATTAGAGGATTGTGAAAGTAATTTTTCAACCCCTATAGTAAGACTTATTCACCCTTAGGCGAATGAGTCCCAGGAGAACACTTAGAATAACCTTTTTGTGACAGGTGCATAAAATCAAGCCCTTCTCATATATGTAATTGCTTGTTGGATTCTATGACTGGTGCATAAAATCAAGCACTTTGAAGAGGTTTCATGTGTTACATTGCATCATTGCATTCATTTAGTATTTTTCATTCATCTCCCAAAAGTGTATTCCAAGCCGATTTACCCCGTCCTAGATCATAAGGAAAACAACAAGATCTCCACCAAGGTTAACTCACCTAAAGATCGAAAGTCAATCTTGTCCTAGGGGATCTCTTTTTCCTAATGAACTAAGGGTAATAGGTGCATCATATCCCATTTTTCTATCATTATTGATTCACCCCATTTCCCTTTTTTTTTTTTTATTCAAGGGGTAAACGCTTTTGACCTATTTCAACATTCAACAATACCACCCCAATGGGGTTTGAACCTTGGTGGCACAAACAACAATGCCACCTTTAAACCATCACACCATGCCAATACCGGCACCCCATTTCCCTTTTTTCACTTAGTATTTCTTATACTTTTTCTCTAAGAAAATGTTACCCCTTTAGCCCATTTAATGTTACACCTTGAAGGCAAGAAAAAGGGAAATGTTTTTGGTTTAAGAGATTATGTTGTCAATAAAATATCTCTCTCATCATTGTGAATTTATTTCTAGGAATTCACAATAATTAAGTCTCAAGGAAAACATAACACTTTAACTTTCAAGGAAACATTATAAAGCTACACTAAAAATTCGGGGAAGTTTGAAACATTTTATAATGAGTTGTTTCAAAACTATATTTTTTACTAAATTCACTTATAAAGTTACAAAACATTATTTTTTTTGATATTTTTTTACCCAAGTAAGAATTTGACTCATCTAAGTCATAGTGAAAATTTTAACATATTTTAATTTTTTTAAATAATTATTGAAAAATTAGTCTAGTGGCATCATGGTGGGGGATTTAATAAAGAGTAAGGGAAGGAATCAAGACACATTAAGAAAGTCTCAAGGAAAAGAGAATACAATAATCGAAGAGTTGGTGTTCCTAGATTTTGAAACTAATTTGAATGTAGTAATCACCAAGCTGAAGGAGGAATTTTTTTGGTAATGCATTCCAAGTTAGATCTAGTGAGTTTGGCTACAAAGGAAGAGTTGAATGTGAGAATCGATAAAGAAGATATTGATGGGCTTTAGTATGATATCTTCAAACAATTTTCTTATCTCAATAGTTCTAAGGAATAATAAAGGGAGGATTCACATTACAATACATGATAAGTGAATTTGTTTTCTAAGGGAAATGAGGAGGATTTTTTTCTATAATTCAAAACTAACTCAAGTTCATTATCCAACTAATTATATTTTAGGATCTAGCACTTATTTTAAATTATGAATATATGCAAGTTTGACGGAAAGGGTCCATAAACAGCAAGCTCTCATCAAATACAAAGTTTACTTAATAGAGGTTGAATGGGTTTTGAGGAAGATTTATTCTCTTTAGAGAATCCACCAACACCACCAAGAGTTTATATTATTGAGGTTTAAATTTTACATAAAAAGTAGGTTCTTTATAATCTAAATGTGAACCTTGTCATGGAATCAAATAAAATAAAACATGTTGACTAACATTGGAGTGAAAGAAACTTTGAAGTGGGTGATGGATATTTTCTTAAGTTATAATCATATAATAAAATTTCTTAGAGGAATAAAATAAGGATAACAAGCTTTGATCCCAATATTATGGCCTTATCATAATTTTATAAAATATTTACAACATGACTAAAAACTAAGGTTACTCCAACAATAAAAATACATCTAATTTTTCATGTCTCTTATTTAATGATGGTTATTGGAAAATATATTTCTCGTGTAGACAAAATTACCCAAAATAAAGGAAGAGGGAAATTTTTAAGAAGTAGCTCAATAAAGTTACTAATGAGAATGATTAAACATCAACAAATTTTTGTAGAGATAATAATTCCACAACAAGAAGCTTCCTTGATCAAGTTATCCATAATAAGCATGGTCCTAAATCTTCTCAACAAGTAAGTATTAAAGTTTCCCTGGCTTCAAATATTTAATATTATAGATAATGTAAATATTCATCTCCTTATAACTAAGTCGTATCCTCTTCTTGATGTAAATTAGGTTGCCTATTTTGAGGTCCTTAATGTATATTCTTCCCAAAAATCCTAAAATCCTAAAACCCTTATAGAAGCACATGATGAATGTTGAGTTCTGATTCTTGTAAAGGAGTTCTCTCATCCCCAATATAATACTAATTTTAATATTATCTTTCCTCCCCTAGCAATAGAAGATACTTCTTTGTCCCTTTATCAATTGAAAACTAACATTTCCTAGGAACTTCCTTCTCAATATTTCAATTCCTTACTCCTAAAAAGTAACCTTTGTCCCTTGAACTCCAACCTTCTTCCCAAATTATCCATTTTCAAGATCTTATGATCATGGCAACATCCAGATGTGAAGGATTATAAGGAATTTTCATTATATGGCCCGCCTTACCCTCCCTTGGTTATTATTCCCTAAAATTAAGCCCTTTCTCCCTTCTCTATTATTTCATCCATTGTGGAATGATCCCTTATTTATCACTTCTCCACTCTCACCTAGACGTTGGTGTAGGTTTTTATTTTCCTAGTGGGTTAATTTATTTTTCCTTAGTTATAGGTTTTTCCTACACTTTTATTATTCTTGCTTAGGATAATAAAATGGGTTTATTATTTAATAACTAGGAGAAAGGTGATGTGGTGTCCAATTTCTTAAAAGGTATAACATTTCCTTAAAGGGTGGAGCTTTCCCACTTTTGGTGGTTATTGGTGGTCAATTCCTATTGGTTTGATTTGCCACCTCCATCCTCTCCTTAGTTATATATAAACTCACTACCTAGCTTGTATTTTTCATCTTGGAAACTCTTAATTCAATTTTGTCATCCTGATATTACATATCTCTTAGAGTTGTTGGTTTGCATTATTTATATTTTTTCAGTTTATATAGCTTTGAATTTATCGTATAAAATTCCTTGGGTTATTCAATCTACTTTGGATTTCTATCATGGTATCAAAGCTTTTTTTTTTAGAATTTTAAGTTCTTAGAATGTCCAAGAAAGTCCAAGAAAGTCAAATCTACCTTTTTGTTTCACTCAATTTGGTCAACATTTGATATAGTTGCAAACTAGGTTTAGAATGTCCAAGAAAGTCAAATCTAGCTTTTGTTTCGCTCAATTTGGTCACCATTTGATATAGTTGCAAACTAGGTTTAAAGCTTAGATCTAGTGAACAACTTTTTATTGGAGCACTTAAATCTCAAATGGATGCTTCCATTGCATTTATATGGCCCAAAAACCCCTATTTGCATATAAAATTTTCTCATTTTAGAAAAAAATTATTTTTTGCAATTTTTTTTATTTTGCTAGGAGGGTCGTCACTATAGGCTAATACAACCATTTAAAAAAAATCATAACTTTTTTCCATGGTGTCAATTTTTTGTAAACAATATATCATCAAAAATATGGAGACGAGAACTTTCCATCCATGAAGGTATTGAAAAATAAAATTTTCTAAATATTTTAGGTTGAAGCTATTTGTTGCTAATTTCTTTCACATGTCATAACTTTCATCCCAATGCTCCATTTTTTGAAAACAAATAGGTGTTGGAAAGGTATTGAAGAGAACTACACAACTACAAGGCTAATTTTTTCATATTATTTTTTAAATCTTTTTTGTATCATAATTTACAATTTCGGCCATTATGGGCATATTGAGCATTGTATCTTGGAAAAATATTTGTAAACACACTAAACTATAAATTTACAACCTTGTAATATTTGGGGGGTTATTTTTTATACTAGCGAAAAGGGTGGGGGTGGATTGGTGTTAATTTTTATGTCTTTCAAGTAATAATTTGAGGTTTGTATCATGTTTTTCTATTCACGCTTCTATGATAGTCTTGGATAAGGCCAATTATGAGTCATGGAAAAAAGGCATTGTAACCCATCTCAAATGGCTCAAAAATTTTCCTTACCTTTATGGCTCAAAGTTCTTCCTTACATTGAAAGCATGGCATTCCACTTGGTAAGAAATGGTGAATGAAATTGTTACCTATTTTTCACTTCGAGCTCAAACAGGTAGAGCTGAATAAAGTTCATCATTTATAGGTACATAAAATTTTCATGTTTTGTTGATTAAGTGTCCATTGATCATCATTGAGAGCATCTTACATATGAGTCATAGTTTATTGTGCAAACATTTAAAACAGAAAATTGAGAAAATTTGCATAGTGATGCTTTTATTCATTTTGTGAAATGTTGAATCTCGCACAAGCCGCGAGAGTAACTGAGTTTGTTTCTGACAATCAAGAGATGAATACAAAATTTGAATGCACAAGCTACACAGCTGAAAATAACATAAGAGTAAAGGAAAGAAGCAATTCATCATTGCCTATAATGATGAATCGCTTTCGTTGAAGTCTTTAGTCGTCTTGTCGCCAAGCTGCTACAGCCTCAATCCCACGCTCCATGAACCTACAAGATTGTAAAAGGATGATGTCAGAGATGTACTCTAAGCAACGATGAATTACTTCCTACTTTATGCCTACACTACCAACAGGAATGTAACATACATTCAATCAAGCATTCATCAAATGATTGCAAAACATCAAGAGGAAAGACATAATTCAATGGAAGCTTTCAGCTTCTTTTATTTTGCTAACATGTTTGTTTCAATGTGCAGGAACAGGTTCATCATGTTCGAAATCATTTCATCAGATATGTGGAGTAAAACGGGCTCCCACAAGGGTTGAGCTCGGCATATCAAAAGGATACACTCTCAAATTACATACGAGAGTTCTTTAATATTTTCAAAACAGTCATCAAAAGAGCTACTGAAATAAAGAAATAGTCAAATAAGTTGCTTTATTTCAAAGAGATTTAGGAAAAGCAGCTTGAGCATACAACATAACTTTGCTCTTCATATCAAGAAAGGATCATACGGTGTGAAAACTCATCATTTACATCTAAATGAAGTTTAGAGCCTCTTTAAATTGAATACAACAGAGTATTTGTGCTTTAAGGTGTTTTCATATTTTTTTCAAAAATCATATGTCAGTCTATGGAAGACTCAACATAGCAGCAAGACAGCTCAAATAATACATGGAGAATCAAAATTTACAATCTTGTATGTTTTCAGCCCTCATCAATTACAGAAGATTTTAAATGTGTCTCATGAGAACAGTACTGTATGTAGTTTAACTTCAGCATCTTAGTGAGGGCAACATTGCCATATTGTATATTGCATTGCAAGTAATCATCAAAGTTTTGTAGTCATATATGAGAAACAGACTTGTATTCAATAAAAGAGCAGCATTTTATAAGTGATCAACCATTTAGTATTGCTGATACAGAGCTAGTTAAATGACAAAGATTGTTGCTTCAATATTTTATGGTGATAAGTATATGGTTACAAAAGGTTATGACAGTCATTAAGGACTGGAAAAGCATCATTGAATGAGTGAGACAGCAATGAGTTATGACCTAATTGGTATTAACAGTAAATGGTGGTTTCAATATCAAATCAGTCTTATATATTTTCTTTCTTCATATCAGCCATAGAAGGAACAGGTATCTACAGGCATATATATTTTTTAGGTGCCAACAAGAGGAGTTGTGATGCTGTATATTTATAAATAGGTGCCAAATAAAGATATTAAATATGTTGTCAAGGAAGTGAACTTTTCAAGGAAAAACAATTAAATTGTCTTCGTAGCAGGCATAAATATAAAAATAACATATAGAAAATCCATTTTTATTGTCTCAAGACAGCACAATATAATGACTGTCCCAGCTCAAGAAAGAGAGCATTCTGATCAGCTTTCATAGCAGCAGAGCTAACCACAGAGATCATATATAAATATCAGGGGAAAATCAGAATCACAATGCCAGTCAAAGCTACAACAATAAAATGAGCAGCAGCCATAATTAAATGAATAGCAACAAAGATGACAAACTACATTCATTTTTTGCAATAACAAGAAATACCAGTGTGCCCAGCCATGCCCAGACAATGTTCATATGGAAATAATGGCAGCCACTACTTGGAGATGCATTTTTTATTCACCCAAATGGAGTTTTAAACAGAATGTGATGGCTCTTGTTGGGATTCGTTTATGAAATAATTAAAATGCTGTCAAAAGACTCATGGGTCAAGCTAAGAGTAAAAGAAAGTTTTCATGTCTTCATAAATTCTTTTTCTCAAAACTCAAAGCACAAGAAAAGCCAAAATACAATAGATTTTCAAATACCCAGAAAGCCAAACATATTATGCCTTTCAATAGAGTTTCATTCTGTTGAAAAGAAAATCAAAGAATATACTTGAAGACTTTCAAAGGAAGCAAATCTTGAGCTCATATTTCATATAGTAGTTATAGAGACAGGGGAAAAAAAATGAATACACACTTACCCATTGAGATTTGCTGAGAAATTTTCCAAGGAGGCGAGAATTTGAACTGGGTCTGGCATGTGGTTGGCCTCAAAACTAGAAGTAAAGCACGGGATAAATTCAAGAAAAAGAAATATATCAGAATATGCACATGTCGCGGCTCTTAAGCCAGTTTTTGTTTCAGGAAATGGAGAAAAACATGATAAATAACTCAGAATCAGTGTTACCATCTTTTCTTATTGAATCTGGCAGGAATCACTTGGAAATGCATCCATGGAACTCATATTTCGAGCTCCAGTTTGAAGTTTTCATCAGAAACCCTACTCAAGCATGGCAACCAGTTTTCTCCAAAAGTTTCTACATGTGAGAATGATTATGTTTTTTAGGGTTCGATGCTTTTGGGTCATATTCTCCAAGTCAAAAAAATCCCTAAATGATGTGGTCACCTTTATAATTATTAAAGGAATAATGTGATTAATTTTTATTAAATGAATGATGGTCGACCAGCTTCAAAAAGTTACGCTTCTAATTTTAGGGTCATATCTTATGTTTGCATTATTCAATGAAGACCAATTTGTTAAATGATATACCACAAATCATTTAATAAATTAGTCATTTTAAACATGCAAATTACAGATATTTTAATGAAAATAAAAGATATTATATCAGGCAAAGTTAACTGAAGTGGGAGGTATTTTTATCATGCACATGATAATAGAGTTGGAATTTCAGTTCCCATGGGCGAATTGATACAAACGAGGCAATTTTTTTGCATGCTTTGGCCCATATTTTTAGGGAGTTGCAGTTCAGTTGGAATAGTGCATGTATCAGTTATGACTTGGCAGTGAGTTTGACCTTGATTGGACTTATTTTTGCAAGGTTTTGGGCCTCCTTTTCAGAGATATTTTCTTCTGCTCAGATTTGGCTTTGGAGTTATCACCCTTTCTTGGAGTTGGACTTTCAATTCTTTTTGCATGCCTTTTGGAAGGCTTTTTGTATATATTGAAAAATTTAACTGTTTTTCATTCTAGTTCTTGTTTTTCAGCCTTTGCACTCTGCAAAGCGAATCATCTTGTAACTCAACATTTTTATAGAGTAATACAACAGTGTTTTTACAGGTTCAAATCATGTTATTGCAGAGAATTCCTTCAAGTTTCAGTATTTTAGAATTTGCCTTCAAGTTTCAAGCATCTTTGTCATGTGGGATTGATCGAAGTAATTATTGTGTTGTAGTTTATGAAACCTTTAATTATTTCTGTCTCCTTAGTGAATTCTGTACGCATCCGAGTTTTAATCCACTGGTTAAACATTGTGCTAGTCAGTAATTGAACAATCTAGTTGTGGAAATCATATTTTCCTTCTGTGATTGTTTCTTTAACAACCTTTGTTTAAAATATTCAAGTGTTTAAGCTTCCAGATCTAGTTGTGTGAATGAAAATAGTGAGTAATTGTTCTATGAGTTAAGTCTACATGTTGAATTCTTTGGTGCATCACCATAATTAAAGTTTCATAGTTTAGAATTTAGACTTAGTCTTTCTACCTCTTTCCCAGCCAAATCAATTAGTTTTAGGAGTTTTTTCATCAGGGAACCAGCCTTCTCTGGAGATTGATTCTCAAAGTTAGGCAACCCACAGGCCTAAGAATCATTCCATGTTTCAACAGATTGCTAGATTTAAATAATCGAGCGTTCAGGTGCAATCTGATTGACAACAGAAATATGACTTGTTTTAGCATGATTAACATCAATCCTTGGATAGCCTAGATATTTTGGATCGCTTTGAGGTGGCCAAGATAGTTCCTTAATTAATGGGATACACTTGTTTTATTAACAAATATTTGAAAGATATTTGGATAGCCTAGATATTTTGGATCGCTTTGAGGTGGCCAAGATGGTTCCTTAATTAATGGGATACACTTGTTTTATTAACAAATATTTGAAATATATTTGGATAGCCCAAAAACATAAGAATTACTTTTTAGAAGTTGGAAATATGTTAATTGGCACATGTTTTCTTGCCTTGTGGTATCATACTAGTAACTCCTTTTACACCACAAAGGCATACTAAGAAATTTTTTCTCTTGAAGAGAAATAAGTTATCACTCTAAGAGAATTGCATAGCAATCCCAAAGCGGAAGGTTTTGTCAAAATTATCAGCCCCAAAAATCTTTGGAAGTAGAGTTATCCATTGATCTCACTATTGAGATTGATTTTCTCAAGTCTTTGTCTCCTCTCAAAAGTGATGTGTGGGAGGCTTTCGTGAATTTAGTTAATGTGTAATTATTTTGACTATTCTTTATTATTTTTAACACATCATTCTTTTCTCTGTATTCAAAACCTATTTATTTTTCCTTTGAAAACTCCTTTCCCAATAATTGTATTGCTTTCTCCAAAACATCTTCTCCACTTTATGGGGATAATATTTATAAAATGTGTTAATAAACCTAATTTGACACTTGTATCACCTAAATTTGACCTTTTAGTTTCCAATTGTAAAAGGAAACTAACAAAGTCTAAATAGTGTTAAAACCTTGCTCAACTTGGAATCATGACAAAATCCAATATGAGATTTGTTGTGTGATCCATAAATATACTAATTAATATAGACATAAATTCAAATAAAATTAATGTGTTTGAAGGAAAATCATTCTAAATCAAGCAATATTTGGTATGCTTCTTGATTCTCTTCACTTGCATGTATATATGATAGCTTAGAACATTAAAATTATAGTAAAGAAGTGGTTTCATTTTGCCCATGTCTTGTGCATTCTACAAGCAATGATAATTTACTTTGACAAAGTTAAAATATTTCATCCTTTTATTAGCTCTATGCAAGTTTCATCCCCCACTAATATTTCTCAACAAGACTAGAGTCCTTTGTATTTTCCCATCCCTTTGTCTTTCAAGATATTGTGTTATCTAGTTCTTTTTGTAACAACCAAGGCCATCTCAAAGAACTCGCATGCAATTGAAGGAATTGATTGGTAGACCTAACCTTCCCAACCATTTTTATAGAGCACTAATTTATCTACATGTTCAATGATATGGAACAAGTATCTACAATCGTCTCTCAAGAGCTTGGACATATTTTATAGATCCCCATAGGCTAATTCAAAAGCTAGGGGGATAAGAAGAAGAAATCATATGCTTCATCCCCTTGGTTGTGAGGATAAGTAAAATCTAGTAGAAACCAATTAGCTATAGGAAATTATTATTTTTTAGTAAAACATGGTTGGTTGCTTGTTAATTTAGCCTTTATGGGAATTTCTCTTTAGAATAGTATTTCTACTCTCATGTAGTGTGGTTATTGTATTCACAAATATGTACCCATGATATTATAATCAGTACTTAGAAAACTAAGTATTCCTCACTAAACACATATTTGAAACAATTGAATCTTGCTTCTACTCAAAGAGACTATTTAGTGACAAATTCTTGAAGATTATTAAGAGTGGAGTGGTAGATAAAATCATCACATATATTATTCAACATACTATCCATGAAGGAAGAAAAATATTGCATGAATCATCCATGAGGGTGTGACTCTAAGCGCAACGGGTAAAGATTCTAGTATCTCCACTTTTCAAGTAGGGTGTCCTAGGGATTCACCTAAACTGTAGTGCATTTTAATACACACTCCCTCTTTTTTATCAAATGGATTCATCTTGTTCCTTCGAGTCTTATCTTCTTCAAACTCTAGATCCCTCCTAATTCCATAGGTTTCTTCTCTTCAAGTCCCAAATTATTCCTACAATCCACATGGTATTACCAAAGTTATTAGTGTCATAGTGTTTATTGCACCTCTTCTTGGTTCCTAAAGCCTTCATGTCACTTGTGACCTCCCACTCAACATTTTGGATATGTAATTTATCCTTAGGAAACGAGTCCAACATTTCATTCAAAAAATTATGGAGAGCCTTCATATCTACAAGCTTTCTCCTCCCACGGATTTTGCCTACTCTTTTTAATTGGTTTCACAATCTTTGTTGTCCATTTAATAACTCAATAGGCACACTTTAATTTAAGCAATTCATTATTTACCTTGATTATGTAGATGGGTTTCTTTATGTAGTCATGACAAGCCCTATCCCCTTCACCTTCTCTCCTCTTAAAGAACTATTAACGCTCTTGCCACACTAGAACCTCTCCACCTGTGTCAGCTTTTAGGACTTGATAATTTATTCTCATTTTTTTGTTGAGTCCCTCTTAGTTTTTCACTTAGGTTCCTTCTACCCTTATTTATAATTAATTTGAGAAGTGTTTGTATGGGAATTTATTTATATGTTTTTCCTAAGTATGAACCTCTATGTGTATTATTAAAGCCAAATATCTACTCAAATTTATGAAATTTTATACATAGAGGTGTTTTTTATGTGTTTCCTATGTTTTGTTGAGGTTTCCCTTGATGTCATAACTTTCACCCACTTCCCAACATCCTCACCATTATGCCTTGGATTTCTTTATCATTGAGGTATCATACTTCTTCCTCCATCAATAACCACTCCCAATGCATCCTCAATCCTCGATAATTTCCACTAAAATTCCTTAAGTCCTTTACTTTTTAATGTCTTGTTGAGTGTCCCTTTCCCAAAGTACCCCTTTCATCTTCACCTCATCATCTTAGTCTCTAACTCGTTTTCATTAAGTAATTTTTGGAGTCAGGGTTGTAGACATCCCTTCTCTTGTGTACCATGTAGACACCTAAAATTTGACCATACTTGACCACACTTGAATTTATCCTTCACCTTTACCACCCACTTTAATTAAATAAATATTATTATTTAATTAATTAGTTTATCCTTCACTTTAATTAATTAAATATTTATTATTTATTTAATTAACTTAACCTTCCACATCACCCTTCTCCAATAATTAATTAAATAATTTATATTATTTAATTAATTATTGAGAGTTACATGACTAACTAAGACCTTGTCTAGATTTTTTGAATCTAGACACTTGCCACAAAATTCAAACTAATTGTGCATCTCATCCATCCATTTCATGCTACTATCCAAATCTCAACCATTCACAAAAGGATATGCCCTAATGTTTCCCTAATCAAATCCTAAACCTAATCCTTATCCCTCATGTGATACTTGTCATATGACTACAACTTTTGATCCAAACCCTAATCCTCAATCAATCCTAGCCATCCATCGACCAATCTATCGTGTCCATGATTTCCCTCTTAGAAATTCTATAAATGAGAGGTCTCTCATCCCATTGAATCTCCTTCTATCTTAATATCCATATGCTACCCAAATTTCTATTGCATCTTCTATCACCATAGCTTTATGTTGTTGAATTTTCTATCTAATCCATTTTCATCATATCCTCATGATATTAATTTGATCTATCATCATATCAATCATACTATCATTTTACTAGTTTTAGAAGCAATTGCATCCCATAAATACATAAAAGGATCATATAAAGAGAGTGTTGGGTGCAACTCTTCTTCTAGCTCAATCAGAGGAGAAATAAGTGAACAAGGTAAAAGGTTTCATTATTGTTTTGAATCTTTATATCATTTCTCTTGTTCATTTTTATTATCTTCATATCTCTTTAATATTTTTTGTGATTCCTTGAAACCCTATTGATATCTTTTTTTTCCTTTCAAAGTCAAATTTCTACCCCTCCACTTCACCTTGGTACTTATCGTGAGGTACTCTTGACCCTAAATCCATAACATTTCATAAATTGGAATTCATTTTCAAGATTTTTCTTTTGAACCTCCTCTATTCCACACACCTCTATAGTATGTTTTACCCTTATCCTCCAAATTTTGGTGTCTCAACCAAGTTTAAGGTATGGATTATTCCCAAACCTCAATTGTTTAAAACTCCCACTAGTTTTTCATTTCCTTTTTACTTGTTCATAAGAGTAGCCCAAAAAGGCTACATGTGTGATGAAAGAGGTCTAAGTACACCAAAAATGTACTAACAACTAATAAGGATATAATTTAACCACTCAAAAACTTTTCTACTTAGTTTTGACATGATTTTTAGGTAATTTTTATGGTTAAAAACAAAAAGGGTTTCACTTAATATTTGATTTTACCCTCTACCTACCCATGGTCATGCTTAAAGTTGATTTTATGCTCTATCATGAGAAATAAATAGGTTCAATACCAATTGTTTGGAAATTTAATCTCTCAAAATATGACTTCAATGGATGAGATACAATGCATGGACTCCAATAACATGAAAATTTGAAACATATGAAAATCTAAAAAATAAGTTTCCTTAATATGGAAATAATATGATTAGATCCATCTTCTTTATAATTCCAAAAATCAGCCAACATAACATTCTTATTAACACCATCTTATGTGAACTTATAATAACAAAATATAAAGAATAACATCACCATAAGATAGTAGTAATGAGGCACAAATCAACAGCACAAGATCATCACATAACAAAGGATTTACATGGAGAAAGTCTTGTGGGGAAAAAATCCACCAAGAAGAGAGGCCAAGTATGCATTATCTTCAAACAAATGAGATTACAATACAATCACTTATGTTCTCCTCTTTGCCTCAACCATGGAAGAACCTATGCACCTCTGAACAACCTCCTTATGCCTCAACCTGCCCTTTTTCCTGCAAAGAAACTCTACATTCAACTGTTGCTCATATTTTCTACATCGAAAAGGCTAAATTTATAGACTTGTGAAGACATCTTAATCCCCAAACAAGAATCCCAAAGATGACCCTTCATTCCAAACATTCCCAACCCTTGGAATACCTCCTTGAAATGTGAAAGGACACTATTTTTCAAGTAATTTTTATGGTAAAAAACAAAAAACAATTAGGGTTTCACTTAATATTTGATTTTATCCTATACCTACCCATGGTCATTCTAAAAGTTGATTTTATGCTCTATCATGAGAAATAAGCAGGTTCAATACCAATTGTTTGGAAATTTAATCTCTCAAAATATGACTTCAATGGATGAGATACAATGCATGGACTACAATAACATGAAAATTTGAAACATATGAAAATATAAAAAATAAGTTTCCTTAATATGGAAATAACATGATTAGATCCATCTTCTTTATGATGCCTATATACACCTAAAATTGGTCAAAACATTTAATTAATTAAATACTAGTTATTTAATTAATATTCCATCTGCATATAAATAAATTCTCAATTTATTTATATAGTTCATATCCTTTAATTCTCCAAATCTAAAATCATATTCTTCTAATTTAATTAAATAAAAAAATTTCATAAGCTTGTTTTATTTAATTAATTTTCACTAACCTCGGATTAGAAATTCAAGCACATGTCTACAACTTTTCATGCCACCTCACCAAGGTCACATGAAATTAAATAATTCTAATTTTTAATTAGAATTATCTTCAAACACATGGCTTATTCCTCACACATTTCTTCAACAAACTTTCAAACACATGGTCTTTCTCTCACACACTTGATTCTTCCATCCATATGGCATGTTCTCTTTGGTCAAGAGATTCCTCCATCCATTTGGCATGTTGTCTTTGGTCAAGGGAACACCTTCTTGATTGTCTCCATCTCCACTGTTCATCCCTCTTGTTTGAATCTGGACCATCGATCGTTGCCACATCACAAGATGCTTGGAAAAGCCTATAAATACAACCCTTTGCCATTGTATTTTGCATCCCACGTTTGAGTAGAGTTATCATGTAGGAATAGATTTTGGAGCATTGGAGCATTTGGAGTCTTATAGTTAGAATCATGCTTTGCTTTGTAGTTTCATATAGAATCATGTCTAGCTTCATATTTAGTATTGTAGAATCATATGTTGCTTTTTAGTTGCATTTTAGATTAATATATTCATAGTTAGCATTTGAGCATATGCAGAATCATCATAGCATTTACATTGTATAATCTAACACCATTATTCATTCATCATAATATCCATTATCATTTTCATCATATAGTTTCATGTAGGAACTTAATTGGCTTGCATGTTGAATATTATCTCGTTTCTCAAGTTTTCATTTTAACAACCATAGTGCACATAAAAATCTAAGATTCAAATGGTTTAATAAATCCTTGAGAATAGAGGAAAATGAAACGTTCTTAAATATTTGTTTGACTGCAAAATAGAGTAGTTTATTTTATTCAAATCTTTGATATAATACATCTCATTGGTGTTTGTGTTGATTTACTAACTCTCCCACATTTCACACACACAATGCCAAAAATCAGCCAACATAACATGCTTATTAACACCGTCTTATGTGAACTTATAATAATAATATATAAAAATAACATCACCATAAGATAGTAGCAATGAGGAACAAATCAACAACACAAGATCATCACATAACACAGTTTCTTGTGGGAAAAAAATTCACCAAGAAGAGAGGCCAAGTATGCATTATCTTCAAACAAGTGAGATTACAATACAATCACTTACATTCTCCTCTTTTCCTCGACCATGGAAGCACTTGTGCACTTGTGAACAACCTCCTTATGCCTCAACTTGTCCTTTTTCCTACAAAGAAACTCTACATTCAACTGTTGCTCATATTGTATACATCGAAGAGGCTAAATTTATAGACTTGTGAAGACATATTAATCCCAAAAAAAAGAATCCAAAAGATGACCCTTCATTCCAAACATCCCCAACCCTTGGAATACCTCCTTGAAATGTGAAAGGACACTATTTTTGGCTCCAATACTTCCCCTCCAACTTGAGTGCCCAAACATGGAAGATAAACATTACATTAAATGCAATAGATGATGAATACCAAGAGACACTTGTTGCCTCATTCCAAGCTCCCACTTAGAGAATCCCAATAATTGTGCTTATTTTTCCATTTCCTTATCATTTATTATCCCATTATAGTCATCCACATACAGGGAAAAATATTAAATATTTATGTCCACAACTCACCTTTACCATTGTTAGTGGACCCATCACCCCTTATGAATTTATTACAAATAATGGTGAGAATTAATATTAAAAAAATATTTTTCTAATACACCCTAAGTGACTAGAGACACTTTCCAAGGATGTTGGAACCATGACATAGGATTTACAAGGTAGATGTCACCTTAATCCTAACACTCTAACCCATAGAACAAGTGAAAATAAATATTATAATAGATATGACAACATTAATGCAAGTGATTGAATTATTATAGATGTCAAATTTACATGTCAGTTGCAATGATAGAGATGAAATAACCCAAAAACCTAAAACTAGCCTGATGGATCTTTAAAACCACTAGATTGATTCGTATGACACCCAAAATTGATCATGTAGGTGCATATTTAAAAAGGAATAAACAATGAAAGTGACCTATATTATATGAATACAATCATTAGGGATTTTTACAACTTGTTTTTCTTTCATTCCATCCCCTACTAACATATTTTAAAAAAATTGACCCATCCATGACCTAATATGCTTTATTTGATAAGAACCATTAATGTAGCAATATTTTATAGTTTTGGGCATATTTTATCATTGATGGACACACCAATTTAAACATTTAGTGTGATGGTGATGACACCACATATCACCTTCTTGAGGCTTTTTACCCTTGTATCTACTTGAATAATCTAGCAAAGATGTCCTAGAGCTTTGTGTAACTATTTTGGAGTATTGTGACTAATTTTGTATAAGAAAATTTTGACTTTGTATAGAACACAACTAGTTTTCTATATAGGGAACACTTTTTCTTAAGCCTCACATTAGCCTCGAACTTAGACTCATTTAGAATGTTTGACCCATGAGTCTAAGGTTACAAAATACTTTTATCATGGAGGGAAGGAGTTAATTTCTTAATGTATTTCAGCATTCAATATTTCTCATAATTATTCTCATTCACACATGTAGAGATGTCATCATCCTTGTTCCAATATTTTCTTTTGTAAATTGATCCTTTTGTTGGCACAACTATTAGAACTTAATATATTCACCATTAAAATACTTGAGAGGGTAAAATTCCTCCTGTAGAGTTCTACCAAAGTCATCTTAGATCAAAATTGGTTGTTATCTCTAGCATGCTATGCACAAAGTGCTTGCCACCAATTTGACACTAAAATAGAAATTTTAAGCATTACAACTTAGGATATCTTCTTGATCTTAGTAAAGCATTAACAAAGAAGTAAGTTTTGAATGTTGAACCCAAACATCTAGCACTAAGACATAAATTTTACTTTTGAGCATAGGATTATCTAGATTAAATTAAGTTTTAATGAGATTTCAATGCAACATAAGCTATGTAGAGTTCTATGAGGCATGTCCAAGATAGTTTATGAAGTCATAAAACTATCTAACAAGTTCCTTATACTATATTTCTAAAGTAGTATTGAGCAATCATCGAAAGCAAGTTGAAACTCTTAGAGTATGTTTGTTGGCCATTTTTATTTGATGTTTGTTTAGGCTTTCACAATTTGAACCAAATGTGCTAAGTTGGCTTGGTTGTTGCTTAGGCTTTCACTAACACATGAGAGAAGACCTTTATCTTCAATACCAATGATTTGATTACTAAGGTGAATCATGAGATGAACTTGCAGGTTAGCTAGTAATACAACAAAATCATATTGTTTGTTAGGGATAACAAATATGTAAACCAAAATACAATCATTTATAAACAACTTGTGTTTGATATGACACTTCTATTCAATAATAAAAAATGATGTAACAAACTACCATTCATAGAAGAAGAACTAATAAATTAACACAAAATATAATTAAATTAAATAATATGAATAAAGATATATTCAAATACCAATATTTATGCTCCTACATATTTTTTAGGTAAGTCACATCTTTGGACTCACATCAATTTCATCTGGTCCCTAGACCCGTTTCTCCCATGGATTATGGATGGTGATTTTAATGTTGTTACTAGTTTGGATGAAAAATGTGGTGGGTTAGCCAGGCTGGACCCTTCTTCAAATTTACTTAGAGATAATATTGGTTTCCTGAATCTCATTGACGTGAAGCCAACCAATGGCATATTTACATGGAATAATAGGAGGTGTGGTGTTGAGGCTATTTCGGAAAGGCTTGATAGATTTCTAGTATCCTACTATTGGATGAATAACAGGTGGTCCACTATTTCAGAAATTCTAGATTGGAGGGGCTCTAATCACTGGCCTATCAAGTTCTTTGCCACCTCATATGGGGTCTCCAAAAACCCTTCTTTCAAATTTCAGTTGATGTGGTTAAGAGATCAATCTCTACAGGATTTTATGTTGGATTGGTGGTATGAAGGGATTCCTTCCCATGGTATGTCCATGTCTACTTTTTGTAAGAGGCTTCAACATGTGAAATACACGCTTAAGAGGTGGAATAAACAATGTTTTGGGAACCTGCATGCTCAAAAGATTGTTGCTTAGTCCAAGCTGGATAATTTCACTCATCAGATTCGGGACCAAGGGTTGACCTCTGATCTGAGTAAAACTAAGTCCTTGGCTCTTAAGGGATTAGAAGAGTGGGAGCTTCAGGAGGATATTTTCTGGAAGCAAAAATCTCATGTTGATTGGCTTCAGGAGGGGGATAGGAACACTGCTTTTTTTCATAACTTGGTAAAGGCTCGAAGGCATGGGAATTCTTTCTCCTCTCTTGTTTCGCTTGAAGGGGCTCAGCTCTCTTCCAGTGAAAAAATTTCCAAGGAAGTTGTCTGGTATTTTTCAAATTTGTTTACTAGAGAGGATCTTGCAGCTCAGGCCGAGGAGAGGGCCATCTTGGATTGTATTCTCTACCTGGTCTCTGTTGAGATGAATGGGGCTCTTTTGTGTCCCATCTTGTTACATGAATTGGAGAAAGTTGTGTTTAATATGAAAAAAGGTAAGGCTCCTGGCCCAGATGGGTTTCTGATTGAGTTCTTTCAAGAATTTTGGGAGATAATAAAGTTGGATCTCCTCGATGTGGTTCAGGAATCACATAGGAACAAACAAATGCTTTAGTCTTTGAATTCTACTTTTTTGGCTCTCATACCTAAGAAGTAGGGGGCTAATCGTTTGGATCAATTCAGGCCTATTGTTTTATGTAATGTTGTCTACAAGATCATCACCAAATTGATTGTTGAGAGGCTCAAACCACTCCTTTGTGCTTTTATCTCTGCTGAGCAAGGGGGTTTTGTTTGAGGAAGAAAATTTTTGGATGGTGTTGTGATAGCAATGGAGGCTATTCACTCTATGGCTTCCTCTAAGGAGAAGGCTATGTTTATTAAACTTGACATGGCTAAAGCTTATGATCGGGTGAGTTGGGAGTTCTTACAAAAAATTCTCTTGGATTTTGGCTTTGAAGAAGAGTGGGTGAATTGTGTTCTTAGTTGTGTGACCTCGTCCTCCTTTTTTGTTCTCATTAATGGGGTACCTTCAGAATTGTTTAGTGCCTCTCGGGGACTTCAGCAAGGAGACCCTTTATCTCCTTATTTATTCATTATCATGGCAGAGGGTCTTGGCAGATTTATTAAATCTCAGGTGAGGTAGGGTGTTATCCAAGGTTGGAGCTGGAACAATAATCTTCCTCCCTAATCTCATCTTCAGTTTGTGGATGATACTGGTTTGATGGGAATGGCTAGAATTAGTGAGGCAATGAACTTCAGGAGAGCTTTAGAGGTCTATTTGAAAGCTTCAGGTCAGAGTGTCAATGATGATAAATCTTCCATTTATTTCTTTAATACTCCTTGGCTTATTCTGAGCAGGATTGCTAGGATTCTTAGATTTCAGATCGGTTCTCTTCCCTTGATGTACCTTGGGATTCCTTTGGCTTTTAGATCTCAGCATAGAGATTATTGGTAGGGGATTTTGGATAAATTTCAAAGTAAGGTTAGTCATTGGACTTACAGATGGTTATCTTCTTTTGGGAGAGTGATTCTCCTAAAGTCTATGGTGTAGTCTCTTCCCATTTACAGGTGTTGTGTGTAGGTTTCCCCTTCCACCTTTGTGAAGGAATTTGATGCTCTATCTTGAAAATTCATTTGGTTTGGCAGCCTTCTATCCTCGAAGTGGAGTTTAGTCAAGTGGGAGTTTGTCTGCAAGCTGAAGCATGCTGAGGGCCTTGGTCTCAAGTCTATGGCTCTTATTGTCACAGACTTGGCAGCTAAGCTGTATTGGAGGTGGTGCATTAATTAGGATCAGGATTGGGCCAAGATTCTTGCCCACAAGTATCTTCCAGGTGCTGATAGCCAGGATGTGTTGTTGCTTGCTTTGTTGGGAAAAGGATCTTGTTTCTAGAATACTCTTAAAAAGGGAGCTCAGCTTATTAAGGATGGTCTCTTCTGGATCTGTAATAGAGGCTCTGATGCTTTGTTTTGGCTGGACTCTTGGGATGGCCACCCTCCCATTCTTTCTAGCTTCCCTCAGTTTCAGCCTCTTTGCCATATTTTTACCAATGCTAGGTGGATTAAGGTGGAGTATTTTAAAATTGTCAAGCATATTGGTCAGGTGGAGGTGACTTGATGGAAGGATCCTCAGGAGTGGCCCATGGGTGGTTCTGATGAGGATTGTGTTGATCTGGCTAGAGTCTTGGAGGGTAGGTTTTGCAGCTCCCTTAATGAGAGGGACACATTGGCTTGGAGTCCTAGCCCAAAATGTAAATTTACTGTTGCTCAAGGTTATGCTATGCTAGACAGAAACTTACATGGTCTAGCTGAGGTTCCCTAGTGGAAGAAGGTATGGAACAACTTTTCTTGGCCCAAATGCAATTTTTTCTTATGGTTGGTTGCTCAAAAGAAATGCCTTACTTGGGAGAATCTTCGCAAGTGAGGCTTTCAAGGACCTTCTATTTGCTTCCTTTGCTTGCACAGTGAGGAATGTACTTCCCATTTGTTCTTTCTCTACCCTTTTTCTAGAGAGATATGGCACAGGTGGTGGGAGGCTTGGCATCATGGTTGTATTCATACCTCCCTAATTGATTTTTGGGAAAGTATGGGCAGGCCTCTAGCGAAGATATCTTTCCTACAGGTGACCTGGGCTATAGGGCCTATTTTCATTATCTAGAACCTTTGGCTGGAAAGGAGCCGTAGAGTTTTTTGTGGCTCCAAAATAGGAAGTTTTCAATTGTGGCAGAAGATAATTAGCAGGCTTCAGGAGACTATTTCTACTAAGTGTTATATGTCTGAAAATATTGATCCTGGTGATTATGCTATAGTGAGGAATTTGAACCTGGGGGATAGTAGAAGGGGTTGCTTTGCTAGAAAAAGACCCCGACATGTCAAGCAATAGGTTTTTCATGATGGGAGGTGGACACCTCCCATAGTTGGGGTCATGAAGATTAATACAAATGGTTCTTCTCGTGGGAACCCTGGACATGTTGGTATTGGTGCTATAGGTAGAGGTAATGATGGTGGTGCAATTTTTTTCTTCTCTGTTTACAAAGGGAAGCACTCTAATAATCTTATGGAGGCCCTTGCTATTAAGATTGTGGTTGAGAGAGGATGCTCTTTAGGTTAGAGGAGGATTATCTATGAGTCAGATTCTCATATTGTTGTGGATATGCTAAACAACCAGAATTTGGATGATGTTAGTTGGAAATTAGCCTTAATGGTTAGACAGATTCTAATTTTATGCAGTTTCGTCGATTCTGTCTCATTTTGTCATATCCCTAGAGAATGGAATAGAGTGGTTTATTGTTTGGCGAAGTGGGCCTCGAAGAATGTGGATGGTTGGGATATTAGTGGAAGGGATGAGTTACCTTCTGATTATCTTGGGACCTTGGAGAGGTTATTATTGGAAGACAAGAATATGTAGTACTGTTGTTGGTTTTTTGGTTTTGTTCCTTGTTTGGTAGGCCTATGGCCTTTGCTCTATATCTTGGATTTGATTGAATAAATTTTTACCCCTTTTTTAAAAAAAGAAAAAGAAAAAGATATATTCAAATAAATAATTAAATACACATCATTATAACCCAATAAGAAATAAATTTATTTCATATTTGAATTCAAGTATAATTAATTGTCATTTACATAGATTTATTTTTCAATCAAGCATAGACCTGTAATCACATAATGTTTACACTATTTTCAATATACATAGGAATACAAAGAGTTTTCTTAATGAACATGTTTTCCATGATATTCAATTTTGGGAGGGAGAAATCATTAGAGTGCTTAACCTCCAACCATAAACCAACAATACCTCATACACCTTCCAACTAGAAGTGGCCCTACCTTTCACGATGGTAATAGATAAAAGAGTTTGTAACCATATCATGTCATTTGAGAAATAGTGTAGTGTTACGACTATGTCACACATAATTTTCCATACAACCCTAAATAACCTCTAGCTAAATATGAAAATTTTAATTGAAATACAACCTATAAGACATAGTGAATTGAAAATGCAAGCAACACTTGCATTAATTTGAACAAAGTTTTGAAATATAAGATCACATTCTTACATGGATATGTGTGTCATTTTTCACACACCTCTTTCTCAAACTTGTCATTATAAAATCTTAGTTTTTTCACAAGGATATATTATTACAATAGAAAAATACAGTAGATAGGAAATAATTCTACTAGTATGGGGGATATTCCACAATAGATTAAAAATTCTTTATATGCTAAGATAGATACATTCTGATGTATCTTCACAACATAGGGATTTGTTCCATTCTAGCTAGCAAGAATTGGCAATATAGAACACTCTTTCCTCCATATAAGTCTATATATGTATACATATGAATATATATAATTATAAATACCTATATCACTCATATCTACTATTATACACTCTTACACAAGTATTAGTTTAACCCCTCCTTTACCCCAAAAAAATTGAATACCATTCAAACCTTAAAACTTAGGGTATACCCTTACATACACATAAGTTTAGTAGTATGTTAAACATTAACTATAATAGAACTAAAATTTTACAAAAAACTCTTATAGTTTTATTATGCTTACTCTTTACTTTGTAGAGTAGTTTCCACTATTATTACACTTGTTCAACTATCTAACCCAATATTCCTTTTGTTTGCAAGTAATAATAAATATTTATTTTGTTACACATGTTATGTAAGCATGTATATGTGTATATGTGTATATGTGTATATGTGTAGGTATACACATATACACCTACACATTCTTAACTTATTTATGTCTAATTTATAAAATCATGCTCAATGTCATATATGCACTCATTCCATTGATTCATTATAGTAGTAATCCCATTTATGGACAAAGAAAGGTATTATAATCTATAAGTAATTAATATAGTTCATTTATATTCAAAAACATTATAACATAGCAATGCTAAAATATAAGATAGGTATGCTAGATTATAGTACTCAACAACATTATAATAGGTTATTGCTAATATAGAACAAGTATAAAAAATTATTTACATTCAACTACATTATAACAAGAATACTACTATAAAATTTGTATGACAAGGTATTTGCACTCAACTATATTATAACAAAGCAATGTTGATATAAAATATGTATGATAATGAGTTTATACTTGGATGAATTATAATAAAATAAAGATATTCACTATTTCACCATATGGTGACTAGGCCAAAAGAGAGTAGGGCATTATTAATTTACTATAATGGTTGTTTATACTTTATGAAAACAACATAATAACATTTAATCTTAGAGACTAGATCAATTGATTATAAACAACAGAGTAAAAGGTAATTAATTGGGTTGATTGGCTCTGAAAAATAACATGGTATAAATATTGGTTGGAAAAAGAGGCAATATTAAAAACAAAATAACAATTTATTATTGCATTTTTATGGAGAGTAAGTGCAGTCATATTAAAACAAATTCAAATTCCATGGTCTTCTAAATGATGGTTTCAAATACCCATGATTTCCTTTATGATTTAATATTCCTCCCAACAACCATGATACATTTTGGAATGATTTATTCATTGTTTATCAGTTGAATGAACTAGGTTTTGGCTCTTTTAGTATTTACTCATGATATATTTGTATGGGTATATATAGGCATATATATATATATATATATATATATATACATATACATATACACATATAACATATATCCACATATGTAGTTATACTATTGGATTTGTAAGGGAAAATCTATAGAAAGTTGTTGAACACCTAGAATACTGAGAGGGGGATGAATTAGTATTCTCTTAAACCATTCAAACATTAAACATCCAATCACTAATGCATATTCAATTGCAGTAATGAAAGAAAGCATGAAACACTCAAAATATCACATAACACATGAACACCAAGATTTTTACATGGAAAACCCAAAATGGGAAAAACCATAGTGAGGGTTAGATCACAATATATTATAACCAGTTATAGTATATTTACACAAATGCTCATTGCATGTGGACTTGTTGTCCAAGTGTACTCACTATCCAAGTGGACTCACTGTCCACAGAGAAAAGATAGAAGAGAGATGGTGGTTCACAACCTATTTTGAATTGTTACAACTACATCTGACATATGCATGAATTATAGTTCCATTGAAGCATAATAAACAAACTTTATATGATTCTGATTCAACACTCTACCTTTCTCTTCATTTACACAATTTTGATCTTCAACTTAATATTCATAACTTAACTTCATATTGCCCTGCTCAAATTCACATCACACATATCACACCTTACTTATATTACACCAAGACACTGAAAACAATCCAACTTATATATTTGCATCAAGTATAACATCAATTATGTCGGCCTAATTAGATGTAACACTCAAAATGTAACTTGTCAGCTCTAAAACTTTTCATCCACGCAACACACCATAATTCAAAACTTGAAACATCTTAAGATAGGTTGACATGAACCTATAATACATCCCACATAAGATAGAAATACATATTTAACCTTCACATAGCATCAAACATATTAGGTCAGCTTCGCATAGGACCTACGAACAAAAACCTTCAACTGTGTATCCATATCTCAATACATGGACCTCAAAACTTAATACCATCTAGAATCCATGCTCTACTAATGTTTGGTAACTTATCCTCAAAGGCGCAAGGAAAAATACTCATATGCGGGGAAGTGTGGTTTCTCCCACACAAACACATTGTACAAAGAATAATTGTAATATGCTAGGCCGAACTATGTTACTCATATCTCTCAATTCACTTGTCCAAACATGATGAAATCTTGGAATTAGGTACATCTAACATCCACCAAAATTATGCTAAAAGTGTAGAGTGATATCTTCATTTACGGAGTGGTACAGACCCAAAAATTGACTCATTGTTACATTGAACTAGCGGATTTGACACTTAGTCAAATTCCCACACAATAGATATTTCTATACCAAATCATCTTGCACAAATTTCTTCCTTATCAACTCCAAAACCTATTAGAACTAATCAAAATGGTTTGTAACAATGTTGACATCAATGACAACATTGCATTACGTCACTATGTACCTTCCATGCTCATGTTTCCAAACAACATCATTAATGACAAACTTCCTCAACCTTCCAACAATCTCCCCCTTTGTCATTGATGGAAACATGCCAAAAATCTCCAAATTACTCTCCCCGTTTGACATTAAGGTAAAAGGGTGTGTATATAACTTGTTTTGACTGTCACTAGAACTCCCCCTAAGAGATGTAAGCATATATACAAAATTGAGAAGAATTATTTGACTCCCCTAAGTCATATACCAAAGGAAAAACCAAAAAGGTACTAGAAAAATTCTCTATAGTTTCTGCATATGTAAAAACAATCTGAACAAAAATGTTGAAAATGTATAAAAGAATAAAAGATAAAAAAACCGGAGGTGGTTGATGCTTGCAAATTCTTCAAGTGATCTTCCCAAGATTTCCTACCATGTTCCTATTATTTCTTAGCCTCTGCAAGTAGCCTATTTTGCATTTCAAGCTCAAGCAATAATTCTTCTCCCTCTTCTAGAGTGGCAGGTACCAAATTCATCTTCTTAGCTTTGTCTACTCTTAGAAGAGCTTTTGAAACAAGTATAAATTTGGGATTGACTAGATCCCTTACCTCTCCAAACTACAAAATAATGTGTTATTTTTGCGCTTATAGTTGGAAGAACTTCTTGTGCATGTCTTCTATTGTGTTCCTTTTTTCTTCGATGAGGTCAACTACTAGATCATATGCACTTGAGGAAACATAAATTTGAGACTCGATAGATTCCATCTCCTTTCTTACACTTTGTGTGGCTCCGAGCCACTTCATGCCATATTATAAAGCCTCTTAGCCTCATCAACACATCCTTCTGCATCCTTCAATAATTCTAAGAACTTTTTATGTGCAATGGCACATTTCTCAGTTATTTCCAACATTCTTTTGTCATTGATCCTCTTCTCCACTTCCTTCTCTTCTTCCTCATTCAGACCAAATGCATAAGCCTTAAATGAGTTAATCAACAGTTCAAAATTTTCCATACCACAGAGTGGGGTGTCAACATTTGATTCAAGTATCTCTTGCAATGCTTTAACTACTTCTTCCATAAGTTCTTTGGTCTTCTGATGTGTTTTAATTATTTCCTTTCTTGCAAATGCATGAAACATGTCTCCTGGTTGTAGCTTGTGGATGGGAGAGATCTTGTCCAAATCAACATTTCCTTGTTGTATCGATAATTGTAGCAATTGGGATGATACAATAGGTTGAAATTTAAGTTGCATTTCCAAAAGATTATTCAAGGGATCTTTGGAGGAGTCAGAAGATTCACTAGAAGCCTTAAAAATTTCCATAGCCTTTCCCTTGTCCTCTGCAATACCAGAGTCTATTGGTTTTTTTGTTTCTACATCTCAAAATGCATCCTTGTTTTTGTCTTCATCTTCCTCTTCATGCTCTTCTTCTTTTTCCTCATCAATTTTTTCTTCTTCATTCTCTGCACCATCATTATCATCATCAACCTTATTTGTGTTCTCTTCCTCTGTAATTTTTTCAATGTTTGTCAGAGGAGTAACTTCATCTTTTTGTACCAAAGGAGGAGTGGTGGTATTTTCCTTTGCAATGTCTTCTCTAATCGTTACCTCCTTATCATTTCCTTTTTTCATATCCTCCACTTTTGGAGGATTGTCATCCTATGTAGCTTCCTTGTTTGTATCATGCTCATGTTGAGCATCATTTGTCTACACTTCTTCCTCTACATTAGGTTCCGGAGTAGTAGTATCAACATTCACTTCTTCCTAAACTATTGGAGTCAATCCTAGCTTTTGTATAATCTCCTTTTCTTTATCATTGCTTTCCTTCTAGATTCTCTCAAGATCATCTTTGTCTTTATTCATAAGGGTTCTTACCCTTTGCTTTGTTCTCAGCTCCTTGCTAAATACAGTAGCTGATGTGGCTTTGTCTTCTTTAGAAAATGGAGTACCAAATCTTTCCAAGGCTTCATCTTTTAGCCTTTGATGTTCTTTTATTGCCTCTTGTCTACTTTCCAATAAAATATTACATAAATTATCAAGAATATCCTTCTTGATGTTCTACATATCAACTTATAGGATAACAAGATATTTGACTATAGCCTCAATGATAGTGGCCTTTTCCACCTCATCCACATCTTTGTATAGAGTTGCAATCTCTTTCAACATCTCATTTTGCAAGATGTTATTAAACAATGCCTCTAACTTCATGGGGGAATGAAGTGTTATTGGTTTAGATTGTTTTTATTTATTTTTTCCTTTGACCAGAGTCTTCTTCTGACTTGTTTCTTTTTCTTTCTTCTTTGAAGAAACCTTATTGGTTTCCTTCTTGTTTTCTCTCATATATATCTAAAATGCATTTTTTTTGTTTTCTATCTCCTCTTCACTCTCAGTATCAATGATATCATATATTTTCCTTTTTATACTAGCTTCATCTTGTGAAGTATCACTCCTTCTCCAAACCAACTAGGTTCCTTCTTCTTCTAACTCTTCTTCTTCAACAACAACATTTATGCTAATACCCTTCTCTCTCATTGCTTTTTGCGTCACTCTTCTCTTAGCAGGGGAAACCACGGATGCAATAGTGGAAATTTTCTTCTTTTCAACCCTTATAGCTTGTTCAATCGAAGGGGATTTCTCCCTTACCAAAGGATTGGATGATACCTTTCTTTTCTCTCCAGTAGAGGGTAATTTCCTGGAGGACGTTTGGATGGGAGGAGTGGTTGTAACGCTCAAATGTAACTTTTTGACTCTAAAAATTTTCATCCACAAAAATTTCCATAATTCAAAACTCAAAACATCTTAAGATAGATCAACATAGACCTATAATAGATCCCACATAAGATAGCAATACATATTTAACCTTCACATAACATTAAACATATTAGGTCAGCTCCACATAAAGACCTAAAAATAAAAACCTTCAACTATGTATCCATATCTCAACACATGGACCTCAAAACTTGATACCATCTGGAATCTATGCTCTACTAACATTTGGAAACTTATCCTCAAAAGTGCAAGTCTAAATACTCATCCACAGAGAAGTGCATATTCTCCCACACAAACACATTGTACAAAGAATAACTGTAATATGCCAGGCTGAACTCCGTTACTCATATCTCTCAATCCACTTGTCTAAACATGATGAAGTAGTGGAATTAGGTACATCTAACATCCACCAAAATTATGTTAGAAGCGCAAAGTGATATCTTCATTTGTGGAGTGGTGCAAACCCAAAAATTGATGCACTATTACACTAAACTGGCATATTTGACACTTAGTCAAATTCCCACACCATAGATATTCTTGGACCAAATCATCTTGTACAAATGTCTTCTTATCAACTCCAAAACTTGTTATAATTGATCAAAATGGCCTGCAACGATGTTGACATCAATGAAAACATTGTATTATGTCACTATGTACCTTCCATGCTCATGTTGTCAAACAAAATCATTAATGAAAAACTTCATCAACCTTCCAACAAAAGTAACAAACATGCATCAAATGATGGTGCTACATGTAACACATAATAATAGCTTCAAAAAATTTCTAAGAGAGATTATAATAATCATATGTAATAGATCAAACAACTTTGTATACCATAAAAAAAAATCACATTTCTTTAAAAAAAACCATCCTTTTTCCATATGTCACCTTTTCTATTTTGCAAAAGAGTCCTAAATAAAAATATATAAGAAATACTTTTAATTGAAAAAGAAAGAAAGGTTCTACACATCTGATATGTGTATCCACTTTCTCACAAGCTCCTCTTTCTTTTTATGAAATTTACTTCCCAATTTTTTGAGTCATTCCTTCCAAAATTCTCCCTTTTTTCTTTCAAATTCTCTTAATAAAAACAAGTGTTCACTTTCCCCCTTTTCCCCTCTATTTTTTATAAGATAAGCAACATTTACAGGGTGTTGTACCCTTACATAATGAGCCTCATGGGCCAAAAAAGATCAAGTCCAAAAAACAAAAACCACTAACCCAAAAAAACCATAGACACAACAGACTAACAACCGATAGTAACACCCCACAGACAAAGCGGCAACAGACTAACTAGCATTCTCCTAATTCTAAGAGAGGAGGTTAAAAACATCCTCCCTGACCCATTCAGGGCCTTCTTTTTTAGCCCTCTTATCCATCTCATCCTTAAGCACAATAGAGAGGGTGCTAGTCACACAATGGACCAACTTGACAATGAACCGGGTCAAGTCACTAAAACTCTTCTTAAGCTTCACCATCCACTCTAGCAACACATTATAATCCTCCCCTTTATCTACATACTTCACAATGTCATCACGCTCCACATCCTGAGGGTCAGAGGATTGGGAAGCCAAGTTCCCATTAAGCATTTTGTTGAATTTAGAAAAGTTGTTAGGCCCTTCAACAAACTCCTCTTCCTCTTCCTCAAACTCTTCCACATTCCAATTACCTTTGTTTTTAGACCACTCACCATCAGAACAAATTTCCATAATCTACACTTTCTTTTTATTTTTTTCCAACCTACCAAATCTCCTAATGTTGGTATTTTCAACCCCAGTCTCCACCATAGCAACAACCATAGTATCCCCCTTGTAATATCTTCCCACCACATTCTTCCCTCTACTATCAATGGCCGGCGGCTCCACCAAATCCTTCCCCTCATCTTTCACTTTCTTCTTAGCAATAGGTTTGTTGTCAATCATGGCAGGAGCAGACTTAAGCTCGCAAAGACTAGTTGCGGCATTAGACTGGGCAATCCCCTCACTCCCCTTTGTCTTTTTGGCAGTCGGTTTAGGCTTAGGGGTTTCAGAAATCACCAGAGGGGTTTTTCTTTTGGGACCCTCTGTTGACGATGCATGCCATTTACCAAGTCCTCTTCTACTCTACTAGAGTGTAGTTAAAACTCCACTTCATATTTAGTTAATTTTGCCTCTTTGCCAAGCACTGAGAAGAGTAACAATAGTTTCAAAGGGTTGTTGCATTAATTTTTTAGGTAAGCCTATTTATTGCTTGCATTCAATATTTTAGAATATGCATTTTTATTTAACTATTATCATTTTATATTTTAAGAAAATTCTTTCTTAATTAAAATTTAAATATTTTTTTTTTCATAATAAAAATTTAATTAAAGAATGAACCCCCTAACCTTTCACCTACCCAATTGATAACCAAAATATATGATAAATAAGAAACAATACAATCATGCATCTAATTCACAATTAGGATTCATAGATTATTGACCTTTAACCATAAATGTTGGCTAAGATACTTATAGGAAAAACTGACAAAGAAACTCATTACATTGGATTGACACTTTTAATAACAACTATACCTTATATGTGTGTGTGTGTGTGTGGATAAATACTTCTCAATGGCATGGTATGGTTACTAACAAACTTGATCTACCACTCTCTCTTTGATAATACCCTCCCTCCTCTTTTGGGATGGGAAAATAATTTCATGCATCCATCTCATCATCACAAAGTAGCTATCCCATTAGTCATAATCACATCATAAAAAATGGGCAACATTAATGATCAAACATAAATTATTTCTAATTCCATGTGTTTTTAGAACTAACATAGACAACTAACATCTAAAACTAACCTACAATTGAACATAAGTTTACATAGAAATTATTAGAGCAATAGAAACTATATTCTATTCTAGATATTCACATTTTAACTGTACAACTCAAACATCCAAAATAAATATTGAAAAATCCATGTAATTAAATAATTTTTAAAATGGGGTCTGACACATGATAAATTTACAAAGAGATAAGATGATATTTTTTTATGCTAATGAGGTGAATGAGGTGATGTATACGTCAAATCCATATGGTTTTGATTACATTATTGGGACATGCAACATGAACATCACCATGCATTAGAAATTCATGGTGTCACTTGTATAGTCATATTCTATGGCATAAAATTTGTCAAATGGTGAACACATGCGGTAGTATAACACATGGATGTGAATACTTCACATGTCACACATGTATAATTAGACTAGACACTTTCTTGTGCATCCATGTGCAAGGAAACAATATGCTTTTGAGAAATAACACAAAGTGTTGTACAAGAATTATATGTAAATGCATAAGGATCATGTGTGTACCTGCATAAGTATAGTGTTGCATGTGTTGAGTTAAGTTGAGTGTGCAAAAAATGTTGCTAAAGAGGATGTACAATGCTACACTCTAACAAAAATAGGAAGTAGTAGTTCTCAAGAATTTTATTGTTTGATTCCTATTGCAAGGTTTTTGGAGTTTTCCCCCTCAAATTAACTCATTGTTAAGTATTTGCATCTTATTCCATCTTATATTCTTCTCTTATGTTGAGTAATTTAATTACCAAAAACATCGTTTACAAAGCAGAGACTCCCTTATAGATCTCCAAGTCTTCAAAAGGGGGAGGATTATCTTGAAGCACCAAACATTCACCAAACCTTCTTTTGTTGCTAATAAGGACCCAAAACTTGAGTTAAGGTCCTTTTTTTGTGTGAGATTCCCTCTCTCAAAATTTTAACCCTCTATTCTAGAGGTCTTGATAGAAATACCTTCTAATTACAAAAGATCTCCCAAAATCTTACTTAGGCCTCTTGCTCAGGGAAATACATACCTTCCTCTTGAATTATCATAGACCAACCATGGTTCCTCAACATAAATCCTCATCCAACCTACCATATTCTATAACCCATTTCTATGAATGGATCAAATTGGATCTTGACAACTTAAGGAGGAACACTTAATTACCTCATGCCCAATCTCTTTGCAATAGAAGCATATAAAAGGTAGTCCTTCAAATTCCACAAGTTGAAGCAAAAATCTATGAGTACACAAAATACAAACAGAGTGAGTTATAGGTTTGGGTATGCCTACATAAATAGACCTTACCATATTTGCTCTTGAACCCATCCTTCTGAAGGCCAATTTTAATAAAATCACCCACTATTATAGCCAACATATTAATCAATGCTATATTTCTAAAGAATATTAGTTTAGCCTAAATAAGTAAATCCAAATTGGAGCCTTCACAATATGTTTTATTTCATGGGAAAATAAGGGCTTCCAAGGGAACATATATAAACCTATCCTACCATAAAATCAAGGGCCATCCCTCCAAAAAAATTATTATCCTCCAACTAAAATTGTAATAATAAGAAACCCGTAGATAATAGACACAAAGAGGACATTCAATATCACTCTAAATTGATCCCATCCACCAATTGATCTCATCAACACTAGCCTTCTACTCAAAAACATTCAAACAAGAATTTGTTACCTAGTTCCCTAGAAATCTCATTAACTAATGTATTCATCTAGGAGAACAAGCTCTAAGAATTCTTTCACCAAAAGCAATAGGATAACCCCCAAGGCAAGCAAATGAAAACATAACACATAGAAGACTAAAGCCATTCTAACACAACCTTGGTTGCTCTCCTATTCACTTAACTTCCTCTACCCTTAGTGATTGGAAACTCTCCTTTCCTACAATTTACCCACAAAAAATTTGAAACCTTGACCTTGGCTAAGTGTGCCTCCACCATAGTAGGTGATGACTTGACATTTTAATTTTTTAATCATTTTGTTGATGAAAAAAATCCCCATAGCTATGAAATGAGTTAGATAATTTTTTATACTTTGAATAAGCCAATCATCCCTTGAAACTCAATCATTTTTTTTGTTTTGTGCCTTATCCCTATTAATTCCCTTTGGATTGGTCAATTAAAGGAAGCCCTTTTGAATACGAGCCTTGTCCTTAATTGTACTGTCCAACAAAGCTCCATGTGATTTAGAATTGCAAACATGAGAATTACATCTAGCTAGCCGCATTTTTTCCCTAACCTTGATTGTCACATCAAAATCATCTTCTCCACCTTATCCATCACCCTTGCTACAATCTCTTTCCACCCACACCATGATACATATTGACCAAAATTAGATAAATTTGTTTCACATTATTAAAGGTAAACTAAATTAAAATAAAATAATGTTAATTTCAAAATTAAATCACAACTTTGTAAAAATTATTTCTTTTAAAATAAGACCATTTAGTATTTATTTTAATTTTGTTGAAGATCTTAGTTTATATAGACTTGGATTCATGATTTTTTCTAGCTGGAAAGATAGAACAATTGCCTTTTGTTTCAATATTTTCATTTATTAGCATTTTTTTATGTATGCAAAATTGGTTAACATTTCTAATGTTCTTTTATAATTAAAGTTGTAGACAACTAAATTTGACCATTTATATTTGGTCAAATTTACCCTTATTTCATCTATTATGCCTTAATTAAATAATATTATCATTATTTAATTAATACGGATTATCCCTAAAATCCTCTAAGGTATTTAATTATTTAATTAAATACTTTATCCCCTTTCTTCTCTAAATTAAATAAATGGACTATTTTATTTAATTTAGTCACATCCTATAGTAATATTTAATTCCTCCCCACCTTCTCTCTCCTAGTCACATCCTCCATAATCCACTCCTAATCCTAATCCCCTCACTAATCCCACCATTACTATGTGCACATTCCTAATCCTTGATTAGGAGGTGTCACATCCTCCAACATTTGCAAGTGGGCTTTTAACCCACTTCATTAAATTAATCTCCCACCTAATCACCTTACTTGCATAATCTAATCTTATGATTAAGCAATCTAATCCCATTGCCATTTATGGCACCTATTCTTATGTCCCCTAATCATAAATTCTTTCTCATTTTTGGAGAAGCAATCCTCATTCCTTTAAGGAATTTTTAATTCCTTTTATTCTCTCCATGTCCCTGAGGATTTTTTAATTCCTTTTATCCTTCCCATGCACATTAAAAAGAAAGTTTTAATTCCTTTGGTCAACCCTCTCCTCTCACCTTTTCTCATGGTGACAAGTGTCACCTCCATAGTGGTTAAGATGTCTCAAGGCATCTCAACCCTTGACCTCTCCAAGATCTAATCTCCACCGTCCAACCTATTCTCCCCCTTGTAGATGACTAACACTTAGTTATTTTTCCATATCATTTTTTTCTCATGCTCTCAAGCTTTTACATTTACACCATAGCCAAACCCTTGAAAAATCACCATTTTCATGACCAAATCATGCTAAATCAAGCCATTATGTTGTTGGATTGAAGAAAGGAGCACACAAATCAACATATCGAAGGGGAAAACATATCAACAAGTTCATCCTTGGAGGTATTATTTGGTATTTTTATTTACAGGTTTGAACTTTAATCTTTAGCCCTTATCTAAGTGTTTGTTTTGTGCATTTTGCTTGGTTTTAGTATATTTCCTTGCATTTTGAATAAAAAAACATTGCATGCATTTTTGGCATGCCCAGTGGGACCACATCATAGGTCAACTAACCTATTGCAAGTTTTCATATTTTGAAAGTTGTAGGTTTCATACATAGAGGCGAATCCACTTCATAGGTGGATACGCCAAACATAAGGGTGTTTACATAGTTCCAAATAAGCATATACACAACCCTTAACCTTCACCAATTTTAGAGTCATTTATGCATATGCATGGGTGTCTACGTAAACTTTTAGTGGCTTCTATGAAAACCAATGGGTGTCTGCGCCTTCATTTCAAACATAAACTTTCAAAGGTAGACTCGTTTGTGGATGGGCATAGATGTTGAACTTCAGAAGTGGTTGTGACTTTAGACAGGTGTTTGCCTTCATATTCAGAACCACATCTTCAAAGGTGAATCTAATAACCAATAGGTGATTTCAATAGTTACAGAGGCATATCTACTTCTACATAGGCATTTGCACAAACCGGTATAGTCATAGTTCTTTAGAGGCATATACATGATCTTCAAAAGCAATCCCATAATTTCCTTGGGAAAATCCATTTCTACAGAGGTGGACTTGCTTGGTTAAGTGACCACTTTCTTCAGGAGCGATTGTGCAACCTTTAGGAGCGGATCTGCTTTGTTCTTGGGCAATCTTGCTCTATACGTTAGTGACAACAAAAGGTATAAAAAATCAATTTCAAGTAGAATTTTTTACATCGCGTTATAGTTTTCCTTTCCAAAAATAATCTCTAGGGGCTTCCCCCCTGAACCCCTTATGTGGGGGATCAATCTGTCCCCCCATACCCCCTATCATTGAGGTAGGTGTACCAAACCCATTTGGGGTGCACTCATCTTCTTTTCATCATTTTCTTTCATGTCCAATCATATTCTTGTGCAACTTGCTACCATTTGTCCAAAATCTATGGATAAGACTACTAACACGTTTGTTGCAAGACGTTAGTTGAAGACCTTGTATGTGATTTCACTAATCTAGGCACACTTTGGTTTCTAAAGGGTCAATTAATTTGTTTGTTGTGTTTGGGATCATTTGTTGATGTATTCTCTCCCCTTGCACCATTTAGTGAGCCTAGGGATTAGAAATCACAAATCGATCCAATTCCACTTGTGAGTCCACCCAAGAGTGCTAGCTTATGTGTATGCTCTCCCCTTGTGCTATGTGTGACCCTGGGGATTAGAAATGCCTAGCATTTCTTTCCCTTAGGAGGTTGTCTAGGGTATTTCATCACCCCAAGGGATGACCTCAACCACATGAACTAGCGAGGTATAGGTGGGAGAACGAAATTGTACCCCAATCCAGTCACGTCATGTTTAGTGAAGCACTGATACTTGGGTGATTCCAAGTTAGGCATCTAGGGTTGGTTTGAGAAGGATGTTCCTGACCCATGCTTGTGATGGGCTGGTGTTCACGGACATGCCTCATGTACCCTCCTAGTGTTTAGAGGATGCACTAGAGATCCTACATCAACCTAACATAAGACCTGCCAGTCATAGATTAGTGTGGTGCAAGGGATATGTATTGTACCTTGAAGTTATTCATTGTGTACTCCCTTGTGTTGAGATAGAGATCTTTGGGTGAAATTCAATAGTTCTCAAGGAGAGAGAAGGTGTGCCCGTTCCTTAAGCCTATGTCACCAGATCTCTAGTTATTTTCCTATGCAAGAAAGGGTGCTCCACCTGAGTATCAAGGATTATTAACCCAAGAAATTGGGTGGTGGGCCTATACTAAGTCTATACACCTACCTGAATAATCTAGGTTTGTGCTCCTTGGCATTTTTTCTAGTACATACTGATGATTATTGTTGTAAAAATGAAGAAGAATGATTGTCTCTACAATTTTGTGTTGTCATTGATGTCACCAAGTTGTGACTGCAAGTCTAAGCTAGTACTTGATCCCGTATTTTGGTCTGGTATCTAAATCGATATTCGAGTTGCACTCTCTAGTATTCTAGTCCGCATTCCTCTGCAGTTGACAGTTAGTGTTTGCAATTTTGGGAAATTGTTTATGGTTGTTGAAGGCATGCATGTTCAAAATATTATGTGCTCTAATGCTCGTATGATGCAATGACAACCAATAGAATGTTCGTTTCTTTTTGCATTGAAGTTTATTCATACCCGAATTCTTGGGTTAATTATGATACGGTGAATTAATTTTGCTATGCGGGTATATGTGAGACCTATTTTAGGTCTATGTTGACATGATGTAGCGTGTTGGATGTTTGAATTGATTTTTGGAAATATTTTGTGAATGATTGGAGCCAACAATTAGTATTTTTGGTAAATATGGAATGCATCTAATCAGGCCAGCCTAATTGATGCTTGCAAAGAAGATCAAGTATATATGTATATGTTGGAAAGTTTTAGAAAATAGACAGACAAAGAAAGAGATATAGAAGTGTGTGTGTATGTGCAAACAATGAAGCAGTAGTAAATGCAAAAGTGAGCAAAAATGATGAAGTGTGTTAACTCAGTCTATTGAGCATCACCGGAACTGCATCAACACTTGTTAGGTGCATCATTCTCAGTTCATTTTGGCTATAAAGCCCAATTTTGTTTTGTGAATCTTTCTATAGGCAGTGAGCCTCCCTTGTAAGTAGTGAGCTTTTATATCCGGAGAGTGAGTCCTTTCAAGGCAGTGAGCCCTTGGTAGTGAGCCTTTTATTTTCAGTTTGAAACTACTTTATATTGTGAGTTAATCCTCACCATGGTTTTTCCCTCCTTGGGTTTTCCATGTAAAAATATGGTGTTTATGGTGTTAATTTACTTTATGTTATTTGTGTTTCATGCTCATACTTAATAACACAATAGTGTGGTTGTGGAATTGATAAGTGTTGAAGTTTTAAGTTTGAATTTTGTGACAACTGATTCACCCCCCCTCTCAATTGTCCTACATCTTGTAACAATTGGTATCAAAGATTGGTTCCTCTAGAAAATCCTAACAGCTTGAGGGAGATCTTGAAGATGAAAGAAATGAATGATAAAGGAGAGCTACGAACTACTCTTGAGGATCTTGACAAAGTTGAAAGAGATAACAGAGATCTGAAAGAGAATTTGGATGAAGCAAATGAATGTGTTCGGAAGTTGAAAGAACAAGTAAATAAATTCAAGGAAAGACATAGAGAAGTGAGTGAGCAGCTAAAGCAAGAGATAATTGGACTGAAAGTGGCAGTAGAAGAGTAGAAGAGAATTGAAGAATGTTTGAATATAATGGTGCCGAACAAAACTGATGAATGCTTTAAACTTGAACATGAGGTAGTAAATATGAGGATTGAACTGAAAAAGGAAAAACTCTATGAGAATAATTTCAAATCAAGCTCTGATAAGCTTGGAGAATTGCTTGTTGGACAAAAATCAAGTAAAGACAAAGCTGGTTTGGGAAATGATGCAGGTGAAAGTTCTAAGGACAATCAGATGACTCAGGACAAAGGGAAGTAGAAAAGAAATTCAAGGAGTTTTGCAAGGAGACATCCTGTGAGATAGCCTAATGCACAAAGGTATCCCTCTTTCAATGGTATTTGTTTTTTCTATAATAAATATGGTCATAAGGCAACATAATGCAAAATCAGGAAGAATCTATTTTCCAGTCCCTTCATCAGACAATTTTTTGAATGTAAGAAGGTTGTACATAAAGCTACTAATTGCATATCTCAGGGGAGAATGATAATTTGGGTAATGAGGAACAGGTTTGATGTAGGCAGATTGAATCAATCCTTTAATGGTTACTGTTATACCTGTAAAAGAATTGGACATAGAGCGAATCAATTTAGGTTGAGAGGTAATGAAGGTCAAAGTAATCAGAAAGGTGTTGTTTGTTATAATTGCAATAAATTTGGACATATTTCAAAGGTTTGCAGAAGTAAGAAAGGAAAGAAGTTTGCTCTGGTAGAGAAGAATGATCCGGTAAAGAAGGTCGACAAAGAAGAAATGAAGCAAGAGATGAATAAGATATGGAAGAAGAAAGAAGAAGAAAAACAAGAAGCTATTGATGTGTTTGTGCCCTCATCCGGTATAGAGGATTCCTCCGAGAATTAGACCTTGCATGGTCTTAGGGGGAGCATTATCAGAAAATTATAAAAACCCCCTAGATAAATGGTGCCTCAAAGGTTGGCACGAGGCTGAAATGTGAGGAATGAAGAATCAAAGTCTTTGGAAAAATAACCGGATGAAAACATGTTGTCATGATGATTTGCAGACCAAATTAGGGTTTTCTGCATTGAGAAGAATGTTTTTAGCAACTTTTTGATGTTTGTCACATTTAATGTGTTTTAGGGTAAATTCGATGGTGTATAAGTTGAAATTTGTGAGTCTTCTTGTTTAATTGAGCATTTGAAGAACTTGAAAGGTGCCTTGGAGAGATCTTGAAGTGAGCTTGAAGCAATTTTGAAGGAAATTCAAAGAAATTATCATGGGTAATATGGAATCTTTTCTTAGTTTGCAAAAAGGGGAAGAATAAAAACTAAGAAGTTTTGATTAACGAATTTAAGAAAGCACAAAGATGGATAGAGAATCAAGTGGTGTCATCCCTCTGATGTTGAAAGGAGTTGAATTGGAAGAATTTGATCATAGAAAGATGAAAGAAATGGAACTAGGGCTGAAGGAAAATGAATTACGAAACATAAAAACCCTAGGTATGGATTTGTGGAGATAATTTCCATGGTTTGCTAATAAAGAGTTTATTTTGTTCTTGTTGAATCATTTCAAGAATGACAGTATTGTATTGGACAAACCCTACTTAATTATGAAGGAAGCGACCAAAGCGATTATTGGCTTATGCAGTATTGGGGATCTTCCTAGAAAGAAAACTGTGAAGTGCAAAGATGTGGAGGAACTGACTGGCATCAATAAAGACCCTCAAGCTCTATTGATAAACACTCTCGAGGATTTGGCTATAAGGTATGTTGCGTACAATGTTTCTTACAAAATCTATTTTAGAAATCGTGAAGGTTCGACATCGGCTATTGTTGTTTATATTACACATATGATGGTTAAGGAGAACAGGCAGTTTGATTTGTGTGGTCTATTGCTTGAAAAAATTTCTAAATTTTTTTGAATGTCAATGATTGTGGGTTATCCCTTTCGGTTTGGATCTTTGCTTGTGTGCTTTGTGTTTTACTTTTCAAATTCCCTACCAAGAAAGGATAATGTTGTATGGGAATTTGGTATTCCTATTGGGAAACAAGTCTACAGATACTTGGAAGTGTTGGCAGATAATGTAAGTGTGTGCAAATCATATTTCACATCCTTGAAAACAAATATTTTCTCTGGTATGTCAACACCGAGTTAGTTTGAAGTGGGTTCATCCTCCGATAAAAGAGAATTGGAAGTAGTCATTAGTGATTCCCCTCTGAAATCAAAGAAAAGAAGAGCTATAATTGAAGACATCATTGTATTTTCAGAAAAGAAGGAAAAAGAATCTCTACCTGGATCTGAATCCTCTGATGCAGATGTCATCTAGACTATGTTGGTTAAAGGGAAAATGAAGAAAATTGGTGAGAAATGGAATGCAGCCTCTCATGTTGATAGATTGAAAAATTGATGATGCTCTGGTAGATTATCTACTTCGAAAAGGTATTGATGTATCAATTATCTCTGACTCCCTACCAAAAAAATTAGTTGAGATTGTTGAAGAAAGAATGTTGCTTGAAGGTCCGAAATGACGTAAGTTTGAAGCTTGGTTGAAAAGGGATGTACTAAAGCTAAGCAAAGATTATCTAAACTTATTGTGGAAACGAAGGAATTCATTAAAGAAATATCAAATATTTACAAGTATTGCCTCCAGTGGCCGGATGCAGTAGATAATTTCAAGAAGTAGAATTGAAGCAATTGAATTTGAAGTGAACAACATTGGAAAGAACTTTGATATCTTTGAAGACAAAGAAGGGAAGCAAAGGCTGAGAGTTGGTGAATTGCAAGCTAAATTGATTGTTGTACAAAGACAAAGAAATGATGTAGTGAAAACCTTTTGGCTCCATAAGGAGATTGCTAAGGTCTAGTTAGACCATCTTTCCAAAAAACTTACTGACACAGAAGATGTTGAAAGACAGTGTTCATATTGGTCATCCTCTTTTACTCTGTTGGGCTTATTGGAAAGCATCTACACAAGAATGGATTCAACTACATTTAACAGGAAGAAACTGTGTCTAGTTCTCAAGGAAAGATACAAGAAGGTGTTTCAGGTGAAGAGTGTCATTTTTACTTGAATCCTAAATGTTCAATCTTTGTTGTTTTGTTTGAGAAGAAAAGGAAGAGGAAAAGGAATATGAATAGAATGAAGTTAATTGAATTGTTGTTTGAAAATTTGTTGGCTGGAAGTTTTTGACGAATTGGAATCTTTTTGTAAATTTTTTATTTCACCATGTTTACATCCTTTTTGGTTGCCCTTTGCAATTGATGTCAAAGGGGGAGAGATTGGAGTAATTGGGAAGAGTTTGGAGAGACTAGAGAAGCTTTTGGAATATTTCATTTTGGCACATGTTGTCGTCAATGACAAAGGGGGAGATTGTTGGAAAAATAAAGAAGAATGATTGTCTCTATAGTCTTGTGTTGTCATTGATGTCACCATGTTGTGACTACAAGTCTAAGCTAGTGCTTGATCCAGTATTTTGGTTCCGTATCTAAACTGGTATTCAAGCTACACTCTCTGGTATTCTAGTATGCATTCCTCCGCAGTTGATAGTTACTGTTTGCAGTTTTGGGAAATTGTTTATGGTTGTTGAAGGCATGCATGTTCAGAATATTATGTGCTTTATTGCTTGTACGACGTAGTGAAAACCAATAGAATGTTTGTTGCTTTTTGCATTGAAGTCTATTCTTGATCGACTTCTTGGGTTAATTGTGATACAGTGAATTAATTTTTCTATGCGGGTATATGTGCGACCTATCTTAGGTCTATGTTGACATGATGCAGCATGCTGGATGTTTGAATTGCTTTTTGGAAATATTTTGTGAATGATTGGAGCTGAAAATTAGTATTTTTGGTAAATATGGAATGCATCTAATTAGGCCAACCTAATTGATGCTTGTGAAGATCAGGTATATATGTATATGTTGGACAGTTTTAGAAAACAAATAGACAAAGAAAGAGATATAGAAGTGTGTGTGTATGTGCGAACAATGAAGAAGTAGTGAATGAGAAAGTGAGTGAAAATGATGAAGTGTGTTAACTCAATCTATTAAGCATCATTGGAACTGCATCAACACTTGTTAGGTGCATCATTCTTAGTTCATTTTGGCTATAAAGCCCAATTTTGTTTTGTGAATCTTTTTGTAGGTAGTGAGCCTCCCTTGTAAGTAGTGAGCTTTTGTATTTGGACAGTGGGTCCTTTCAGGGCAGTGAGCCCTTGGTAGTGAGCCTTTTATTTTCAGTTTGAAACTACTTTATATTGTGAGTTAATCCTCACTATGGTTTTTCCCTCCTTGGGTTTTCCAAGTAAAAATATGGTGTTTATGGTGTTAATTTACTTTATGTTATTTGTGTTTCATGGTCATACTTAATAATAGAATAGTGTGGTTGTGGAATTGATAAGTGTTGAAGTTTTAATTTTGAATTTTGTGACAACTGATTCACCCCCCCTCTCAGTTGTCCTAGATATTTTAACAATTATCTATCATCCATCCTAGTCTGTGTATGGTTGTCTATTTTTTTGTTGTCCTTTATTATCAAGTCATTTTCTTGTCCATAGGTGGATCCGCTTTATATAGAGGTGACTCTACTCCTCCCTTGGGTGGCTATGCTATTTCACATAGGCAGTTACATTTCACCATATAGACCATCCACTTCATTGTCCTTTATAGACGGACCCGCATCCTTCAAAGGTGGATCCACTCCTCCCATGAGTGATTTCGCTCTATCATCAGGCAGATATGTTGTCTATTGTCATCTAGTCCAGTCCATCTTACATAGGTGGATTCATTGGTCCTTTTAGTCATCCTTCTTAGGAAAATACACCTTGTCCATAGGTGGATTCGTTATTCACTCATGTCATCTCTCTTAGGAAGATACACCCTTCCATAGGCAGATCCACTTTCCATACAAAATCTAGAGAGTTAGTCCTTATCACGGTTATCATATGTCTTCTTGAGTCCAAAACCATAATCCAGTATTTTTTTTCCTCTCCATATCCCTCTTTGAACGATCCCTTTCATCTCATCAACCACTATCAACCTATCGAAAACATCATCCCCTTTAAACAAGGAGTCAGCTAAACCCATCCTATTGAAATCCAAATCATCCAAAATTCAAAATCCAACCTCAAACACTTAATCGAGATCCTACATCTTAAATAAAATCATCCATCCTAATGCTTCCTATAAACTTAGTCTATCCCAAGTTAGTAATCCCTCATTCAAACTATTTCACCTCAAGCCAGAGGTATAGTTTGCATCGATATCTCCTCTTGCTTAAGAACTTAGCATGTTTCAAGTAGGAAATCCATCCCATTGAACTTTGACATAGGACCTTGACCCTAGTTGAGAGGATATTATCAACCATCCATCCAACAATCACCCCATCAGTTTAGTTGCATCCTTGAACTCAGGAGATCATCATACCATATCTTCCAAATCATCCTAATCTGAGCTTAAATCAAATCCTAATCTGAGCTTAATTTACATCCCACCCTGAGCTTTAATACATCCACATCTTCTCCCATATTCTTCTAATCCATTCTATTTATCTTCTAATCATATATTTCAATCTCTTCCATCCATATCCATACAATATAACATCGTGAATATGTATCTTCCCTTAATGCAACCAAAAATAGTGATCAAAGGAGATCCTAGCTACATTGAATATGACAATGAAATTCTTGTTGATCAAGACAAATATGAAATAGATCCCCTTGATTCTATCATCACTAGTCATCTTTCTCCAAGCACCTCTAAAAATCCCATCACTCATCCAAGCTATCCCATCATGCATCCATCCACACCCACTAGTGATCCTTATGCTACCTTTGACAAGGGAAATCCATTAGCTTCTCCATCCACATCTCCATATTATCCCCCATTTACATCTCCCTCTTATCTATCACCCACATATCCATCTCATACAATATCCATCTCTCCATCTTCTCCTCTAGCCATATCCCAACTTCCACCTTTGCACAACAACACTATCACCTCCATCCCTAGTCCAAATCCACCATCTCATTATCCTCCAAACCATCTCCCAATCCATAATCTTACTCCTTCAATCCATGATCTAAATCCACCATCCAGATCTTCCTATCTCAAGCAACAATCTGCTTTCTCCATATTAATCCACCATACATTCCCTCCTTTGTCACTCCACCTTCCACTCCATCATATCTTAATACTCCCTTCAATCCATCATACTTCCATCCTCCATCTAATCCTAATCCACCAATTGATAATCCTAGTCCTCCATCCATTCATAATCCTTCATCTATTCCCACCACCCCATCTAAGCTTAAAATACACAAGTATCTCATTCCAAATGTCATCCAAGGACTCATAACAAAGAATTCATCACCAAATCCACATCCTGAAGTTGTGGAGCCATGCAACTCTACTCCACCATGTATGATCATTAGTGATGAGGTCCTTCTCCATCCCACACCTATCATTCCTCTTACCACTCCTAACACCATCCAAACTATTGAATCCATCCAACCCAACGAAGCCACCCCCATCCAATCCCTTTCTCCTACTCTAAGCATTAATCAAACCCAATCCCATGAACTTCATGAATCCTCTATCTTTCCATCCACCCTATCTATGATTCCATCCAACACTTCTCCACCATCACACCACCCACACAATTTGAAGCATACCAAGATCTTGTTCTAAAGCAAACCAATACATCTCCTCATCCAAATCAAGATAATACAATCCCACCTAATCCCCCTCATGATCCCTTATCACTTGATCCTCCAAATCAAGATTCTACCATCCCATCTACTCCATATAAAGATTATATTACTTCATCCTCTCCATACCATGCTACCTCTCATGATTTCTTATCATCCCCTCATCCAACTCATGGTCCTATCATCCCATTTACTCCATCTCATCATCCTTTATCACCCCCTATCCAAACAATCCTGATACCACCTCCATATACCCTTGGTCCTCTTATATTCATCCATGGTGGTTCTCTTACAACAAAAGAACAAAGCATATACACCACCCATCCTCCTCTCCACCTAATAATGGACTTGTATCATGCTTCCAAAACAGCAAACATCCTACTATAAACTAAATTCTCAAGACCATGAAATATCAAGGAAAAGGCTCAGGCCTCCATGAGAAAGTTATATTGGAGCCCATACATGCCAAAGAAAATGCACGTGCACAAGGCCTTGGCTACATATCTCAAGGCTCACAATCTAAACAATACTTGTACAACCTTCATACATCCTAAGTGCACCTCTTACAAATGAGCAATGAGCACTTCCCATCATGCCAATAAACAATTTGTCACCATCCCCTCTCCTCCACCATATCAACGCCACAAAACTATCCATATCATTCCTTTAGCCTCCAAATCTATTTTGGGTCCTTATGTCCCATAATCCACCATCACACATCCTTTTTCTCCCAAATCCATTTTGGGTCCTTATGTTCCACCATCCACCATCACAAATCCTCCATATACTAACTCATTTTGGGCCCTTATATCCCAAATTCCCATCCTCCATCTCATATCCTTCATCCCCTCATCCAAAAATCACCTATCCCTATCACCCATCATAACCACCCACTCTCATAATCCCCAATCAAGATCAACAAAGGCACATAATTGTTCATCCTATCCAACATCCAAGCCCATGACTTCATTCATTTTCTCTCCACATTAGCCATCCCCTCACACCCATATCATTTCTATCATAAGCACTTTGGGTGCCAAAGTAAAAATGTATAAATCTAAACATCCACATGAATCTAAAGATCATCATGTCTCCTCAAAAAGACATATTGAAGAAAAGAAAAATTCAATCCAAAATCCAAATCAATCCCCAAGGCTACAAAGGCCCGCCAAAGAAAAAATCAAAATCATATGGATCCCAAAGCTAAAAGATACAATGCATTCAAATGAAAAATCCATAATGACATCCAAAGTTGCTAATCTGAAAGCTGTGTAGCCCCATCTTCCATCTCCTAAATCTATTTTGGGTCCCTGTGTCCCAAAATTAATTATCCCAACTCCTCCATAATCCCAACATTCTCCACCCATTAATCCTCCCATCATTCCACATCCACCACAATATGTGCCAATGTTGGTCCTAAAACCATCCTCCCAACACGATCCTCTTCCATCCTTCCATCCATACACTTTCCAACATCCCATCCATTATCCCACATGTCTCCCCCATCAAATCCCTTTCATACTCCATCTAACCTACTAAGGTTGTACCGACATCTAATAGTCACTTCAAACATGGACTTTTATTTACCTCGGTACGGAACTAGATGCTTGCATCCTTCCTCCATATTTGTATCTCCTATCTTCCAAATCCATTAACCACATCCCTGTCATAATCCATCTTTATCCACATACTTTCCAAAAATAAAAAAAATAAAAAAATCCAAAAAAGAGAAGTAAAAGAAGCAACAAATAAAATTCATTCAATGGCAAAAACTTGGCAAACAGGCGTCATGTGTAAATCACCCATCCATTTACTTTCCACACTTGGGGGAAACTTCATGCTAAGAATCTCCTTCCTTCATCTCCTTCATCCAACCTATCACACCTATCCTACCTATCATATCCCATTTATCTTAATCCTTCCATCCTCCTTCTGATCTTGATATAGATAGGGGAAAGTATATATACATGCTTTGGAAACCTCTTGGCATCCATTCCCTTTATCCACACTATCATATTTATTATCCACCCATCGTTCTCTCATCCATCTTCCATCCTTATCTCCCTATCCCCTCACATGCTTATCCTTCCATCTTCCAAATCCTTATCTTCACATCCATCCACCCAGAGAATTCATACCATCTTCCAAATCCTTATCTTCTCATCCATGATGAAGGAGACTCTCTCATTAAAATATAAGCATGGAGCTAATATGCTCCCATATAGCATGGGCTTCACACATACAAAAATTTGTAACTTAACATTTTGGCTTCATTCCAACAACATTTGGGTATGCAACAACCAACTCTCTCCAAAAGCCTCCTCCAAATGAACAAACATCATTATATAGAAATTGTGTGAGGAGAAAACCACCATTGGTTTCAAAAACAACCTCCAATAACCACCTTGAAATCCCATGCCCAACTCGACGAAAGATAAAAATATAAAATATAAAATAATTCCTTGCATTCATAACCTTCACATGGGTGCCCAACTTTTGGCCAATCACCTTGGTCAATTATGACGCCTTCTTTGATTCTCAGTGGCGCTAACGGCTCCAAATACGAACATGTAGAAACATGCAAAGCTTGTGGCACAAACATGCAATTGCATGCAAGGCATATAATTTAACATGCAAGCACATGCAACCCAAGTGGTCCCCACCAAGAGTGGGATGCACAAAAGGAGTATTTTCCCAATTATGCCTTAGAAACATTTACCATTGCATATTTCCCACCAAAATTACAATTACAATTTTACCCCAAGGTAAATTACAAAGTTGCAAATCAAAATATTTATTCTCCTAGCCCCTTAGCCCTTATTAAAAATAAACAAATAAAATAGCAATATTTCTGGTGATGCAAAATTGCTAGTACCCCTAGATGCTCCTGCATCAGACACCCAGGTAGGAATTTTTTTGTGAATATGGATTCACAAAATGGAGTTGAGTGGTAGTACCATCCTTTAAAATTGCAAGTAATCCTCAACAAACTCCATCACTAAATTTGGTACCTACAATTGATACTTCTTTCTCCTCTTCCAACACTTGGCTGGAACAAGCTTCCTTCTCTGAAAACTCTACTCTTCACTAAACCTTCTGAATGTGGAATTAATTTCACCATAAACCGACTACCTCCTCCTAGTGTAATTCACACCCTCCTCTAATATTTTGGGATTCAACCCACCATAGTCTGTCCACCTCCACCAATTTGCACCTACACTTAACTCTATTGCATCTTCAACTTTGTTTTCTTTTTTCATGCCTTCTACAAGACATGCAATTGTACCACTTCCCTGTCCTATAACAAATGCTGAAAATTCAATGTCAATAACACAATCAAGCTACTCATCCTTTACATCTTCCTCCTTTGCATCCATTTCAATATTAGTAGCACAATCAAAATATTCATCCTTTCCATCCTGTAACAAATTGTCATTCATACAAATCTCTTTATCAAACTCCTCTTTTACCTTCACCTCATGTTTCTCAATTTTAACCTTCTCAAATTGATTCATTGCTACAAAAAAATTATCCATTTCTACATTCTTATACTCATAAAAAAACATATTAAAATCTGATTTTACCTCATTGCCTTCTACTGCAACTTTCACTGCTACAATTCTTTCTTCACTATCACTCATCATATCATTCCAACACAAACCATATTTGTTTCTAACCTCATAAAAATATGATATTCCTCTCTTCCTTACTATTTCAACAAAAAAATTAGCTTCCTCATAGTCACCCATTCCATTCACATAATTCATAAGAAAATCAAAACACCAATCAACTCATAAAATGCAAGTTTTACCTCCTCTTTTACTGTTTCAACTTTGGTTTCCTCTTCTTCAATGTTCTCCATTAAGCTCAACTCTTTTGTTGCTACTACAATTTTTGTAATTTCATCCTTCATGTCTTTTGTTGGTGTTTCAATTCACACATCTGGAATGTGGATTAGAAACAGACAACTATGCATAGATAAACTGCTCTTCAAATTAGGAGGGGAAGCTACCTCTTTGCTAATTTTGCTTAAAGAAAGTAAACTAAAACTAATTTTCCAATCTTTTTGTTCAGCTAAGAGCACAAGGTTTATAAAATTCAAGCATCGTAGTTGATATTTTCTCTCTTAGAAGTTCAACTATGACTAAGACTACTCTAATGGCATTTCTAACTATTCAAGTAAATGCAGAGCTTGAGAGTTAGAAATGGACAAGAAATTATTCTTTGAAATAAATACTTAAACAAAATTTATTCCAACACACATCGACTGTACTTTCAATGCAAGTTGAAATAAAGATCATATAAGCACAACATATAAATCAAAAATCTGAGATATTATATTAGGGCAACAAAGTAGGCACAAGACTTTATTTTCTCAAATCTCAAGAACAAAAGATTACAATTCTGGGACAACCGGATTGTAGAAAAATAGGCATACAACTTAGCAATCAACCAGAATACATTGACACAAGTAACACAAGAACTGAACAATATCTTGCAACTAAAAGAGGCATACAAGCTTGCTCTTACACTAAGTGAACTGAAACTGAACAACTTGCAGGCAAAGTAGGCTCAACAATTCGCTATCACAATAATCGTTAAAAATAAATGGGAAAGGCTGCCCTTATTTATACACAAGTAGAGTAGGGAACCCTAAAATATCCTTACTTTTATAACTAAGACTTGCCAACATGCAAGCTTTATTTCTAAAACTAAAACAAGATAAGCATCTAACAACCTATGAAAGCATAAAAGTAGGGAAGTGCCAACTATTACATCTTGATTTCTTTTATCTCTCAAAGAATGGATAAGCATGAGCCAAGAATAGAAAGAAAGTATGAGATAAGAATGGAAAGAAATTTGGGAAAAAGTTGTTGCTTTAAATCTCAATCACATATGCCAAAAAATGAGAAATTGTATCTCTATCAGGAACATCAATACTATCTATAGCAAAATTTCGCTTTTCTAGGATCTCTTCACCTTCTATAATTGAACTTAGAGAATCTTTCACATCTTTAGTTGCTTTATTAAATTTTGTTGACATCATTGCAATTTGACTCGCCCTTCCAGCAACAGGATCATTGCTAACACTGCTACGAACAATATTTTGGAACTCAGCTTGTACTTCATCAAGTTCAAAGTAACTGCCATCTTCATGACGATACCAACAAGGGATCTCTAAAACAAATTCACTTATGAACTAGAGAATATCAACAACCCTTTTTCTGTATGTAGCCAATTCCTTAGATATTCTCTTGTATGTCTTCACCTTAAAAAGATGTCATTCTCTCCATGCAAGAATTTGTCTTTTATGTTCATTTGAAACCATTGAATCATATGTTGTCTTCAAATTTTCTATGATTGTCTTGTGCATAGGTTTTAGCTCTACTATACATTGCTCAAATCCTTGAATCCCTTGGAATAAGTCATGGGAATTATACCTTAGCTGATATATCTTTGTAAGTACAACTCTACCTTTGGCGATGAATTCCTCAATCCAATGTCGCATATGCTTCCCATATATCACCAAATTTCTTAACTGTTGTTGATCAATTGGCATCTCTAGAACCTGGGGCAGCAACTGAGTGGCCTATGAAGTGCTATGGAGAAGGTTAGAAATATATTGCCGAAGTTGTCAATTTTCAGCCTTGAGGGCTACCTTATCCTCTTCATCTTTAAGCACTCTATCCTTGAGATTTTCTACTACAACATTAAATAGATTTACATCTATGTGCCTAGTGCTTTTTTTGAGATTGGCCTTAACCATTATGAAATCATCAACCTCCACTTCATCATTTTTTATCTTCTAGAGGCGTAGCAATCTCCATGACAATCTCACCTTATGGATTCTTTTCAAAGTGAACTTGTTTCATTGGTCTCTTCATAAGTGCATCCTGGTAAATATTGTCAAGTTCTGCAAAGTTTAGTTGATATGAAGGCCTCCTCCTCTTCCTTTCTACAAATTTCTCAAGCTAAGACAAGGTGTCTCTACTAACTTCTCTCGAAGGTTCAGTTGCAGCTTTGTCAACTTCTTCATCTTCTAAATCAATATGAATCAGAGAAGACTTCGATGATTGTGGAGAATCTGGAGATGTGGGTACAACCTCTACTTCTTTTTGTGGTGTGGGCTCTTCTGGTGGAATTTCAAATACGACTGTCAGCTACTCCTATAGAACTATGTTTGAAAAGTCCAATCTTCTCTTTACATTCTTTGTTGTTTTGCTTCCCTTCACATCTTCTTGAGGATGACTCATAGCCTTCATCTTTGGTTGTGGTCTGGAAGAAGAAGGAAGAGATGATTGCACTATTGGCGGCTTTGCAACTAGAATAATTCGCTTCCAATTCCTCTTGAGGCCTAAGAAAATCTTGTTGTTCTTAATGACTTGGATAGTTCTTTCTTCAATTGAGATGAACTCTTTGTTGGACCAGTTGACTTGTGGGAGAGGTTGCTGCTCAATTTTATTTCATGTGTACATAGGAAGAAGTACGTCTCCGTCATCATCAGATAATCGTTCAATATCTTTTGACAAATAATCTTTCATCTAATGGAATGTAAGCCTGTTGTTTCTGCGTCTTCGTAGTTTGAACTCATCTTTGCAATTAGCCCAAAAATCTTCAAGTGCGGGCACATGAGCATAATTCTGACCAAGACGAGATGTGAAGACACCATGAGGGTCGTATGACTGTCTCGTGCTGAATGGCTTGAGACCAAATTTAGACACCTCATCACCCATTAACTTAGCATCTATTGACGATCTACATCTGTAGATTCCAAACTCAAATGGAAAACTGAAAGCGAGCTTCTTTCGGTTCTGCAAGAACATGTGAACTTCAGACACTTGCCTCAGAAACTCCATGAAAACCACCTCATTTGAAGAATATCTTGGTAACATGACTCGACTACTTGAGAATCTGTACACTTTGATGTAGGAGAATGTAGGAAACTGGATGAACTAATTTTCCTACTTCGCCAGTGCTGCCCTAGCAATTGATGAAATCTATAAATGCAACTCGTTGTCTAGGTATCTCACCGTATACATAAAAAATGCCTCATTCACCCTCTTGTAATGATGTATTGACTATGAAAACTTGAGCTAAGGGTAATGATTATAAACATGTTGTACATCTAGAGTTTCATTTGCTGTTTGAATTTCCCATGTTGTTGGGTTGTAATGCTTGACACAGTGATTACAAACTCTATACTTTGCACTAAGACAAGAATTGATGTTGTTGCAAGCAATCCAAAATGACCAAGGTGTCTGATTGCAACATTGCCTGCATCTTTCAAAGCACACAAATTGAACATTGGTTTGATATGATGCAAATCAATTTCAGTAGTTTTGATGAAATCATGATACAACACTGATTTGGTCTTGAATTTGATGGGAGAGTACTCCATACTGAAAATCTTGAAGATTGACTATAAACTTGACTATGTTTGGATGAGTTTTGCATGAACCCTAAATTTAGCTTGCTGATTTTTCTTCTTCAAACGGGTAGATCTGAGATATGGCTTTTGTAGAGAATCTTGTTGCAAGAAGACCCAGTTTGCTCGTTTTTGAAAAGTGTCGAGGCTGGTTGTAAAACTGAAACCCTAATTTTTGAATTTTTTCTAAAAAAAGTTGAGAGATGGTTTTTGTGCAGAATCACGTTTGAGATGGACCCAGATGATCAAATATTAAAAATCTTAAAGATTTCTTAGACATGCATAAAAATCAGGTTCTTGAAAATTGATTTTTTTTCCAAAATTGTTGCGAATCATTAACTAAGCTGACCCAAATTTGTGAAAATTGAAAAAGATGACCTCCTCCTTATGAAAATTGATGCCCTAGAAAAATAAATCATAGAAAAAGGAGCCTCTATGTGAGTTGATTTGGAAAATATGAAGAACTCTAAAAAATCTCCAAGTTTTTCCCTTCGAATCTTGAAATGGATAAAAATTTATGTTTCTTCTTCTCTTTCCTTAGACACCACCTGCAAAATTTGTGAAGAATGAATGTAAAGGCATCCTTTAAATAAGTTTTTAGGTTTGAAAACTATTTTATTTCCTAAATTTAGAGTTGTGAAACCCTAAATCAGGTGCATGAATGTGGACGCTTTTCTTTTTGTTTTTTTTTTTTTTAAGATGAAACTTTAGAAGATTTCTCTAAGGCAAAACTTCTTGGGCCCCCTTCTTGTCTAGAGGCGTTTTTCCTCTCCAGACTCAGCCAATTTTCATGAAATTTCAACTTTAGCTTGATTTTGACCTTAGTTTGATTTTGAATTCTAGATGCTCGGTTGATGCTATGAACTAACCAACTGATCCATTGCAGAGCCTGAGTGAATTTGATGAGATCATCCTAGAAGCTGCTTCAAATAAAAACATCATTTTGACCTTCAAAATGCTGGTCGCCCTTGGCTACCTGGGGCGCCCAAGCTTACCAGTGTTAGCCATTTTCATGTTCTTCAAATTTTGCTTGTTTTCTGATCTTTTGATGAATTCTCATTTTTGGATGATAAGGGCATCTGATGAACTGATGGCTGGACTCGTTGGATAGCTCAGAGAATTCTAAGGGGGATCTTTTGGGAGTGATATCTCTTGAAAACTTATTTCACAGCCTCAAATCCTTGGGCGCCCCTAGCTAGCTGGGGCACCCAACGTATTTAGACTTAGAATTTATTTTGAGATTTTTGTCTTTGCTCAATTTCATGAACCTTCATTCCGTCTTTGATATTTGGTGTCTAACAACTTTGATGGATTTTTCGATGGTTCTATTGGAGAGTTGCTTTAAAAATGAAGAGAACATACTGGAAGTGTTAAACCCTAATTCATCCACTTGAGGACTCAAAAGCTTGGGTGCCTATCTCTTCATAGGGCGTCCATGATCTCTAGCCTTTTAGCCATTTTTGGCTCTATTTCAACCTTCAAACTTGAAACCTCATGTTATGTCCTCCGTTCGATCTGAATTGCTAGCAATTGACAAGCTTGATGATTTGGCTAAGATATTCAATTGAAAACTAGCAGAATTTTGAAGAGATTGATTGATTTAGCAAAACCTAATTTCTTGATTTGAGCCTCCAAAACCCTAGGCGCCCCTGGCTACCTGGGGCACCCAAAGTTTCTAGACTTAGTTTATTTTCTATGTTTTTTTATGATTTGTATTTTGCTTCTTTATTGATACTTTTCCGTTCGATCTTCAATTCTGGTTGATTGAATAATTTGATGATCATGTTGATGGATTCATTGCAGAGCCTGCTGGATTTTAAGCAACATTATCTGGGATGAGCAAACTCTAATTCCATCATTTGACCTCTTGAAAGACTGGGCACCCCTGGCTAGTAGGGGCACCCATGCTTGGCAGTGTTAGTTTTTATTTAGTCTTTTTCACTTTTCTCCTCGTTCCTCATGCTTGTCATTGCCTTGACTGCCTTGACTGAAAAAAATTTAAGGCATGACCATCTAGGCACCTAGACTGAGCTAGGGCACCTAAAATTTCCAGACTTAGCCAAAATTTTACATTTTTCAACGTTCATAACACCCCTTCTCCATTCTTCGTTTTGCATTCATGTTCATCATTTCTCATCTTCTATTCATTGCTTGAATGTTTGAATATGAAACTTGACAGTTGAGTAACCTCCATTAATGACCTTGGAGCTCCTGAAAAATCTTCTAAAAAAGCAGAATAGACCCACTGGGGCAAAATTGATCTTTTTATGATTTCGATTGGACTAGCTTGATGAGGAAGTATTTTAAGCCAATCAAAATCAATTTGAACCCTTGAAGCCAAAATTTCTATTTTTAGAAATTTTATATTTTTAGAAAATTTTGCCAACATCCGTTTGAGAAGAAACCCATAAAAACCCAGAAAAAAGTTCTTTTTTAGAATGTTTCTAAAAATAGAAATTTTCCTAAAATTTAGGGCCGAAAAATTGAGATCTAGGTTTTGTAGACTAGGTCGCTCTGAGCAGAGCTAGATTGTTAGATTTTGAAAATTTTGAGTTTTTTGACCCTCATGCAAGACATGCAAATTCCCAATTTTGACCTTTTTGACAATTTTAACAAGACTTTTGACCATTTCTTCAAAATTCCTAAGTGTAGCAAAATTTTTAATTTGGTGTACAACATCTTCCAATAGACATTCCTCATGTTCAAGATCATCAATTTCTTTGTATTCAGTTGCTTCTTCTTCCTCTGTGCCACATGCATGACACTCTGTTACATCTTCTTTCTTTCCTGCATTTAAAATATCATTAGAAAGAATTAAAATTACCTCCAACTCTCCTCTCTTCTTGTTTTATCCTTTTGACCTTTGCCAAAGGGCTACAATAATTTTTCTTTTTGATCGTCTCTTCGATGTCCTCTTTTATGAGAACATTCTTCCTCCCATACCTCTCATCCTATATTCTCACGTCCTCCATAACCATGTTTTTCAATACATCTACTTCATCCTTGATCTTTTCAAATTCTTCATGGTACTCCCTACTTTCCACTTATTCCCAATATTGTTCCCAGAATAAAAATTTTATAGGCCTCTTCAAGACTCATCCCATCCTCTCAATTGCTACAATTTCCTCACCTCACATCACACAACTCTAATGCTCAACATTCTTTGGTTATGTTGTAAACTGCTTCATATTCGGTGATTTATGTACACACACAATAGCCTCTACTCCACAAATAGTTTGTGTAGCTTCTCTTGCAAGTTTCACATACACTTGCAACAAAAATTACACACACTCCACCCTTAGGTCCTAATGCAAATTGCCTCACATTGACGCTTCTTCCTTCACACTTAGGAAGTCCTACTTTGATACTACTAATGAGAAATGAGACTATCCCATTCAAATATAAGCATGGAGCTCATATGCTCCCATACAACCTGTGCTTCACACATACAAAACATTATAACTTAACATTTTGGCTTCATTCCAACAACATCTTGGTATACAACCAACAACTCTCCAAAAGCCTCCTCCAAATGAGCAAACATCATTATATAGAAATTGTGTGAGGAGAAAGATACCATTATTTTCCAAAACAACCTCCAATAACCACCTTGAAATCCCATGCTCGACTTGAGGAGAGATCAAATATAAAATATAAAATAATTTTGTGCATTCATAACCTTCACATGGGCGCCCAACTTTTAGCCAATCACCTTGGTCAATTATGACACCTTCTTTGATTCCCGATGGCTTCGACGACTCCAAAGATGAACATGCAACAACATGCAAAGCTTGTGGCACAAACATGCAATTGCATGCAAGGCATATGATTTAACATGCAAGGATAGACACCCCAAGTGGTCCCCACCAAGAGTGGGATGCCTAAAAGGAGTATTTTCTCAATTATGTTTTAGAAAAATTTACCATTTCATAATTCCCACCAGAATTACAATTACATTTTTACCCCAAGGGAAATTACAAAGTTGCAAATCAAAATATTTATTCTCCTAACCCCTAAGCCCTTATTAAAAATAAGCAAAAATAAAATATCAATATTTTTGGTGATGCAAGATTGCTAGTACCCCTAGATGCTCCTACATCATTCATCCATCCAATAATCCCTTCCATCTCCAAGTCCTAATAATCCACCCATCACATCTTTCCATATCTACATTTTGTATCTTCCCATCCTCATATCTTCCATCCCTCTTGCCTCATCATGCATGACATATCTAGAGGGACATATTATTCCTTTGCGACATGGTCCTTGGAGATCTCATTCCATACCATCCATCCATCATATCATCCCTTCCATCTCACTATCTTTACCTACCCATCATCTTACCACTAATCCCTCCAAAGTGTTCATCCCTTCATCTCATGATCCTTCCGTCTCCCAATACTTCTCTTCCTATCCTCTTATCCACTCATCCTTCCATCTCCCCATTCATCCATCCAATAATCCCTTCCATCTCCAAAACCTTGTACCCATCCCTTCATCTTATCATCCTCCCATCTTCCAATCTCTATCCTCCATCCATATAACCCATCGATTTATCCCTATCATCCTTCTATCCCCTAATCCCTTGTTGTTGGTATCTAGTTGTAGGATCCATCCATCCCACTATCATCACTCCCATATATTTCCCACATCTTTCTAATATCATATCACTCTTCATTGCTCATCAGTCCATCCTATCATCCTCCCAATTCATCTTTTGATGATTTAGATAACTATCCCATTCCTGAGCTTCATACTGTATCCACATCCTATTATAAATATCACCATGTACATAAGGTTCATCTTTTATCTCTATATAGGTTCCATCATTGCACACACTTATCACTAGGTCCCATCTTCATACCCATTGTGTCACCAAGAGTCCCTATCTAGTTGGTTCCTATAATAAAATTCACTAGCTCCTGGAGATTTCAATCCATATTAGGTATCTTGTGTCATGTTGGTCCTAGGATCTCCCCCATCCATCTTTGGTCTTTGCAAGATATATCATTCCTCACATCAGACCACATCAATTCATCCACCCATCATCCTCATGACAAAGGATATTTGATATTTATTATGAATTCTTGGTGCTTTTTGCATTTTGTTTATCATTTGAGCTTCCTACTATACCTACTTGAGGTTGCCACGATCCATCATATCATGGTGCACTTTGATTGGTAGAAATAGGGGCATATGTTGGTTTTTCGTGATCGTGTTTTCCTGGTTGTCCCTCATAGTACCCACAAGATCCTTTGTGGTCTTGTTTTACATTGGGGTAACCTCTTGTGTTTGTGGTTTTCCAACATCAACCCCACCAAAGCCCTTCGTGATTTTGTGATATGTTGGACAAACCTTTTTATTTGTTGAGTGAGTCCTATGCATGTGATACGAAGTCTCCTTGGTTCCTCTTACATTGGTGCATAGTATCCCATGCTATATCAAATTAAGTGCTCACTACATGACAACATAATGCATAACAATTGCATTGCTCAATTTTGGTCACTATCCTATCATCTATCGCTTACCCCCATCATTTTTATTTCCATTCCTATCATTTCTTCCTTAATGAATGAATTTTGATTATATGAAAGTGAATTCCCCCCAACCATTTCCCTATTGTTCATTCATCCTTCCATATTTTCCATTTCATTTTTATTAAGTTGTTTAGAATAATATAGATTTGTTATTCTAACCATCTTTTCCAGATCATTGTATTATCATTTCATTATCATTTAAGTTGTTTGGAGTATTATAGATTTATGATTCTAAGCATCTTTTCCTCCATCATATTCATCTATTTCATCAATCCTATTTCTCTTAGTAATTTCACATCTCAAGTGAATCCTAATCCATGTCATTTAGCACAAATCATTTAATCACATCTTTAGTCTTGTTCCTAGCCTTGTTGCAAGCCTTGATCCAAATCCAGTCATCATCATTGGGATGTATTCTTCCCGATCCTTGTGTTGTTTCAGGATATATCATTCCCACATCAACAACCCTCCATCATCATCATCATCAGGATGTATCCTTCCCAATCCTTGTGTTGTTTTGGGATATATCGTTCCCACATCAACAACACTCCATCATCATCATTAGGATGTATCCTTCCTAATCCTTGTGTTGTTTCGGGATATATTGTTCCCACATCAATAACACTCCATCATCATCATCAACATCATCAAGATATATCTTTCCCACACCTTGTGTTGTTTCGAGATATATCATTCCCACATCAACAACACTTCATCCATCACTAATCAATCTTGGCTTCTCAACATGACTACGACAACATCATATTTGTCCTTGAATCCTTTTGTGCTTTCTTTCTTATCATCTCCTCCCATCCATTATCTATTCCTCTTCCCATCTTTTTGTCTACCCATCATCTTGCATCATCTCATCCCTTTCGAGAGCACACCTATGTTCTTTTAAACTCACCCGTCCTCTTGAGGGGGCATCCTCAATCCTAATCCTCATCTCCATGCTCATCATCTTTCTTCCTAGTCACTCCTTTGAATGTCTGAGTCATCTCCCCTAATCTAACCATCTTCTTCCTAGTGCTATCTTTTAATCTTGTTTGAAATGATGCTACTTCATAACACCATCTCAAAGAGGGGCAAAATGTAGACACCTAAATTTGACCATTTACATTTGGTCAAATTTACCCTTATTTCATCTATTCCACCTTAATTAAATAATATTATCATTATTTAATTAATGTCGATTATCCCTAAAATCCTCTTAGGTATTTAATTAAATACTTTATCCCTCTTATCCCCTTTCTTATCTAAATTAAATAAATGGACTAATTTATTTAATTTGGTCACATCCTATACAAATTAAATCTAATATTTAATTCCTCCCCATCTTCTCTCTCCTAGTCACATCCTCCATAATCCACCCCTAATTCTAATCCCCTTGCTAATCCCACTATTAGGATGTGCACATTCCTAATCCTTGATTAGAAGGTATCACATCGTCCAACATTTGCAAGTGGGATTTTGATTCACTTCATTAAACTAATCTCCCACCTAATACCTTACTTGCACAATCTAATCCTATGATTATATCTAATCCCCTTGCCATTTATGGCACCTATCCTTTTGTCCCCTCATTATAAATGATTTCTCCTTTTGGAGAAGCAATCCTCATGCTTTTAAGGAATTTTTAATTCCTTTTTATTCTCCCCATGTCCCTAAGGAATTTTTAATTCCTTTTATCCTTCCCATCCATATTAAAAAGGAATTTTTAATTCCTTTGGTCAACCTTCTCCTCTCATCTTCTCTCATGGTGACAAGTGTCACCTCCATGGTGGTTGAGATGCCTCAACCCTTGATCTTCTCCAAGATCTAATCTCCACCATTCAACCTATTCTCTCCCTTGTAAATGACTAACACTTAGTCATTTTTCCATCTCATTTTCATCTCATGCTCTCAAGCTCTTACACTTACACCATAGCCACACCCTTGCAAAATCACCATTTTCATGACCAAATCATGCTAAATCAAGCCATTATGCTGTTGGATTTAATAAAGGAGCACACAAATCAACATATCGAAGGGGCAAACGTATCAACAAGTTCATCCTTGGAGGTATTATTTGGTATTTTTATTTGTAGGTTTGAACTTTAATCTTTAGCCCTTATCTGAGTGTTTGTTTTGTTTTGTGTATTTTGCTTGGTTTTAGTATATTTCCTTACATTTTGAATACAAAAACATTGCACACAAAATTCCATGTCAACAAAGTGGACTTGGAATTCACTTATCTAGAGGTTCTTTTTGATCATTGGGTTAATACACTTGCATTGTGGGAAGGGTTCCTCCTAGCTTGCCTCCTCAGGTTCATGCTTGTTCTTCATCCAGGGGTTCCAAAAGGCATAATAACAATTCATAGAGATATTCTAGGAGTCACATTGGTTTCTCTTGGCCTCCCCTAGCCAGTCACCCTTCCTTTGTATCTCTTAGTAGTGTGGGTGTGGGCCACCTATTAAGCAAGACGAGAATTTCCTATGCCTTGCTTTGGCTATATTACTTCGTAATGAAATTTGATGTTCAACAATTTAAGGAGCAATAACTTGAGTTAATAATGCAAATACTAGATAAAAATCAATAAATAATAATTAAAATTTCAACTTGAAGAATCAAGATCTCTCATTACTAATTTCCTAATTTTAACTACTTATATATTTTAAAAAATTTATGATTACTTTGACTTGTTCTCATTTCTACTCATTCCTAAACACTAATTAAAGAAATATAATAAAATTTGAAATATGATGTTCAAAAAAAAGTAGGTGATGCACACTACTTATTTATTTCAAGTAATATAAAAAACCTATTTCAAAGTTAGGTAGATCCTCAAAAATTCCTTTAAAAAGAGTGTATGGTATTATGGACTGAAAGTGAAACGAAGACTAAAAATCCGGTTTGCAATATAATAAAATCGTAAAAGCAGGGTTTCCTAGACGGAAGTGAGGGGACAATTAGAAGAGGGTGTAAATTTAATCCATTCTTCAAATATATACATGCCCGTATAAAACCAATCACCTTTCGCCTGGACCGTCGACAAGCTCATAATTGGCTTTTGCCTTCTAAGCTCTGTCTTACTGCTGGTGTTTTGGCTGTCATTTGTATTGCTACAGAATGCATGCATTTCCCACAATTGCACCTGCATATATGGTTTACTTTACACATTTGGACGTATATATTTGGTTTCGCTTGGAAGTTGGTCGCGGATCTTGAGAATTAAAAAAACGTTGAACAAGTCCTTCAACCTAACATTTGGCTTCTCTTTGCCTCTCTGGGCTTTTCGGGTGCCATAGGTTTTCTTCAATATTGATGCACCAGTGAAAAAAGAGCCATGATGGGTATAGATTGCAAGGGGATTGGATTTTAACCATTATTGGTCTGGTAAATATGGACGCAGAGGAGATGGAGATGGTTTCTTCTCCACGTCTATGGCAGCAACTAGTATTAGAATTGACAAAAGTGTCACAAGCACAGAAAGATCCACCTCTCTTGTGGGCAGTTGAAGTGAGCAAGTGCCTGGCAGGAGCAGATTTAGACATACCCAGTGTGGAATTGGGCCAATTGCTGGTATCTCATCTGTGTTGGAGCAACAACGAGCCTATGGTATGGAAATATGTTGAACAGGCGATTGCAACCCATCTTTTGAGTTCGTTGCATATACTGTCCTTGCTGACTTCCAGGTATTTTAAATTTCTTTAGCGTAAGTTCTTATTGGCTAGAAATTAGACCTGCATTGTGGAGTTTGAAAATGCCCTGTGTCTTCCTTTCTCAACATAATATGATTGAGGTCAAGAAATCAGGGAAAACGTCTACAATTGGCGTCAGGGCAATTATTATTTCCAACCCGTTTACCTGCAACTTATGATACGGCTAACATCCAACCTTCAGAACGAGGGCATTGAGCATAATCAGCAACCCACTCAATTTTAGTGTAGAACCACCTATGAGCTCGTTTATCCAATTTTTGGCGCCAGGCAAATCATCACTATCGATCCGCTCGCCTCTATTGAAGACCCACTTGCACACTGAGTGCTGACATCCAACCTTTGGTATGAGTGGGATTATCATTACAAACCCACTCTCTTAGATAGAGATAACATTCAACCTTTAGGAGCAAGGCATTTCGGCTCCCCTACTTTACTTACCTCTGTTGAAAAGGGTTTATCAACTAGAGCTACCATCCAAATCTTTGGGATTCATCCCTGATGCCCCATCATCCGCACCACTCGATTCTCCTCACTAGATAGAGATGACATCCAACCTTTTGCATTAAGGCATTCATCTTCACTACTCTCCATACTTCTGTTGAAGAGGTTTTTTGTCGACCAGAGCCACCATTCTAGCCTTCATGCTTGACGCCCCACGGAATTACTTCTTTCTTCTTTGGGAAAAGCCTTAGTATTTACCTTCAGCATTGTAACCTGCGTAGTTGATTTAATAAAAAATGCTTTGCTATGAATGTATTTGAATTTACATGTATCGAGGTTACCAAATATGGTGGATATTATTATATCCACCGTACCTTTTTCGATGTTATTATTCAGTTGTATAAAAATGTGAATGAAGCGTGGGGATGTCAAAAAATATAGAATTTTCTTTTTTAAAAGACATAAATAATCATAACTCTGGCATATGCCTCTTATGATAATTTTTTTTGCTTACATCTTTAGAACTATCTATGCCTTTGTTTTTAATTCGATATGGACTGTGGAAATGAGGAAATCTAATGTCTTTGATATTATTTTTTAGATATGTACTTATCTTTTTTTGTCCTGCACTCACTGTATTTTTTCAATAGACTCTATTCTTCTCTGCATTTGTTTTTAATTCTTTAGAGTATTATTTTTTAGATATGTATATATCTTTCTTTTTCCTGCACTCGTTGTATTTTTTATTTTTTCAATACATTGTATTCTTCTCTGTACTTGAGGTCTACTGTACAGAATATTCCATAAGAAAGCTGCTGCCATGCCATGCACCGTGATAAGATAATATGACCATCTCTTTTCCTCAATATCTAGTTACATCTACCCTGTGTTGGAGTGTAGACTAGCACAAGCCTATATATGCCCTGGAATATTCTTTTCTGAAATATCCTTGATTAGGGATATTCAATATTTCAATTTGATTTCATTCAACAGGATACCAATGTTTAGATCTTATTTCAAATCAGGTCTATCTTAACAGATAATAAGCTTAACAGCATATGCAGAAATGAATTGTCAATCCTTGCAAATGAATAGCAATGCGCAATAACTGTTTATCCCTCTTATTATAGCAGAAGATCACACTTACAGCCAATTCAGTTGCTAGAAGCCTAGAACAATAACAGCGATATTATTATAAGTATAACAAATTCATAGCAAAGGGGGTGCTACAGAAGTCACCACCAAATTACAACCCCTAGGCACTAAGAAAGAGCTGCTTAACTCAAACAAACAGGGGCTGACAGGAGCTGCCTGAACAACAAATCAATGAAGCTCAGATGCAATCCTTGAGTCGAATTGCTTAACGCTGGATAGGGATTTTTGTCCACTAGCCAGCTGTGGGGATCAGGGGGTTTTTGTCCTCCAATCTCCAATGACAAATGAACAGGAAGTCCGATCTGTTTGAGGAATAATATCATAAAAATTGGATGATGTCGTTAAACTTTGACTTAGGTTTAAATAGGCAATTGAGCACTTGCTTTCCCTCCAAAATACAAATTCAAAATATATTTTTTCTCTTCAGGGGGCTCTGCACGCACATCCTTAGCTGACAACATTTGAAGGAATAAAACTTGATTAAACAGTACCCAAAGGGCCCAATAATCTGGGTGCACATACAATAGGATACACCAAATTATTACAAAATCATTTCACTAATTTATTTTCCTGAGCCTATGGGAAGTGGAAATAGGATTAAGGAGCATCCAATAATCTTATGGAGAAAGGGGACATGGCATTTTCTGAGATATTGTGCTTTCAGCATTTTGCTGACAGCTTTCCTCAGGCCTTTCTAGTACTTCTTTAGGACCTTCCTTTGACATGCATCATTTGAGAGTTTTATTAATCTATTTCATTGTTTAGGGGCAATTGTACTCATTGTATATTTATGTTCTCCTCCCATTCTCTGTTATAGTTGCCAACTGTTTATCGTATTGGTAGCATTGCATAATATATGGTCAATTAATTACGTCCCTCTTCCCCTGAATGTGGATTTGAATATCTGTGAAAATTAAAATAAGTAATTAATCACATTTATCCTTGTGATTTGTATTTTCATCAATTAAAGAAGTATTCAGCTTTATACGGATTACCATCCAGTATAAATGTTGTAACTGCTAATAATTAGCATTGATGTGACATGTTTATTGCTAGATTTAAAGCATATGTTGCATTTCCAGACCAGAGAGATTCTGTTGCCACTGGTCGGTGTCCAGGGAATTGTCTCTGCAAATCTACATTATGTTACCAGAAAAATATCTGCAATCTTTAATATGTAGTATATCTAAAGAGAAATGCATCACCATTTTTATTTGGTTTCAAATCCCCAATTTTTTTTTGAAGGGCACTGTTGTACTGCTGATGTTTCCTATGCCATATCTAATCACTTTTTCATTTCAAAATTTAGCATGGAACATAATGAGTTGAATCAATAGACCTGTTATATCTGAGAGTGAAAACAGCCCCTAATATTCAATTACGGGTTTTTCCAAGGAAGCTAGTTTTTTCTGGGTAGTTATGTACAATTTACATATAAATGATTTGATTCCCTCTGTTCCACCAACTTTCCAGGACAGGGAAGGGGATGCGGATGGTGGGCCGTCTTTCTGGGACAGATTTTCTTGAGGCCATTATAGGGGATGGCAGGGGATGGCTATATAGAAAATAGGAATTTAAAAAAAAATATAGGGAAATTCTAAATATTCATATGATAACATTGAAAAGGCATTCATCATATACATTATAGATCCTTAATACACAATATTAGACTTGAATTAAGAGTTCACATGAGGGTTGGACAACAAACGTCAAAACTCAAAATTTAATTGCTTTCATAATTCATTGTCAATGTGCATATGATATATACCACATATATAACCGCCTCTACATATTGTGTACCCAGCAAGAGTATTTGCCTGACCAGATAAAAAGAGTGTTGAACTTACAAACATATAGATAGATTGATAGACAAATAGATGGGTGGTGTTTTCTGTTTATTGTCCACTTAGTTGAAGTTGGCCTATAAAAACATTAGTCACTAGGAGATGTGGGATATGAAAATGGGGCGTCATTTTCAAATGACGTATAGGTGTACGAGAAAGGTTATGAGTATGACTTTATTCAACATATTTTGTTTTTAAGTTTTAAGCTGTCTAGTTACTTGATGTAGGATATGCTATCCATGATTAAATCTTATAGTTGCACAATATTGTAACTTGCCAAAGGTGGTAAAAAATGGAGTAAGGGATAAAAGATACATAATTTTTTAGATAGCTAGAATATTTTTGAACCTTATTTCTGGTAGTCAGAAATTTGATCAGTATTCATTTTCTTTCTTTTGGACTATTTTTGAATTTGTGAGCTGGTCAGGTTCAGATCTTAAATGGTATCCCATGCTTATTAGTATGTTTCAATTTAGAGTTCGTCTCTGAAAATTTCTACAACATGGTGATATACACTGGTTACCAAAGGCCACCAATCTGAGAGACCATACACCTAATCACATATAATCACCCTAGTCTCATGAATGGTAAAAGGCCAACAATATCACATCTGCATTCATAGCAAGGTTGTTTGTCCTACCTGATTGTTTTCTTTGTCTAATCATTGTTTTAATTGTTGATTGTTTAATTTGAATTAAAAAGATATGAATTTTATTGCTTTGCTGCTTGTTACCACATGAAGCTCATAATGCAAAGCTTTGATAATGTTTTTAAAACTCCAAACGGCTACCTACCTCTGTTATTGATGTGCAGGACTAACAACCTTGTGGAAGACAATTTGAACCTTTAGGATTCTTGTATAATGAATAATCCTGTTCTATGGTGGATTACCACCTTAATTACTTGCAATTCACTGAAATGGATATTATTATTTGTCCTCAACTCCTTTCAATAGTAACATAGTCAAGTATTTATGGAAACATCTAGCATATACTAAAGATAAGAATATTGGTGTTCCAAGTTTTAACATTGAGTACATACCAATCCAGTTAGAGATATTGACTCTTATATTTATTTCACATTAGTCTAACATGCTTTTACTTACTACCTAAGCATTGTTACATAAGACTAGTTACAGGTGCATTCTATGTTTATAGGATACTGAAAAAGTGGGCACCTATGAAGCTTAATTCAATTGTAGCATTAAATGGCATGGAATTGTTGATTTGGCAATTTTGGGTGGAGAGGAGGATTATCCTTGTAGATATAAAGTTATTTTATAAACTAAACAAGAGAAATGTCTAAATGTCACCTTTACCTTAAAATAATTAAGGATAATCCAAGTTGTGGTTCCTTGGAGCCTCAAACAAAATTGAATTATAAATTCTATTAATTAGGCTTTCAAAAAAGAAGATTAAAATAATTATTTTTTCATTTTGGACTTAAAATTCTTTTTTGGCTAATTTGCCATAGGAATGACCAGGCATCCTCAGGATGGTTGGGGGACATTTGAGATGTTTCCAACCATCTTAGGGACATCCAGTTGCCCCTTTGTCTCGAGAATGTTTCGGGGATGGCTAGGGTATTTTTTCAAAAATAAGGGACAGCTCAGAGATGTTTTCAAGGTGTCCCTGGAATGTCCTTGGTATGAGAATGGTGAAAAAAATCTCAAGGACGTGTCCTTGGGGAACATAGTTGATTCCATGAGATTTGAATGGTGGCTGTTGGATGGTAAGGGTGAAAAATTCGTATTGTTAATTGAGTTTTGCTTGATTATTTTTCACAGAATCAACACTGTAAATGTAGCTAAGCTAACTTCTTTGTTGCCTAGTAATTGCCATGCTCTTGAGATTAAATCAATTTCACAGTTAGCCATAACTTACAAGTTACATCCATATTTGTTGTTAGGAGCTATCTTATTCATGTTAATGACATGGTTCAATGGGATTAAAATTTTTCACTTTCATTAAGCCGATATTCAGATAAAATGCAATTTGTTAATTATTACTTGGACAAAATATGTCATTTGTAACCTGCATCTTAGATGAAATAATACTATTTGTTTATTGTTGCTTAATTCAGCTTTTTGGACAAACTACTGTTTGGTGATTGGTCCCAAAATGAAGTCAAATTATTTGCAATTTCTAGAATCATGTTTTAGAAAAATTCTATTTAGAGTCTTTCATTTGCAGCATTGAGGCTACATTATACATGCTACATAAATTAATTGTGTCCCCTCTGTTTATGCTTCAGCTTGCAATTTGTTCTCCAATGGGTATATGCAATCTTTTGTACTTTTGCTAGTAGTCCCATTTCACTACTAGTCAGGAAGTTCAAACGTCCTGCACCCACACAAAATCATGTAGCCTTTATGGAGATGCGGTTTGGTGCTTGATTGTCCTCTCTTTGGGTTTCCTCCTTTGTCTCACCACATATATATTCACATCTTCACTCACAACTTCAATGCCATTGTCTAGTTGCCTCCCTTCAAAAGGCCTCTCATTGTCAAGCTAATCAACATCTTCACAACAATTAGCCCACCATGTGGTGATCCTCATGCTTTGCAAGAATGTTGCTTTCATGGTATACATGTGCACCCCTAGTATCCAATTGCATGACAATTAATTGAATCACCCTACATAGAGCTCCTCATTTCCTCTATCTCCATTCTTTTGTACTAGGAGTTTCAATTATAGTATCTCTCTTGTCCAGTCCATATGTTGTTGGGATGCTTCCTCCCTTGTGGGCATCACCCTTGATAAGCTTAGTCTTTGCTATCTTTTTGCAATCATTTTAGGCCTTTGGACTACCCTAGATGGAGTCCTTGTCAATATTGGGAGTAACTCTGTTCTTGCATGCATGGAACTTGTAGTTCTTAAGTTCCCTTGATGCTGTTGCTCACTTTCATGTTTGTGTCCCTTTTCTTCCTCTATCTGTTTGTCATACTGTTGTAGTATTTTTTGTTTCTTAAATTCTTGTTTCTCTTCATGCTTTCTTTTGGATTCTAATAGCATCAGGCAATACGGTTGGCAAGTTAACATTCTTTTTGCATTCGTTCAAAAATCAGCTTTTAAGGTGTATGTTGACAGAAAAACATTGACCAAAGTCCAAGGTTTTATATTCTATTTTATATGGTAAACCCTAGTGTGATGCTGTAAAAAGGGAGAACTTAGATATGCAATAAATACTAACCAAATTTAAAGAAATTATATACACACACATATACATCAATATACGTAAAATTGTAGATTAATATACTTCAATAGCTTATACATGTTCTTATAATTCATTCCTCATGCTTTACTCTCATATTATCATCTTCTTTATTCTCATACATGTATATGTCTTATATCCTCCACACTTCCTTATTCTCACACATATATAATTAATAATTCATATGATTCATGCTCTTATCTCCCATTTTTCCCTTTCTTATATAGCCTCACAATGCCTTTTCCTTATATTGTTTCATAATAACTCTTATTTATCTTCTTCCCATGAACTTACCTTTTCCTTTATGATATTTATCTCTTTTATAGCTTACTTAGGCTTATTATGGTGTACTTAAGGCTATTCGAGTGGTATAAAATGGCAATGTGAGGCTAGGAATGACCCAAACTACATGTGTAGTAATGTACAACCACTTGTATGCTGCCAAAATTTTCCTTGCACCTAAAACATTGTCTCATCTGATAAAATTGCTTGTAACCATTATGCATATCTAAGGTTCAACCATGATGTCCTTTCTTGCTTTGGATCTTCATCTATATGGATGGAAATTTGCACAATGCCTCTTTGTTGTTGTGACATGTATCCATTTTATTTGCGTCTTTTCTCTTATCATTTACTTATGGGATTATGTTCTATGAAACCCCTTTGCTATGCTAGCTATCCTACTTCCAAATTAAGGGAAGTATCTTCATCCTTACCTTAATCTTTTCTTTGAATCTTAGTTGATGTGGTCTTGTCCTTGTAGACATCTTCTGTTTTAGTCTGATTTTCTCAATGAATTTCAGTTGATATGGTCTTGTTCTTATAAGAATTTTTCTTTTACCTTTATTTTTTCAATAGACCTTAATGGGAATATCCTTGTCCTTTTAGGCATATTCTTGTTTGCCTTTATTTTCTAAGTAGACCTTAGTTAGTATTGTCTTATCCTTCAAAGCTTTAAATTTTTTAATCAAGGACCTTTCTTCTCTTTTCTCCGGTCTTTGGTTTGGTACCACACTAGTAGTTTGTGTACTAATTTTTGGAAATTCCTTAGATTCCTTATGTTTGTCTATCTTTGCCTCAAATTATCTTCTCAAGTCTTTTGTTTCCTGATCTCTCTAATGTTCCATAAGTGGCACTAGGGATGGCATGTCCTCAAGGAGGGTCATCTCCTTTGGGGATCTCTTGTTGTGGGGGTTCAAATCCTTTGGGATTTCCTTATTCTATTTAAATTTGTTGTCTACCTTCTAAAATGATTATTGATATTCATAATTGTGTAATTACAAAGGAGAGGAATACTCCTTATAAATGAAATTACAAGACGATGTTTCCAAAACGAAACAATTGTTAACTGAAGAAAACTAAAGCTGAAAAACTGAAAGATGCTAAAACATACTAAAGCAAACAAAAGTTACTAAAAACTCACTAAGTTAACTAAAGTAAACTAATGACTAATAAAAGCTAAGATGACCATTAATATTACATTTAATATTTTAATACCCTCCCTTAATGGTCATTGTACAAACAAAAAACTAAGTCTACCCATATTCAGATGTTGTGTTGGTCATCAAAATGCGTAGTATGTAGATTCCTTTTGCTCAGTATGCTCTGCCACGTGAGCACTTTGCTGAGACGCTTCCTAGTTGGACTTCTTGACCAATCTTCCCACAGTAATGTCAAGTGATAGACTTCTTGGGGCCCTCCTCCGAATTGCCTTGTCCTTTCTGCTGAGTGGACTTGCCTTTGCCAAAGTCCTTGGCAACAAATGCTTGTTCAACACTAGGAGACTCACTGCTGCTCCCAAATTGTTTCCTCCACCTATCCTGCTACAAAAGCTTGTTGCACACTCATCAAACTTCAAGTCAACATTGGTGGATGTAAGTTGAGCAATTCGATGAAATGCTCATTGGAACATGGTAAACTTTTCAAAGTGATCACCACTATATCCTCGTCTTCCATCTTACGACTAATGGCCTCCAGTTGATCGCGAATATTTTTTATTTTCATCAAGTGCTCCTGCAAAGACACTTGGTTACCCATCGTAATAGAGAAAAGCATATTCTTCAGAAAGAAAGCCCTTCCCTTGTCTGAGGTCTCATGAAGATCTTTCAAATGGTTCTAGATCTCCGTAGTAGATTTACTAGATGGTATTTCTGGTAACATCTCATCGGCGACAGATAATTTAAGAAGCATAACTACCTCCCTATTACCTCCATCATACTTGTCTTGATCCTTCCCAACAAAAGTGGGATGAACTTCTGTACCTAGGACAAGCGCATCTAGACACCGGTACTTAAAGATGGTAGGAATCCTCTGCTTCTAAGTGTTGTAATTCTTTCCAATGAACCTCTATGTACTTTCCAACATAACATTGGACAAAGACGCCATCCCTCCCATTTTCCAAAGCACAAAAATCGAGGTAACACTGTGATCAGCTGGCAAAACATTAGACAATTAGCTAGCACAACTCACGATTTTTCAAAAATCGTCTAAAAAAGTTCAGAAATTGTAAGATTTTTTAGAAAAACCTTCAAAAACTCTAAAAAAGTAAGATTTTTTCAGAAAAAATCCTCAAAAAACTTTTGAAAGACAGCAAAATTTTTATAGAAATTTTTTCAAAAACTCTAGTAAATTTTTTTCAAAACACTCTTTGCATGATTTTTAATTTTTTAACCAGAAAAAATCTTGTCAAAAAATTGGTTTGAAAAACAACTCTTTAGGATGCCATGAAAATTGGGAAAACAGGTCCACAAACTAGAAACCCTAGGCAGAAAAAAAAATGCAAAACCTGATTTGCACTATCTCACATCTAGAAAAACGATAAAAAATATGCTAGAAGAAAATTCGTCACAAAGACTGCAGAAATGCCCATGAAAATGCAAAAAATGCCCAGAAAAAATCAACAATGGTGTCCAAAAAGAAATAGGCCCATGACTCCTCAGGAAATTGCGCCCATATAGAACCCAGTTCACTGAAAAACGCCACACATAAGACACACGAGCCCATAGAATGCTCAGGAAAAAAACGCTTTTTTTTGAAACGCCCAGGTCACAAAATAAGTCTGTGATTTAGCAGAAATTGAATGCTCGAAACTTTAGAAAAGTTTGAACGCCTCAAAAAAATGGAAATTAGGAAAAAAATTGCGCTAAAAAATGTCCACGAACAGAAAATATGCATGATTTTTTTTTCATGTTAAAAAAATCTTTGATTTCGTGCAATTTGCAAGAGAAAAATCGCGATTTGCATAGAAATTTTTTTTCATGATTTCTGCAAACAGGAACCCACAAAAAATCTGCAAAGAAACCCTTCGAAAATCTCAGCAAAAAAAACCCTTAAATTTTTGCTTGAAAAAAACCACAATTTTTCCTTCAGAAACCCTCAAAAACTTTGAAAAAGATCCTCCAAAAAAATCTTGAAATTTTTTCTTTACAAACCCTTAGAAAATTTTCGACCCTCAAAAATTTATAAAAAAATTTCTTCAATTTCTAAATCTAATCAGGTTCGAGCCTGAGCTCTAATACCATGAAATGATTATTGATATTCATAATTGTATAATTACAAAGGAGATGAATACTCCTTATAAAGGAAATTACAAGACAATGTTTCCAAAACGAAACAATTGTTAACTGAAGAAAACTAAAGCTGAAAAACTGAAAGATGTTAAAACGCACTAAAGTAAACATAAGTTACTAAAAACTCACTAAGTTAACTAAAGTAAACTAACGACTAATAAAAGCTAAGATGACCATTAATATTACATTTAATATTTCAATACCTTCTTCCATAACTTTTTTCCTAACCTACCAACATCTCTTTCTGTTCCTATTATTCACCTCATTAATTCATATTTTCAATATATAAGGTGTTTCCTCTTTATAGGGTTTCTCTATAGTCTCCTCCTGATCCATCAACTTCACGGACCTTGCATTTCTCGAACTTTTTCTTAGCTTCATACTCACACCTCTTGTTGTTGGCTGCCCTTGCTCAAACACCCTTATCCTCGAGAACATCCTCATCTCTCCCTCTCTCTCTCACACACACACACTCCTAAACACTTCTTCATCTTTTATGGGTCCCTATGCCATGGCCTTAAATTTTCTACCAACTAGTGATCTCCCATCATTTTTTCTAACTACTTGTTAACCCAAATTTTAAACTCGACAAATTTTAAACTTTTGAGTCAAAATCCTTAAACTGAGAGCCTCTTAGTCAAAATTATCTCAAATCATCCTCAAATTCTAAGCATGTTGCTAGTCTGAAGCAAAATCGCTCATCATCCATGTTCCAATCTTCAGGGGCAGTGGTGAAATTCATGAAAACAATTAATTTTGAAAATTGGTGAAAGATGGTACAAATTCCTTCAATGGGGATGTTTCTGGGGGTATTTCAGCTAATGTGACCAGTCTTGAAGTGTTGACTCTTCATAGGTTGAGATATTTTAATGCTTCAATTTTCTATGCACGCAATTGTGAAAACAATTAAATCTGTATTTTCAGAGAAGCTGGGCAAATTTCACTTAATGGGTTTCCTCATATTGGCATTTTGAACAATCTGGCAAATTTTCATGCAAAAATATGCAGCCAATAAAAAGTTATGAAAATTTTACTGTTGGACAAGATTATGGATTTAAATGGTTTTCAATGGCAAGGGCAAATATTCATTGGGATTATTTTGTGTCAAAAATGGTTGAAACATCATCAAGATTTAATGGACAGAGGAGGAGTCTGCATTTCATGTCATTGTATTTTCCAAGATTGTGGATTAATTACTTATTTTAATTAAATAAGTAATTAAAAGCTTAAATGGGAAAGTTGGTTGAAGTTTAAAATGAAGTTGTTCAAAGTCGCAACTTAAAATTTTAACTTAGAAAAGTAGGTTGTGAGTTTGCAAAATTCACTAAAATTGCTACTCACAACCCAAATTTCTAACTTCATGAAAAAGTTTGTGGATTTGAATAACTAATTTTAATTGGTTATTCCTATTTTGAGGGAAAGTTTTCAAAAGCAAAACAAAAGAAAAAGCAAAGTGGAGTTGGCATTAAATTAAAATCTCATGAATGGCTCTTTTTCCTTCTCTTTTTTGGCATCATATTGAAGGCAACTGAAGTTTAAAGAGCAGTTAATTGTTCATTTTCAAACATGCATTCTCATTGCAATTCAGTGAAAGCACAGTTCGCACCCATGTGAGGATAGATTTTTGCAAAAGTTAATCATTACTTGGAATGCATGCAAGGAAGTGTGACATGGATGAGAATTATTTGGTAAATGTAATGTTCAACCCCAATTTGCTTTTTCTTTTTAAATTTTCTGATTTCTACCAACTTCTGTATATTGTTTTCTGAGTTTAGTTTTTCTGATTTTTGCTTGTTTGATTTTTTCTCAAGTGACATTCAATCAATTAAGCATACTAAACAGAATGCAAGAAAATAATGGCAATACTTGCAATATGAGAATAGCTTCAGGCTTCTAATATTCTCAGAAATAAACATCTATCATTCATCAGATTTACAATCTTGAATGTTAGAAATAATAAGTACTAATTTTCAGACCTGGGAAAGAAAGCACCACACAGCAAATTCTGATCCTCTTCTTTGGCTTGAAAAAACACCAATGTTGAGAGCTTTCAAAAACACTAAGAATGATTAACTTTCAGAGCTCCCAAAAATCAGTCTTCAATGACTAGTAAGTGCAGATTTACAACCATTGATATCAGAACTAAAAGATGACTTTCAGACCTGAGATAGAGAAGCATGACAGCAAATATAAAGCTCCCCAAAGGCATCATACAGCACCAAGGTCCTCACTTAAATTCCCTTGCTTCCTAATGTCAGAAAACACTGCAATCAGACCACAGTAATCAGTGGTAGTGGCCTGTAACAACTCCTTGTAAACTGATTATGACTCCTACAATGCCACACCACCACACTAGGTTGTGGGTTTTCTTGCAAAGCACAGATTGCAAGGTTGTCCACCCTAAGACCTCCAATTTCCTGAGTTATCTTCACAGAAATTTCCGTCCAGCACTAAGAGAGACTCCAGCATAAAGGCACCAAGCAGCAAGGGCGATCTGCTCTAAAATTTCCAAACTATCTTCAAAAAATGCAAGAAAATACTAGTTGGGGGCGCCTTGAGGAGAGAAAATCATGGAATCAATACCCATTTAAAATGCTCACTTCATTTTGGAGATACGAGCCAAAATCCAGATTCAGGCCCTAACTGTAAGTGCCCAGAAAAAATCATTAAAATCACCACCCAAAGAGTTTATTCTTCACCCAAATCAAAACCAAGATTTAGCAAGCCAATCCAATAATTTCTCTTAAAAAATATATCAAAAATCTTCAATCCAAAAGTTTGAACCAACAACTGTGTAGCACAAATGAAGCCTCTGAATGAGACCTCCAATAACCCTCCTGATGTTGTCTCTCAAACACGGGGAGAGTGTGATCTTCAAAGGTTTTCGTCCCTGCAAACCCTTGTTTCCTCCAAAACCAAGCTTCCAGAGAAAGATCTATTCGAGTTTCATAATCCCAACTTGTGCAAATGAGCCTCAAAAAGACCTTTTATCTTACTTTGTCCAGCAACCCTAAAAAACCCACTTTACAAAAGCCTTTTGATTTAATTTAAATTTTTAATCCTCTCTTCAACTTGGGCGCCTAAAGAGGAGACATTTAAATAATATATTTTTTTTCTTTAACATAAGCCTTTTTAAATAAAATTGACTTCTTTTATTACCTTAGGCTTCCATCCCCTTTAATGTTGAAACAATTTTAGCTTTTAGCTAGAAAATTGCTTGTAACAAAAGGAGAAGATTACAATATAGAGGAGTAAATTATTGTAGACATTAAATATCCACCTACCAACTACTGTAGATATAGTTGACCATTATACAATATCAGAATATAATATTCTAACACCCTCCCTTAATGGTGAATCGTCTAATTAGCCTACGGAAAACAATCTGCAGGTCTTTTGGTCACAAATTCTTCAGAACACTCTGTTGCTATGGAGACCCTCCCTGGATCTGCAGAATGTTAATGACCAAAAACCGTCAAGAAAAAAATAGAGAAGGCTGCCCCCTTCTTTAGAATGCTATGCAACAAGAGACAAGAGCTTGCCACTGACTTTGCCACTTGAGAGGAGTCTGCCACCAACCCTCCCAGAATCTGCACAATTGCTGACTAGAAGTCATCACAAAACGTCCAACCTGACATTGGGTAACAGAGCTGTCCCTCCCTGAAACTAGAAACACACCGAGAACAACCGCCATGATTTTGAGGGTAAATCGACAAACCATCGAAACTTTTGCAGATGAGCATGACGCCCAAGAACAGATTGCAAGAAGCTAGTTGTGCAAATGTTCGCCCTATCAATGCCAAGTGCGACCAAAACAGACTACAACAAAGTATGATTTTTGAGGAAAAAAATTGCCAAACCCAAGATTACAAATCATCGTTTTTTTTTTTCAGAAAAAAACGGTAAAAACCAAATACTGGAGAGCCCTCCCGAACAACAGAAACCCTGACTAGGATATACAGGAAAAACTCTTAATTTTTTAGGAGAAAATTATAAACCCTCCCAAAATTTTTTAAGGGAAAAAATTATGAAAACCCATACAGATTTTTTTTAAGGGGAAAAAATATTAAAACCCATACATCCAGATTTTTTTTTTACAAGGGAAAAAAATTTAAAAAACCCAGAAATTTGAAGAGTACCCAGAAAATGTTGCTGAAAACCCAAAAAAATTTCTAAATACCTAGAAAATTTCAACACCCATTTGCATAGCTTTGGAGGAACGAACTTCAAGAAACCTAGAAAAATCGGAGACTAACCCAATTGAGATCTCGAAAAACCCACCAAGAATCTGCAATAAAAAAAAAAATCACCTTGAAACAGAGGGTCAAAACCCTAGTCGAACTTTCTGGAACCTTAGGCCGCCATGAACAAACCAAAAAAATGTAGAAAAATGTTTGCAAAACGCAGCCACCAAAAAGAGGGAAAAAACGTGCAAGTTTTGCAGACCCAGAAAAACAACTTTCTTCAGAAAAAAATCACAGCTAGAAGTAAATGACGAGTCTACAGAAGCCGACTAGACACTAGATGCGACTTAGATTCAATAGCAGATTGGTAATGCCCTTATATTGGAAGAAAGAGGGCGAGGCGATACTTAAAAACACGGGTCGCTCATAGAATATAGTCACGTTACAGAGGTTGACGAAGAAAAAAACGCGGGTTTGTGTTCCTCGCCCAGAAACATATTACAGCACTCGCACGACTAGAAGAAACCCACACGGGTCGCGCCACAAAGGATAGATATCAAAAAACGTGGGCAAAAACCAGACGCGTTTTTAAAACGGAACCTGAGAAGCTTCAAAGTCGCGCACAAGAAGATTAAAGGAAGATTAACAGAAAACGTCTTTCAAAAAACGCGTGCAACATGACACGCGACTAGGAGCCAACAAAGAACGTGCTAGGAGCAAAGAAAAACGCGTTTGTTGAAAAATCACGACCAAAGGATCACACGAAACAGAGGGTTTAATCGCGCTAGAAAAAAATGCAATTCTCAGCCATGAAAAATTCAGAAAACCCTTGAGTAGATCCACGAAAATCTTTCCTAGAAAAATTTCGGCGCCCAAGAAACTTATACTCTTCTCAGCAACCCACGAAATTGCAAATTCTAAAACCCTAATTTTTTATTTATTTTTATTTTTAGAAAACCTCCCAGAATCCTAAGCCCTCCCGTGAGGGAGACTCAAACCTGCTCTAATACCATGAAACAATTTTAGCTTTTATCTAGAAAATTGCTTGTATTAACAAAAGGAGAAGATTACAATATATAGAGGAGTAAATTGCTGTAAACATTAAATGTCCACCTACCAACTACCTACCAACTACTGTAGATATAATTGACCATTATACAATATCAAAATATAATATTCTAACAAATGCAATGTAAACTACTTTAAAGGCTTTTAAAAACAACTTAAGTTGATTGCACTAGGCGAAAGGGTACTTTTTATGCACCGTCAGGACCCTCAACAATTAAATATAAAGTTACTTTATAATAGACCTTTTTTGAAGCATAAATCAAATATTAAAATGATTTAGCCTTAGTAACTTTATATCAACTGAATGTGCTGCTGTGACCCGCTTGACTGGGACCCGTTGACCCAAGTTGACTTACTATTTTTAGTAAGTTCTAAAAATAGTAAAAAATGCCTTGAAGCTTGGACCGGAGAGAAGACTGAGGCGCACGAGATGGCTCTCCGAAGACCGAAACCCCACACCAGAACCCTTACAAAAAATAGTGTGCCTGAATCAACCCAACTGAAAGAGGATGTCGTAAAAATGGGGACATTACAGTCCACCCTTCCCAAAGATTGCTTGTCCTCAAGCAATGCCAGTAAACTCTACAAACCACATCCAAATCCATGCCGAAACCTAAAATAATTCCCGGGTCCCAAATAATTTTGGGTGGTCTGTAGCTCCAATGGCTCAACTCCCTGTCCTGTAAGGCATCGACACATGAAGCCTCCTGAAAGTCACCTGCAAGTAGAAAGATGAGACACCACCAAAACTCAATCCATTCCTCAAAAATAAGTCTCTCCAAAGAACCAAACGGAGGTGCCACCGGAGTAAACTCTGGAAAAACAACACTGGCTCCCTCATCCCAAACAATCGCTGCACTAGAACTCAATGTGATCCCCGGGTTCCAGGTGAGTCTCAAAAAAATGATAACATGTTGAAGCTGCGCCACTCTGATCACAACTAGCAAACTAACATGCTCAAATTGCACCCACCTCTCATGTAACCCAGGAAAGTAATCATCATCAACTCTGCAATCTACCAACCAGGTGTTGTGACTTTTTCACACATCACCCCATTCAAAATGGGGACCCCCTAATTATTGCTCCGTTCGAGTCTTTTGGGCTTTGTTTTTTCTGTTGTCTCTCTCTGTCTCTTCTATCTTTCCGGGGATGTGCCTGTCTCAATTGAAGTTTTGGCTAAGTCTGTAAAATTAGGGTTTTGAATCTTCCAGTTAGTTTGAAGTCAAATGGAGTGAATAAGTTGAAATTTGAGTTTGGCAATACAGTCAACATGCTTCCAACAGGTCCCTAGCAAAATTTCATTGAATTTCGACAACTTACTATTTTTAGTAAGTGCCTAATTTGGGACATTTTCTCAACACTTTTGAAGTTCCGATCGTTACACTGCATCTGGGGCACGTCAAAATGTTTGTTTGCAAAATTTGAGCCAGATCTGACAACTTTCTATTTTTAGCAAGTATCACTTTCAGAAGCTGATTTTAGGGTTTACATGCAAAGTTTTTTAGTGCATGTTTGGAGAATATTTCTGGGTTTTCTGAGACCTATGCATTGGTATAACATGCAAGATGAGATGATAACTTTCAACACTCAGCCTTCAGAGGCTATTTTTAGGGTTTGCATGTTGGAATTTTTTACGCATGTCTGGATATTCTTTGTGGGTTTTTCGAAAGCTTCGCAGTCGATAACATGCAAACCAGGATCAGGACCTTTTTCAAGAGTTGTCTTCAGAGTCCATTTTTAGGGTTTGCATGCAAGACTTTTTAGTGCATGTCAGGGTATTCTTTATAGGTTTTTCAAGAGCTACGCAGCAAGGTGACATGCAAATAGAGTTGGTCACTTTTTCAGGGACTTACTATTTTTAGCAGGATCACTCCGGTAGCTGCCCAGCACTTCGGTATCACGAACAGAGCGACATGCAACAGAAACGGGGTTAAACGAAGATCGTTTAAGCAACATGCAAGTCAGATTAGGGTTTTCAGCTTCGGGACCTAAAATGAGGGGTCAAATGCTAGAATCTTCGAAAACCGGTGAATCCCATTGCGATCAGTATCTTTCAAGCTATCCACTGGTAAAATTTGAGTGCAATTCGAGCACTTACTATTTATAGTCAGGCATTTCTGAAACAGGCTATAAATAGTAAGTCAGCAGTAGGCGCCAGTGCGAACAGGCAAGTCATTCCATGAGGATCACACCAGTCAGGTTTCAAGTTGAACGAAGTTGCAGAAGTCCTGAAAACAAGCGGTTACTATAAATAGTAAAACACCCCCAGAAACATGCTATAAATAGCAAGTCAGCATGAGATGGCAGTGTGAACAGATCAACTTGGTCATGAAGATCCTGTGGTTGAAATTTCAGATCAATCCAAGCTTCAGAGGGCTTACTAAATATAGTAAAATAGGAGCGAGCAAGCCAGAGAAATGTCTAAGTCTGAGAAATTTCCTTCACCCCCTGTGAAATGCACCCAAGATGAGACTGGCAGGAGAATAAAATAAAGTTTCAAGTGTTGAAAGTCCTGCTCACCCCCTCAAATGCGCCCTCAAGGAGAAGAAGCTATGAACCAACTTCATAGGTGCTAACATATGGCGGAGGAAAACTGAACTATAATTGAAAGTAAATACAACTGAAAGCTGAAAGAGGCGGTGAACTAGCCATAAAGATTTCCGCTCAACCACTTGAATAGTGGGGGGAATACTACAACAATTCAAACTAATTCATCCGCTGCGGCGGGCATCCACTCAATAGTGGGAATTTTCCACTTTCTAGTGGGTGACAAATGAAAGCTTAAAATGTCCTTTATCCACACTGGCAGTAAACCATTCAGGGGTTACAATGATGTGAATTAATTACAACAAAATGCAGCAAATTAAAGAACTGAAACAATACTACTGTTTTCAAAACTCTACTATTAATTTGGCACGAATTCCAATGTGCTCTTGAAAGGTACGACCTGCCTGAAAGGGCAATTTTGCTTGAAAAAATCATACACATCAAAATAAAATATGATCTTCTCCAAGATTGGTCGCCATGTGCTTAGAAAGGAGAGTCAATACCCATAACCAAAATAAATTCATATCAAAAGTTGCAAATGAAAATCTACTTCAGCTGTGTAACAACCAACAAGTACAAAACTGATAAAAATCACCAATTCCTTCACTTTGATGCTTAATATGCACTTCTGAATGAAGCACACTCCCAATAGACCATCTAGAGAACCATAGTTTCAGGCCTAAAGAATGGAGTAAATTTGCTAAGCTTTCCCTTAGCCGGATTCTGGATTTCAAACTAGCAGCATAACTTTACAATATTTTTCAAAGATAAGAATGAAGGCTCAAAACATCAATAAATAAGCATTAGTTGGGCAAATGAAGCAACTTGTAACTCCAACAAGAAACTGTTCAAATTCCCCAAGGGACGCCACCTCTCACATATTCACTTTATTTTTTTTGAATTAATAAAATATTTATCATCTTCCTTTAGGCGTCCATTTTCAAATTGCAACAATAAAACATTTATCAAAATATTAAATGCTCAACTAGACCCTTTAATGTCCCCTCTTTAAAAACAACTTGAAGTCATCAATCCTAAGCGTGGGGTACAACTTAAAAACATGAAATTGACTAAGTATAAAACTTAGTCCAAGGAGATAACCAAAACCAACGCCAATACTGAAACTGATGGATTGCCAAAAAATAGCATGATGACCTGAGTTGAATTGCTGATGAAGCCACTGCCAAAATTAGACTTACTAAAAATAGCCAATGCCAAAAATAGTAAGTTCACCTCTAAACCAACAAAAAGTTGAACTGAGCTAGAAGCAAGACTTATTGAAAGTGGAAACCCTAAATTTGCACATTTGAGTAGCCTATAGATTTCCGGAAATAGGCTAAATCCAAATGAAGAGCGTAGGGCGAAATTGGGCACATTACAGTCCGCCTTTCCTAAAATTGCTTGTCCTCAAGCAATGCCACAACACTCCAAACTGATCCCACGATAACAAATAGGATCCTAGGGTCCCAAGTCCATCTCTGGAAAGTCCCACCATGCTGATGCTGCTCCACTCTGATCATAAAAATGAAATCATTGCACCATAATTGCACAAACCATTCCTGCAACCTCAAAGTGATAACATGCTTGAAATTCAAGTTGAACAACATGGAAGAAATTGAATCAAAATCTAGCAGCGTCTCATGCCCAATAAACTCTGAGGAATTAACATCTGCAATGTCAATGTCAATCACCATTCTGAGAACAAAGAAGAATAATCTAAACAACTCAAAAATATTCTCATTGACATAACTCCTCAAAGCATCAAACCAAATCACAACAGCAAGTGTGACTCCATCATAGCTATTTGCAATGGAAAAACAGCTCTTTGCAAAGTCTTAGCAACTGCATCCTCAAAGCTCCTTAAGGATGTATAATGCCTGCTCTGAGTAATTCTGACATATTCAAGAAAATCTCTGAAAACTTCCACCAATCTCTCCCCCAAAGTCTCAAAAAGTTGAACCAAATCAAGTAAAGGTTCACTAACCCAAACATTAGTGCAAGAGATTGTACAAAGAAAGCCACTGGAAAATAACTTGAACACCATCCAATATTTATCCGAATCACTATGAAACACCATTACCCACTTTTGAAGCCAAAAATCATCACTGATAAAAGATTGTGAAAAGAAAAAATGAGTGTACCAGCTGCCCATGAAATCTGAAATGAACCAATTAAGGTCTGATTTTAGGAAAATCAGCGTGCAAGGAATTGAACAACTGCTGCAACACTGAAAATCAGCGTCAATTATAGCACAACTGCTCATGCCCAAGGCTGGAAACATCCTCTCAAGAAACTCCAACCAACATTAAACCTTCCTTTGTTCGAAATATCTCTCCAATTCACTAGTTGATGAGTAAAAAGAACCTTCGAATGCTTGGTGAAGATGGGGACAACATCAAAGAATCTGAAAATTGAATCCTTATCTCTCCAAATATCCCTCTTTCTACTTGCAACAATCCCCCTCAAGCTATGTTGAGAAGTCCAATCATGAATTCCCAACAAAAAATAAACTCCAACACATTGGGAAGAATTCCCAACATAATTCCAAGAGTTATAGTGAAAGACTCGTGCACACCAAACCATGTAACCAGTTGCAACCATCAATACAAAGTTTGAACCTTTCATGACCAACATTTTAGAATAATCACTACTCAACACTGCACAATCTAGAAACCAAAGAGCCAAGTCTGAAAATTCTCCCACAATTTGATGCATCTCTCCAAGACCTGACCTCATCAACCATCTTAAGATAGGTGGTACTCTTCCATTGGTTAATGCTGAGTGAAAACCAGCTAGTTCAAGTTTGAACACCATTAAATGCTCATTTACTATCCATCCCAAGAGAGTGTTGCTTGACATATAGAATGGATCCACCAACATTATCTTATACTTGACTATAAAATTATGCATGTCAAAAACATAAAACTTCTTACCAATGCCATCCACATAGAAATTGTCAATCAACTCATAATTTAACAAATCATGTGAAGATGGTGGATTGTTGTACACAATCATAGAAACAATATTTCCTTCATCCCTTTCGTTGGTGTCTTCATAGAATTCATGCACATCTTCTTCAACTATTTGCTTGACCTCTATTAGCTTTGTATTAGCTTCTTGTTCCATAAGAGTGGCTGCCATAGATGATTGATTTTTTGCTTTGCAAAAAGAGTGATGAGCTAAGGTAAGATCAAGGCAAAGACTGTCAACCTCTTTCTCCTTCTCTTGGTAGGCATCATAGGTCTCTTCTGCAAACTTAATGGCATTATCCCTATCTGAGAGCAAATGCAAATAATTTGTCTTTAATGATTCCAATGCTTCTTTGATAGTTTGCAATTTGGAAAGAGTGACTCCTTCAACTCCATTCTGTCTCTCTTCAAACTGAAACTTCCAGTAGAGTTTTTCAACAAAATTGTGTGTGCTATCAAATCTTGATAATGCTTTAACAATTTTTACTTTTGAAACCATTAAGTTATCTTTCAAAACTTGCAGCTCTTTAGGCCCATGATCACAATCAACAAAGAAGCTTTGCTCATCAAACATCAACTTTTCTGATTTATTTTCTTTGACTTGATTCTCAAAATCAACTTCCTTCCTAACAACAATATCTTCAAGCAATGAATCATTATTGATTGATGCTCTTAAATTCTTGGTAGCAACATACTCTGCTTTAGTGGCTGCAACCACCTTGAAGGAATCTTTATGGAGCTTTGCCAAGCAAGCTTCTTCATCAAAGACAACGTCTTCTCCAATGATCTCATAGCTTGCAATACAAAATGGATTTTGAACTTTATCAGGATCAAAGGGAAATTTATCCCACTCAGGTTCTTTAACATACCTTGGTGCCATCTCACCAGGATCCCAAATGCAAAAGGGTTGATTGTAATGATCAACAGGAAGGTGCTCATGATGCTCCACTTGGATTATTGACACTTTGAATGAATCACTTACCATTCCACTTAAACTGATATCTTCAATTATAGCTCTCTTCACGGGCGTGGTTTGATAACCAAACCCAATGCCACCCTTGTCACTATCTCTGTATTGGAATAAAGAATCATCAAAGCTGGCTGCTTTGAATACTTTGTCATGTTTATCTTCTATGAAATTATCTTGAGTAGATGTGTTGCTGATTTTATCATTAGTACCCACATACATACCAAAGAAATCTTCTTGGACACTTGTCATAAATTCTTCATATGGAATTGGGTCAGCAACAAGTAGAGAATTATCCTTCACTAAATCTTCAACAAGAGGAGGTAAAAACACATTGGAATCACCATCAGCAATATCACTTTCGTAATGGTCATAAGTTGGTTCAAAGACACCATTAGTATTTGCTTCATCTTGCTCTTCTTCAATGTACTCATCCCACACAACTGTTCTACCAGCATCTTCTGTGAAGTCTTTTGTCTCAAGCTCTTCATCGGATGAATCCTCATTAGGACTCAAGACTGCTGTTATGCTCTTTTTAACAAAGCAATCTTCATTATTTCCCATCTCATGCAAGTCTATGGATGTATTTTGGGACTCTATCTTAATCTCCTCATTTGCCAAAGTATCTTCGTCAAGCACACTATCATTTTAAAGCAAAATGTGCACCTTTCTTGTGCCATCTTCAACACTAGTTGATTGATTTTTCTTTTCAATTTGCTTACATGTGGGCTGCAACCCACAAACCGATACTTTTGCTTCTTCCTTCCTTGATTCTTCAACCATGGCAAGTTCTGCTTCTCTTTTAATTTTTTTCTTGATGTAATTGACCACACCCACTTTTCCAGGATTCCTAATCAATACACAATTTAAGTAGCAGTCAAAAGAAACATCATTCTTGAACTCATCTGACATGCTTTGATATTCTGCATGGAATATGGAAGCATCATGTTCACATTCCCTCATGAACTATTCGGCAAATCTGCTGATGTCCATTGTGGAAACACTAATTTTTCTGTTCTCCCCAACAGGATGGCAGGAACTTTTGCTTTGATACCACTGAAATGTGCTAGTAAATTTTTTTTCTTGAATTACACAACACAACTAGCACTACACCAAATGGATTAGCGTTAGCTTTAAAAAGGAATCAACTGAAATTGCACTCAACACCAAGAATGTGCACACAAGATCCTTTGAAAGGCGAGGTGCTAACATATGGCGAAGGAAAACTGAACTATAACTGAAAGTAAATACAACTGAAAGCTGAAAGAGGCGGTGAACCAGCCATAAAGATTTCCGCTCAACCACTTGAACAGTGGGGGGAATACTACAACAATTCAAACTAATTCATCCGTTGTAGCGGGCATCCACTCAATAGTGGGAATTCTCCACTTTCCAGTGGGTGACAAATGAAAGCTCAGAATGTCCTTTATCCACACTGGCGGTAAACCAGCCAGGGGTTACAATGATGTGAATTAATTACAAGAAAATGCAACAAATTAAAGAACTGAAACAGTACTACTGTTTTTAGTTTTACAATGAAAAATAACTGCAAATTTCAAGTGTTTTTACCATCATTACAACATACAATTAAAGGATGTTTTTTTCAATGAAAAACCTCTGAAATAAGGATGCTAGAAGCCAAAATCAGAAAACTATAACAATTTGATATATAAATCTGCAATCTGGAAATGTCTATCAGCAATTAGAAAAACCAAACAAATGCTCACAACTTCATCATATTACCTCCGAATTGATTGAAACGAAATGCAATGGCTCTCTAGAAGGATGGCGACCCAATTGCAATGAATATCTAGCATCAAAACTCTACTATTAATTTGGCACGAATTCCAATGTGCTCTTGAAAGGTACGACCTGCCTACAAGGGCGATTTTGCTTGAAAAAATCATACACATCAAAATAAAATTTGATCTTCTCCAATATTGGTCGCCATGTGCTTAGAAACAAGGAGAGTCAATACCCATAACCAAAATAAATTCATATCAAAAGCTACAAATGAAAATCTACTTCAGCTGTGTAACAACCAGCAAGTACAAAACTGATAAAAATAACCAATTCCTTCACTTTGATGCTTAATATGCACTTCTGAATGAAGCACACTCCCAATAGACCATCTAGGGAACCATAGTTTCAGGCCCGAAGAATGGAGTAAATTTGCTAAGCTTTCCCTTAGCCAGATTCTGGATTTCAAACCAGCAGCATAACTTTACAATATTTTCCAAAGATAAGAATGAAGGCTCAAAACATCAATAAATAAGCTTTAGTTGGGCAAATGAAGCAACTTGTAACTCCAACAAGAAACTGTTCAAATTCCCCAAGGGACGCCACCTCTCACATATTCACTTTATTTTTTTTGAATTAATAAAATATTTATCATCTTCCTTTAGGCGTCCATTTTCAAGTTGCAACAATAAAACATTTATCAAAATATTAAATGCTCAACTAGACCCCTTAATGTCCCTTCTTTAAAACAACTTGAAGTCATCAATCTTAGGCGTGGGGTACAACTTAAAAACATGAAATTGACTAAATATAAAACTCAGTCCAAGGAGATAACCAAAACCAACGCCAATATTGAAACTGATGGATTGCTAAAAAATAGCATGATGACTTGAGCTGAACTGCTGATGAAGCCATTGCCAAAATTAGACTTACTAAAAATAGCCAATGCCAAAAATAGTAAGTTCACCTCAAAACCAACAGAAAGCTGAACTGAGCTGGAAGCAAGACTTACTGAAAGTGGAAACCCTAAATTTGCACATTTGATTAGCCTACGGATTTCCGGAAATAGGCTAAATCCAAATGAAGAGCGTAGGGGGAAATTGGTGACATTACAGACATTACATTGTCATATTTTCCTATCAAGTCTAGGAGACAAAGCTGACAATGGAGACAAGCAAGGTTGCAAGAAGACACAAGAGGAAGGGCCTCCATCATCCTCTTTTATCCATGAAGTCGATCGGGATAAGAAAGCTATATATTGCAAATATTATTTTCTCACTTTCGAGTCAAAGAAAGTTAGGTTTTGATCAATTGCTCCTAGATAAAGTTCTTTTCTTTACACTTTTTCTCATGATTTGGTAAATTCCTCCCCTTGAGAGGCATTCTTGGCTTAGTTGCCATGATTGAGGGTTATCTCTTTTGTCATGTTCACTTGAGACTTGCCTTTGGCCCCATCCATTGGGGTATGCTGCATCTAAGAGTTTGATGTGGTATTTTACACTTTGTTAACTCTAATGGGATTTGAATGTGGGTTCCATGTGAAAGCCCATATGCTTTTACCAATTGAGCTCATCTCACCTGACTCCTTGTGCCCACTTTGCGTGTTTAATCTAGAGGGTTTCTTGTGAACAGCATAGTAATACTTCGTACACACCTAGAATTTCGCACCCTAGGCATGCATATGCAAAAAATTTCAGCCATCTTTGGAAGTGATTCAGTTTGAATAGGATGATGATATGATAAAGTTGAAGAAAGCACCTGAACCATGTTATCCTGCTCCTCATTTAAACATCAATGTTATCTTCTTTGATCAGAATTTATTTACTCTATAGAATACTTTTTTGAAGTCCTTTCAAAAACTGCATCATGTGAACCAGATGCATTTGGGAGTTCTATTGGTCTTCCATTAAGATTCATGAAAATCCAAGGATCTCTTAAATTTACACCAGGAATACATGATTGCTATCATAATTGATATTTTTTCAGTAGCTTTGTGATGGCTGTACCATTTGTGACATCTGCAAAACTTACAAAATTTAATGAATGGATTCTTTAAGGTTTTTTAGTTTGGAACTACAAGAAATTTTTTGGCCTATAACTTAGGCCTTATGTTGTGTTTATAATCTATTTGGGTTATTTTGATGGCTGAAAGACTCAATATGATTTTTTTCTAAGTGCTAACTCTTGTGTCCTGATTTGCCAAGTCTTTGAAGTATTAACAAGTTCAATGCTTAGACTGCTTATACTAATTTGAAATGATTGCATCTTTATTTCTTTCATGTATTGTCATGCATGCAATTTAATAATTGATTAGTTTTTCCCCTAAGTTATATATGCCTGTGAATGCTTTATTTATGATAATCCTATTTATATTGATTTTTTCTGACAACGATGCCATTTGGATTTATTTTCAGGGTGATTCCCTATCGCCAGCCTCAGCCAGAAGCATACAGACTTTATCTGGAACTTCTTAACAAATATGCATTTTCTTCTGCTTTGGAAAATATGGCATCATGTCGAGAGATGTGAGTACTATTTTGTAAAGTTCGTTTCTCATAATGACAATAAGAACAAGGCTTAAGCTATGTTATATGTGCCCATGGTTGTAAGAAATATGGTATTTTAAAAAACAACAAAGCGAACCATAATATGATGATCCTTGCTATAGAGATTTTATATGGAAGGGCAATGGAGCATTGTGTATTCTTCAAAATAATAGGGAGATAAAGTTTCAAACAAAGACAAATGGACATCTAACTTATATCCAACAAGTGCCTTGAAAAGGGTTATATTCTTAGAACTGAATATTGTTTGCTTATTCAGAAATATCTTTCTATCCCTCTTCAAACTTTAAGTGTGCAACTTATTTGATCAAATTATAATAAACTCCCCTGCTTGCTAATGTTTTCATTAGTAGTGATGGGAAGTTTTATTTGAAGCATCACAAATTGGGCCTTTACCTTGCTATCATATCTTGTATTTGTTTTCATGAATTTGTTCCTTAATGATTTTGATGAATGCAGACTAAAAGTACATATTGATGTATCTGATTTGCAAGGTATCTTGTTGGCAGTGTAGCGATCATTTACGATGTTAAGATGAGTATGGAAGATGTATTTGTTGGTAAAATGAATACTCATTTTTGAAAGTGTAAGAAATCAAATCAAATAATTTAGGAGAACATAAATTCATTATTGTACACAAGGATATGCCCCCAAACCTTGCGACGTCGTTTCCACATTTGTTTCCGGGACATCAAGATAGTAGCGACATCCCTTGGCCGTCCCCTATCACCATAATTTTTAGAAACTTATCTTCAAAATGGGCTCTAAGTGTGCCTCCATCTTGGGGACGTTTGGTCACTCTACATCGAGATGTCCCCATTTTTTTTTACTTTAAAAGAACATTGAAAAGAACAAAAATAAATTAGGGGCATGGGGGTCCCACAAGGCCTCCCACACCCCTTATCAAATAGTAAACCTTCCCTATAACTAATCCATGCTTCCATTTGTGACTCACACTTTCTTATGTAACTAATTAACACAATCAATTTACACTTGCAACTTTAGAGAGGAAAGAAAGAAGAGGAATAAAATATTGCTCATCGTTGCATTTGTTGTTGTTGTGTGTGATCACTCATTGCCATGTTAGCTACAATCACCATGGAGGAAATAGGGGCTGTTTATTTTTTCTAATTTTGTCAAAGATCTTAGGGCATCTTTTTTGTTGCTCCAACTTCTTACAAATCAGAATCAACAACATGGATTCTTCATAAGTTTGGGTGGAAAGAAGTGAATGTCAATGAATTATGTGCTAGGGGTTGTTATAGAAAACTCTTTGGAATACCCTTTAACATTGTCAATGCTTATGCAAAAGGCTTGTTCAAACCCTCAAAACCCCTATTGCAATGTGTGACAATTTTGGACAAGACAAGTCAAAAAATTTATGGGGGAGTTGAGATTTGTTGTGTCATATGCAAAATTGATTTCCATGTGATTTATTATAGTGTTCCATGGCGATGCGTCCCTCCCCCCTCGCACCCCCCCACCCAAAAAAAAATCCCCATATTTTCAGGACGGGGATGTCTCAAAGACTTGGGGACTTGGGGGGGATGTCCCCCCACCGCCCCGCCACCAATTTTGTCATCTCCAAAATGCCACCAAGACGCCAGGGATGCCGAGACGTTCTTGAGACTTTTGGGGGACTTGTAGGAGTCTCTTGACCGTTTTGGGGATGCCCACGAGTCTCCTCTGGCCAGACTGCTAAAAGCAAACTAAAAAAAAAAATCAAACCTTTTTTTGAACTTCGTGCCTAAGGTTGAATCCAAATGGCCTATGGGCTCCACCCAAACCCCACAAACTCTGTAAAATTGCCTCCTATCCTCATTTTAATTCACAAAATCAAATCAACAAGAAGTTAAAGAGTGTGGGTGTGGCAATAAGAGTTGCAAGTGTAAGGTGAAAGAGTATAAATGGAGAGCAAGAAGGTTGAGGAGGAGCGAGAAGAGGAGTGACACCAAGTTAATATTCACTTCAAAATTCAAATGTCTAAAACTAGTTTGACTAAATTTCATTTGTAATTCTTATACTTATACATCTTTTTATTACCTTTTTTTTCAAGTACTATATGTATTTCAGCGCTGCCCCCTTTTTGCCACCCTGCCACCGTCCTCCTCGCCGTCCCCAAACTTAGGCCCTTGGTCCCCCCATCCCCACGTTCCCCCATCAGGAAACTCCATGGAACTATGGATTTATAGTAGGGTTGCTCAACATTTATTATGTGTGAGTGGATATGTTGTTAGTCTTTGTGGAAACATAACCTTAAAAAAGAGGATTGAATTGGGGCTAGATTGGTTAGGGAGGGTGAGGTAAGAGTTAGAGGTGTGCCTCTAGAATTTGTGGTGGATTATTCCAATATGCTGTCTACTACTATGATGGATTTTTGTGAGGGGAGAGGGGTATCATAGAGGAAGAAAAAGGTCCTTGATGGTTTTAATATCATTAGGGTATTGTTGAACATTAAAGTAAGTGAGAAGGTTGATGCTATTGTAGTCAAATTCTTCTATGCTCATGCCATCTCATTTCATGTGGCATGTTTCCATATTTAAAAGAAATGTTGAAAAGGACAAAACATGATTGGATCCTCATATGACCCTTGTAGAAAATTGATGGTATACCACCCTCCTTGACAAACAATATTTGAGGTGATTTTTTTGATGGGAAGACATGAGACAAACATGGATAAGGACAGGTTGCTCCATTATCATGAATGGTTGGACTGTTATTTTTTTTGTTAACCAATAAATTGTTTGTAGGGCCTACTCCTATTATAAAACATTTTTAATAAAAAACCAGAGATATCCTCTTTATGAGAAAGTACATAAGCTATAAATAACAACCATAGAAATCGTTATCTATACTAATCTAAGGCTGATCCCCATAAACAAGAATAGCCAACTGAAACCCAAATCTTTCCTCACTCTAATTGCTCCCAATTTACTGTGGGAGTGAAGAATCATAGTATGAGAATCCTTATCTTTTTTAGAGGAATCTTTTTTCTTCTATAATACGGTTCAAGCACTCTTGTTTGTGGGTACATGATCAACCATGGCGGGCTTGGAAGAAATTTGAGTAGATTCACTAGGGGAGTGGGTTGTTGTCATGCCCCCACTGAAATCCTTTTCAAAATAGTCTGCAGCAGTATGGGCTGCTAGAAACCCATATTAGCGCCCAAAAATAAAAATCACTAGGAATAATAATTGGAGATATATTAATAAAGTTAATAAAGTGGTGTTAGAGTTTGGAGATAAAAATAATTTAATCAAAATATGTTTTACCAAAGGAAGTGATGGTATGAATGTTGTGACTCCTTCAACAATAAGGTATAAAGGGAGGCCATTTCATTGATGAGAAGAATCAATTGGAAAATAAATTTTATGTGTCTTTGCAAGTAAATATTATAGCCAAAGAGGATGAAACCCCTCCAAGGAAAATTAAGAGATTTAAGGATGAAAACTCTTAACTTCTCTTAGCAAGTTAGTGGACAAAAACCCCCAACTTGGGTAGACATTAGAGACATTCTGTGATGTTCCCTTATTTATTCAAGATAACTTTGCTTCCAATCCTCTAATTCAATGCTGGATTTCCAAAATAGTACTCTGCTTAAAAGACTCAGATATAATTATTTATATTGGAGAGACTAATTTTAATGAATAAAGTTTCTTTATCTCATGTATAAGATCGCTGTTTGTAGATTTTGATAACAGTGGGCCAAGAACTGTCACCCAGCCTTGATGTCATCTTTGATTCACCACCTACAGGATGCTCATTTAGTGACAGTATTATCCACCATTGTTTGATAAGAATGGCCTCCTCCAGTGATGAAGATAGAGCCGGCCACATGACTGCTATGGATTTCCGCTTTGACTGGTTCGGTTTACTCTTATGATCAATTTGAATGCTGGTAAATCTGTAGACTACTTTCTGTCTTCAAGCAAACGTCCTCTTGCTCGCCACCTTCTAGATCTTCACTCTTTCTGCCTTAATCGTCTTGAATCTGTATGAATTTGTAGATGGTTTTCGGCTTGGTAATCGTCCTCTTCCTTTGATCACTATTTCATGAATCTTTCCTTCTTGATTGATCGATTCTTTCTTCACTCGTTTCTGATGTTCCTACTAAACTATTGACTTTCTTCCTTGATCATTGGCTCTAATTCTTGACTTCCTGATTTGATGATCTCCTTCCTCCTAGCGCCTATTTGATATAGGAATCCAGAGTCACGTCTCTCAACCGTTGCCTTTATGCGTCCCTTTCACTGCTGTTTAAACTTTGATTAGTAAATAAACAAATGACAAATCTTATTAGTATGTAGCTATATCTCAATATATATATATATATATTATATATTATATTATATCTATTAGAAATAGAGATGTATTAAGTTGATTCTCTAAATACTTCCCTTATGATGGGGACATCACACATTCATAGCTGCAAGTTTGAAGGAAGATTATAGCAGAAAAACCAAGATAAGGTCCATTTTCGGAATTATTCATAGAATTATAAAGCTGAATATTATAATAAAATTCATAATTTTATATAAAGTAATATTTATAGATAGTATACTATTTATTATTTTGAGTTAGGATTACTGTTTAAGGCAAAAAGAGGAAATGTTCTAGAAAGGGACATTACAGTTGGTATTAGAGCACAACAATATTACTAGCCTGAGGGTCTAAATCTAGTTAATGTAGTGGAGCCAAAGGGCTCAAAGGGCTTTGGAAAGAGAAAAAAAAATAGAGGCAGCACTACCAAAGAAAAACAAACAAATTAGTGGTAAAATGAAGATGGCCGATCAGGATGAGTGGAAGATGTTTATGGAACAAATGGCTGAAAGACACAGAAAAATGATGAAACAACATGAGGAAACCAATCAATTACTCATTTGAATGATGCAAAACATGAATAATTCTCATGGACACACACAAAATAATGGGATAGGAGGTAGTGACACTATTTGGAATAGAGTAGCCATAAATAACAATAGAAGTAGATTAACACCACATCCTACTCAACCCACATTTCTGCCTAGAACAAAACCACCCCAAGAAGAAGAATCATATCAAGAAGTATTTGAGGCTACATAGATGAATATTCGAGGATTGATCATGATGTTAGGCATGATATTCCTTTCATACAATTATGCAATACTACAAATGGATCTAGGGGAAGACAAACCATGCCGCAAGGCAATAGAGATCTACAACAAAGATTAAGCAAGATGTCACTTCCCACATATGATGGTTCAAAAGAGACACAATGAGAGCTTGGGTCCAAAAATTGGACACATGTCTCTCACGTAGTCCTATGATGGAAGAGGAAGCCATTAAGTTTTTTATTCTTCATTTGGATGGGATTGCATGAGTGGTGGCATCATGGAATTGTCACACAAGGACATCAACGTATTGCAATATATGCTGAGTTTACACAAAGACTTATAGATAGATTTGATCAAAATCATTTGGAGAGGCATTTCAAAGAATTAACACAATTGAGGCAATAGGGATCAGTAGAGGATTATGTGGCAAAATTTAAGAGAATTTCAGTCATGGCGATGGATGTTACAAAGGAAAGATTCACTTGTTCATTGAGGGTTTGACGAAGTCACTCCAGGGCTTGGTGAGTGCTCTTGACCCTACATCTCTAAAAGATGCAATTCAAAAGCATTGAGGTTGGAAGTTCCTACGAATAAGAGCAAGTCCTACTCCAAGAATGCACCACTTGAGCAACTTAGGAAACCACTTTCACAACCTAAGTTATTACCTCCAAAGGAAAGCCAAGAAGAAGTCACTAAGAATGAGCTTTGAAGGAAAAAGTTGTGCTCTAATTGTAGGGAACCATGGGAGCCGGGTCATAGATGTCAAGGAAAAGGACAAGTGCGTCATATAGGAGCAATGATGGATGAAGAGTTTGAGGAGGAAGAACCCAAACCCAAATATGTAACAGAAGAAAACCGACTAGAGAACCATAAGTAAAGTTTACAAGGGGGACATGGCAACACTTTCAAGGGCACCCAAGTATCACCCTTTTCGAATTCGTGGTGTTTTACAAGGTCTTAAAGTGACTGTCTTAATTGACAGAGGTGCTACTCATAACTTCATTGATGAGGGTCTAGTGATGAGGATGAAATTAAAGGCTGAAAACTTTGAGGGTTTTAAGGTAGTTATGGTTGACGGATTCATTACCCCTTGTACAGGAAGGATTCAGTAGGTGGAGATCACTTCAGGAAGACACCAAATAAGTGAAAATTTCTATATGGTAGGCATGGGCGATATAGATGTAGTTTTGGGCATTCAATGGTTACTTTCTCTGGGTAGATACTATCAAGATTTTCAAAAGATGGAGCTATGTTTCCAATTTAATGGCAATGAGGTGATTCTGCAAGGACTATGAGATGGATCTCCGAGGGTTGTGACGGCCAAAAGGATGGAGAGAGCATTTAGACATGGGAAACACAATGTATGATCACCAATAAACATTCTCCCAAAGAAGGGAAGACCACTCATATTGATATTCAATCTATTCTAGACAACCATAATGTGGTTTTCAACAATATTCCATTGGGATTACCTCCTTAGAGGGGTTTTGAGCACACCATCGAACGAGAAGAGGGAGAAAAACTAGTTAATATCATGCCTTACCACCACGCAAAGAGATATAAGGAAGATATTGAGAAAACAATTAAGTAATTGCTAGATACGGGGCATATACAACCTAGCTCTAGTCCTTTTTTCTTCTTCTGTAGTATTGGTAAAAAAGAAAGATGGGACTATGAGAATGTGTAGATTATAGGGCATTCAATTAAAAGACTGTCAAGAACCGCTATCCTATCCCTAGGGTTGATGAATTAATTGACGAGCTCCACGGTGCAATATATTTCTCTAAGATCAATTTGCATTCCGTATACCACCAAATAAGGATGAGGAAAGAGGATGTTCAAACCGCTTTCAGGTGTTATTTTAGACATTTTGAATTCCTAGTCTTACCATTTGGACTGACTAATGCTCTGTCTACATTCCAATCTTGCATGAACTAGGTATTTAGTAAACAGTTAATAAAATTTATTGGTTTTCTTTGATGATATATTGATTTATAGCTATGTTACCGGGTTCGCCCTTGGGAAGCCCGGGTACGATTCGGGTTCGGTCCGGGTTCGAAATTCGGGTCCGGTTCGGTCAAATACGCCTTGGGTATGAAAAATCCACTGTGGGTCCGACCAGGGTTCGGAACCTTGATTGTGGGTTTGACCAGGGTTCAGTTTTTTTGAACCCGGTTCGAACCCGGGTAGAATTTGCGCCCAGGCAATTTTTTCAACGTGTTTTTGCAATTTTTAATTAATTTTTTGACTTTTTCAACGTGTTTTAAACATGCAACAAGCTACAGCAGGGGAGCTCACTTTTAAGTTTTAGATAATCCACCAAGGTATTCAATTACAAAATTAAAAGAAATTTTTATTCTACAAATGCATATATCACTGTAACATTCTCATTCCCAATGAAATTTGTAGTTTTAAGTATCCTTTAGCTTTACTACATCTGACATAGTTTACCATGCAGTCTTTCATTGTGCACCTTTCCATCTGAAATGATGGGAAAGTTTAATCTTCTCCAAGAGGCATGGAACATGAATCCACGCAAGCAATAATTTTCTTGGAGAGAATCAACAGCTTGCTCACGAGATTTATAATGCTATTTAATTTCCCAATGCCAATCTTCTGTAGCAGAAGCTGGTACTCACCTCTGATCCACAAGCCCAACTGCAAATAATGTTTCCTATGTAATCAAATAATCTTCCCCAATGGATTGCCACTTCTATAACGGAATTCCCTGTTTAGATCTTGGAAATTCTACTGAAACACTTCCCTACAATCAAATTGGATATATATCAAATCTGCTAGAAACATTTTTAATATATAATTAGCATGCAAAAATTATTGATTAATAATTTCTAGTAGATAGCTGTACTAGACTTGCCTTTAAAATATTGTTGTAACATTCTATTGCACCTATTTTATTAAGTTTACTTACGTAAATATATTTTATTCTTACTAGGTTAATAATGACATGTCATCCTTGATTGGAGGCAAGGCAATCATCTGTCATCTCTGCCTCATTAATACTTGATTGATGGTGATTAGATGGTACCTCAGAACCTCTACCTCATCAAGTGGGACCATTGTCTCTACTTGTTGTATTAGCTCCTCGTTTGAGTGAAATTAACTCATATCCTCTTGAACATGTGTCACCATGACTCATCCATCTAAAGGATATGTGTGTGTACAATTTTCCTTTGAATTGCTAATGAATGGAATAGCCATTGTGTTGCTCATTCATATTTTCTCTATTCATAGAAATTAGGTTATTATAATTAGTCATAAAGAATTTTAGTCTTAGATAGATTTAGCTTAGGAAAATCTTACATAAAAATGTATATAAACAATTACATTAAAGTTTTCTATATCATGACATTTGAGTATAAAGTGGTGGTGTATTTTTGCTATGTTATTTGACTATTAATATGGTGGTGTATTCTGAACTTAATTACTGCTGCAAATATGTATATATTTCTGATTTTTATATGTTTTTGTATTGCCGAACCCAAAACGAACCCAACCCCTAAACAAAATTTTCCCGAATCGGTGAACCGGGTTCTTGAACCCAAACCCGAACCCAAAACCGAACCGGTAACTTAGATTTATAGTAAAACTTGGGAAGATCATTTAAGACGTATTGATGAGATATTGGGAATACTTGAGCAACGATCACTATTTGCTTAAGCATCCAAATGTGAATTTGGGATGACTGAAATCTTGTATTTGGGGCATTGTAATATCCCTTGACAAATTGGGCCTTAACTTGCTGATTTGATGCTCAAGGAATATTGTCAAACATTTGTCTTGCAAAGTCTAAACTTGCTATTATAAATTTCTGATTGCTTTGTTTTGTTGTTGCTTGATGCTGATGATGTTTTGAGTGGTTCTCCAATGAGTGGTTCTGATACCACTGTAATATCCCTTGAGAAATTTGGTCTTAAATTGCTGCTTGAGACTCAAGAAATATCCTCAAACACTTTGCCAACAACTTGGTCTTGCTGCCGATTGTTTTGTTTTTGTGTTTTTATGGTTTTGATATGCTGTTATAACTTGAAGATATAACTGAGATGACTGAATATAGACTGCAACAACTAAATGAACTTGAAAATGCAAGCATTTGACTGAAAATGATGATATATATGCAGCTACAGCACTATGGGCTTTTCTACAAACATTTACCATGCATCCTAAGGACTGAAATAACAATCCACAGCTTCAGACATTTTCCCAAACACTTGTCATGCAAACTTAGAATGTAAATGATCACTTTCAGCTATTATGCATTTAGACAAACACTTGGCATGCATATTAGAAATGGAATTTGATAGCTACAGCAAAGACATTTTGACAAACATATGTCATGCAACCTTATATCTCCCTTTATTGAATATATTAACCAAATACAAAATGCTGATGTAAAAGTTTGATTACAAAATTTATTTGCAACATGAATGCCAATGACTGATTTCTTATTACAAACTTGCTCATACAAAAGCTCTAATGGCTGTCAACAATTTTTGGACTTAGTATGCAGACTTACAATGCAAATATATGTGTAAACATCAAAAGGAACCTGATTCTGAGGTTGGAAATGAACAGTAGATGAGAAGACAACAACCTCTGATTTTTCCTTGAATTTATTGTGGCTTTCTTGATGAAATCGCCCCTCTCTAGCAAAGCTGCCCCTGCCCTTTGGCAACTTTTCGTATAAATAAATGCAGCAGTATTGGCCTCCAAAATTATTGTAGAAATGATTGTCTTCGCAAGAGAAAGTGATCCCTCGAATACCCACAAAATTTTGTCCCCTTAGTGAAGAGCAATGAATGAAAATGCAATTCCTCCCATGGCTGGTCTGTAGACTGAAACAAAATTACAGACCTCAAATAATTCACCAAACTTCTCCAAAAATGTTCTCTAATGGCTGCAATTATCTCAATGAGAAAGACTGAAGTATCTCCCTCCACTATCCAACTAAGGTTGATATTCACAACCGAAATTGGCACCTTAGAGTATTCAAACCCTTAGGCAATGAAAGCATTCAAACTCTCTTTCTACCACGCAGTAATGTAAGAAGTAATAAAATCCAAGTGTGCTTGAATGACTAGCAATGAGCTCATATATTTTTTCTAACCCATTTCCAAGAAGCTTCTAGAAAATAATCTTATTTTGTTACTTAAGTGACTTTATAATATAATATTTATTTTAGTCACTTTATTAAATTAATTAAATATAAGGTCACCTTTTAATATTTATTTGTTTGATAACCTTATAAATAACTAATTTAATATTCCACTTAATTTAATTAAAATAATCAATTAGTCATCTTTATGAAATATCATTAATTTGGACAACTTAATTAATTAATTTAATTAAATTATTCTACCTCCAAATTGGGGACATGACAGGCATAAGATCAATGCCCAAAGAGTTAGTGTAGATAAATAGAAAATCAATGCAATAGTAGATTGGCCTCAACCTAAGACTTTAACACATTTAATGGGATTCATGGGACTATGTAGTTATTACAAAAGGTTTGTTAAAGGATTTTCAAGGCTAGCTGCCCCATTAACAAATTTAACTAAGAAAGGTGCTTTTTTGTGGAGCGAGGAGGCACAAAGAACTTTTGACAAGCTCAAAGAGATAATGAGTTCTTGCCCAGTATTAGCCATTCCAGATTTCTTTATTCCATTTGAATTTGAATGTGACGCTTCAAGAGAAGGTATTGGAGCTGTGTTAATGCAAAATAAACATCCAATAGCCTTCAAGAGTCGCAAGTTCAAGGAAATAGAAAATAATTAAATACTTATATATTTAAGACAAAGAAATACTAGTTGTGAAGAACCCAATTGGTTCCAACTCAACCTCTGATGCTAAAACTGACTTGTTTTGTGCTTTTCAATGGTTTTGGTGAATTTTAAGCAAAACAATATAGAAGTGCGCCAAGCATAAAATGAAGATAGAACTGAAATACAAGCAAATCAAGAGCAACTGCAATACTATTGTGGATCTGGCAATTGATACAAGTAAATTGCATACAATAGACGTACTTGAAAGTCGTAAGATTATTTAAATAAAAAAGATCTGTACATGCTAGGCAAGAAATGTTGAATCTGGTGAAAAGCAATGCCCACCTCCAGATTTGGATTTCTCCCACACAGAAACTAGATCAAATGCCTTGTGAGATCAAGGCGTCCAAGATGGAGACAAGACAAGGCCAAAAGGGAAGGCGTTTCAACCTTCTTCACACGCCTATGCCAGAGAAACACACCTCCCAAGGAATATGTACGGCCCTCTGAAGGAGGTGTACGACCCTTTATTGAAGTTGAAGAACTGAGGAAAGATGACGTCCCAGATGAATAAGCCCTTTCCTTTATTGTAAACTGATAAATACTAAACATAAAATCTCTAATGAAGCACATATGGACTCCTGTCTAAAGCCCTCTCAGAAGCAACAATTCAGCTGGTATCTCACAGCCTCACAATCGTAGAACACTGAAGAAGTCTCGTTCTCCAATGGTGAAAAATCATTGTAACCCTTGTCTTAGACAAATGCACAGAGAAGTCAAAAGGAAGCAATGTCAAATAATCATAAAAAATGAGGTCGACTTGCCTCTCTTTTTCCTTATATCCTCAAAAGGCACGAATTCCCAAAATGTCACGACTCTTGCCATTTAAATACATTTAAATGTATTTAAGTCACTTAAATAGTCTTTAAATTCACTTTATCAATTTGGAATTTTGGATGTACCTTTTATGACTTGAGTGATTTGATTTCACTTTATAACTTTTAAGTCATCACTTTATAATATTTTAAGTGGCTTTTTAATTATTATAAAGTCAAATTATAACTTTATAATCTCCATAGTCAATTAAATACTCAACCACTAAAATATTAATATCTTCGTCAATTCTCAATGTTTTGACATGCTGTCAGAAACTGGCAAACACTGAATTGCAAAGGCCTACATTGAACCCAACACTAAACTGAAGGGGTGGAAATGACAATATCCACCAGCATCTGCCACTGAGATCCCCTATCCACACATGTTAGCCTATGAGGATCCAAATAATAGGCTAACCCATCTGCTACCGACACTGACTAGAGTGGGGACATTACACTAGCTATTATGTATGTGTTAGACAAGTTTAGACAATACCTAGTTTGTGGGAAATTTAGTGTTAAGACCGACCATAATAGTCTAAGTTTCTTCTTGAATCAAAAGGATTTAAATGATGGACAACAGAGGTGGGCTAGCAAGTTACAAGCCTATGATTTTAATATTGAGTACATGAAGAGAAAAAATAATGTGGTGGTCGATGCCTTATCATGAAGACTGCACTTATGCTCTATGACTGATATTTCTGTTGATTGGAAAAAATCTATACTCGTAGAATATGCCAAAGATGTATTGGCTAATGATATATTGGAAGGCAAGCTATGAGATGACAATTATAAGGTAGTAGAGGAGCTCATTCTCTACAAAGACCGAATATATCTTGTCCCAAGATCGAAAATGAAATAAAATATTTTAAAGACATCATGATACCCCATTGGCTAGTCATCAAGGGTATTATAAAACATATAAACAAGTAAGGGAAAGATTCTCTTGGAAAGGCGTTAAAGGGGATGTTTTAAAATATATTAGAGAATGTATGATTTGTCAAAAGAACAAGATAGAGCAAACATTTCCAGCCGAGTTGTTACAACCTTTACCCATATTGGACTGAAAACGGAAGAGTATTTTGATGGATTTGATCACAAGGCTTTCAAAAATACAAGGAAAGTATTGTATATTTGTGGTAGTAGACAAACTAAGTATGCTCATTTTTTTATGCCATATCTTCCGAATATAGAGCTCCACAAGTAGTTGATCTCTTCTTCAAAGAAATACTTAAACTACATGGACTACCTAGAAAAATCACAAGTGACAGAGATAGTAATTCATCGCTTTATTTTGGCAAGAGCTCTTTAGGTTGACCGAAACAAAACTCTCCCCAAGCACTAGCTACCACCCCCAAACGGATAGGCAAACAAAGATCATAAATAAGTGGCTTGAAGGGTATTTACAAAATTATGTCATAGGGCAACAAACAAAATGGGTCAAATGGTTACATCTTGGAGAATATTGCTACAATTCTTCCAATCATAATGATTCCTTTCAAGGTACTATACGGGTATGAGGCAATATCATTTGGGGATTTGATTCTTATAGATAGTAGAGTCCTTGGAGCATGAGACTTGGTACAACAAAGTATGGATATTTTAAACACACTAAAAGAAACCTTACAACAGGCCTAATATCAACAAAAGATGTATGTTGATTGCCATAGATCGGAGAGAATATTTGAAGTTGGAGACTTGGTTTTCTTAAGGTTATAAGAAGGATCGGCAAAGAAGGAATAGTCAAAGCAAGTAGTGCAAAGAAATTCAAGCCACGATTCTATGGACCTTATAAGGTTATAAGAAGGATTGGCAAAGTAGCTTATGAATTGGAGTTAGCAGCAAACAGTAGAATGCATAATGTCTTTCAAGTATCTTGCCTCAAGAAGGTGCTAGGTCAACATATTACACCATGCCTAGAGTTACCCCCACTTTATGATGAGGCAAAATTGATTTTGAAACTCGAAGCCATCATTGACATGAGTAAAAAGAAGTTAAGAAATAAGGTTATCTCGGAATATTTGGTTAAATGGAAGAATCTGCCTATGGAGGACACCACATGGGAAGGAGCAGACATTTTTGATCATCTCAATTTAGAATTGCTCGAGGACAAGCAATCTTGGGAAGGGCGAACTGTCATAATCCAGCCAAAATCCTTTTCAACATATTCTGCAGCAATATGGGCCACTAGAAACCCATAGTAGTGCCCAAAAATTAAAATCGCTAGGAATAATAAATTGAGATAATATTAATAAAGTTAATAAAGTGGTGCTATAGTTTGGAGATAAAAATAATTTAATTAAAATATGTTTTACCAAAGGAAGCGATGGTATGAAAAGTTGCGACTCCTTCAACAATAAGGTATAAAGGGAGGTTATTTCATTGAGGAGAATAATCAATTGGAAAATGAATATTATGTGTCTTTGCAAGTAAATATTACAGCCAAAGAGGACGAAACCTCTCCAAGGAAAATTAAGAGATATAAGAACAAAAACCCTTAACTTCTCTTAGCAAGTTAGCGGATGAAAACCCCTAACTTGGGTAGATATTAGAGACATTCATAGCTGCAAGTTTGAAGGAAGATTATAGAAGAAAAACTAAGATAAGGTTCATTCTCAAAATTATTCTGTAAGATCCCCCCCTAAATTTAACTGTTATTTTTTGCAATTTATTTTCCAGTTTGGCATATGCTAGCATTTTGTCAAACTCATGGCATGTTTAATTGACTGAGAGTTTCATTGAGTTTCAGATTTGCAAATAGCATGTAGAATGACCCCAAATGGATAACTTCATTCATAGCATGATATCGAATCATCTAATACAAATAAAGTGTTTCCAGCATTGACATTCTGAGAATGAAATGACAGCAGATAAATATGCACAGCAGCAGGGTTACAATCTATTTCATGAACAGTTTGATTCAGGGAAAAATGCTACAGGACTGAAATGAGCATTCTCAAGTTTGAACATCTTTACAAACCTTACTGGCAGATACAGAAAACAGAATAACAGTCTGAGATATAAATACCAGCTTGTGTGTATCTTTAGATATCCAAGTCTGCGACTGGCAGAGAGTCCCTTCTTCCACATGTCCAAACTGTAGATAAGGCTGGTGCCAAAGGTGGGTTGAATGTCATGTTTGGAACAGCAGTCTGACCAATATTTCATGCACAGTTCACCAGATACACAACGTCCAATTAATCCATGTAACAGATTCAATTACGTCAAACCCAGCTGCAGGTATTCGCACGCCTTCACTCATGTGCAGTCAAGAGATGTGGTTTCTTCCAATAGTCTCAAATCTGCACTTTAGAGCATTGTAAATGTCAATTTCAACTGCCAATTTGGAGGATTAGGAGACCTCAAATAACTGTAAGACCACTCTCATAAATTTCTGAACACAATATGAATGTACGGCTGCTTGCTCAGTGTACGGTGTTAGTTTTATGATCAGATATAAAACTCAGAATTTAATTCAAAAAATCAGACACAATAACACAGCATATACCCTAGGAAAACCCTCCGCTTGAGGGAGAAAAACCCAGCAACAATATATCACTTATATATTATTCAAGAATCAACAATGTCTTGTACAATAAGGCCAAATTCAAGGCCAAGTAAGAGCACCAACTCTAGATGCAAAATACAGATTACAATCTGCTCTCCTTAGATATTGAAATCTGCTCTTAGAAATCTTCGACCTGCTCTTGAAGGAAATTCGCACTTGAAGGAAGGATGATCGAACTTGCTTGATGGTAAAATGAGAAGAGATGGTCTTGTATTTATACATTGCTTGGGAGAGGTTGCACCTCTTCAAGAACAAGGTCGGCCACAAGGAGAATAAATTACAAATTAAATAATTGTAACAACCTATCTAGTCTATGTTTTTAAAAGTTCAACCATCTATCAGTTTCAGCCGAAGAACAACTAACTTGTTTCCATCAACCTTCTCACAAAAGATTAAACTAAATAACTGTCAAACTAGGGTTCCCATTTAACCAATATATGAACTAAGGAAAGGAAAATAACTTCTCTTTATTCATTAACTAATTTCAAATCTTTCTTTTCAGCTGAATGATACAAGTAACTGTCTAACTAATTAACTGCAAATTCTTACAACATGCATTTAACATACAAGAATATCATTCATTGCATAAATGAAAGTAAGCTTAAATAGCATTGCATGTACCTGGATTTATGAGTGAGGAAGAAATACATTTGGCATCATCATCTTGTTATTATACTTGGCTTCTTTAGCGATGAGGGAAAGAGAATTATCATCAGGGGCTTTACCGCCCAACCAAGACCTACTGGTCTCCCGAGTTTCTTCAACTGAAGAACCCGCCCTTCACGAGGGTAATCAACATGGATCAAATTATCATCATGTCTCTGAGCCTGGTGTCATGGTCCTATACCACTAGTCGATCCCTCCTCTGTAGGTACCCCCTAACTAGAAGGATCATTCTGACCAGAAGTATATCTGGATCATGATAGCTGACAATTGCCTAACTGGCATCATACCTTGGCCAAGGATTTTGATATTATTGGCACTACTGTGCCGATGTCTCTGGCACTACTGTGCCGATGTCTCTGGCACTTCTGTGCCGACATATCTGACACTCCTATGCCGTCAGCCCTCTCACCCTTGCTCGACAAGACAATTCGCATAACAAGTCTCAATCTTACCATATCAAGTTAGGTTTCCATTCTTCTCCTAGTTCAAGGTTAAGTCTTAAACTTAAGGATTAATATTACCAGAATTTGGTTTGGTTCCACATCTTGTTAAAGGATTATGTTATCCTTTTTAGAAAGAGGGGTACTCATCTCCAAACTTATCCCATTTGAGAATAAGAATAATCTGCTAATCTCAAGTTTATGAGGAGGGTTTAAGGAGTCTAACTCGACAAAAAGGATTCAGAGTTTAGTATTACAGCATTTTGAACTCAATCTTCTTCTAGAATCTTGGTACATCAATTAATGTCGGCATATAAAGAGGATCCCAGCTCAATGCCAATTCACACCTATTAAAACCATTTGGTTTACTTAAGACGAGATTTGACCTTCAAAGGATTCATCGGATTAACAATACAAAGACTTAGTTCACATTAAATTCCTTCTTTTATGAATGTGGTTTCTCATTGAGCGCAAACATACTGTGAGACATATTCGATTCATTGGGTTTTCAGATCTCAACATTTTAACTTTTAGTCTATGCCACAAGTCTCGGTAGATGTATTTCTCTTAACTTGAGCTTAAGCTCATTATATAAGCATATATATATAAATAGAGAGAGAGTCTTTACTCGGTATCCTTCGCTTCCCATAAGGCAAACTATTTCTTTTGTCCAATATTGCTTCCATTAAGTATCTATATATGGTGATACATATTCAATGAGGAGATCCTTCAGGTCTTAACATTTTGTCTTAGAATAATGGTTCCGGTAAGAGGAAGGGAAATACACTAATCCAACTTAGCTAAAGAGGGGAAACCGTAAATAGGTCTAAGTCATTGATCAGGTTCACAACAAATGAGTCTTCTTTCGGTCAAGTCCAGAATAAGAATAATGCAAAAGCTTTGTTTCCAAAAGCTATCAAAAGTCATCAAAATTCCATGTAATTTCATTCTATTCAAAGGGATTTTAATTACGGTTCAAGATCCTTTCGTTGCAAGTTCAGAATCCAAAGGATTCGTTTACAGGCTTCACACAAAGACTCGAATTGAAGAAAAGAGAGATAACTCAGATACAACCTCAATTAATTAAGGCAAAGAACAAGAAATGCTTGGTTCAAACCCCTTGAACTAATAGAGGAAAAGAATAGTGTTAGGAACAGTCTATCAAGATCAGTATTGACTACAAGAGAGAAAAGAATTGCATGTGGCATCTTCACTTGATTACAAAACAGAGGTCAAAGATGGTCATATCAGAGACAACGGAATTCAACTTCAATGTCTATCACCTCACAGGTAGTATTGCATTGTTTATTAATATTCCACATGGAAATTTCAATAAAACAAGAGTATTAGATGTAAGACTCAAAACACATTTAGTAGGTCGAATACATGCCCGGAGAATGAGAAATTCAAGCTCGAAGATGAGACCCCGTTACTCCTTCAAGGTACTCGAACTAATGTCCAAACGCCGAGATTCTCCCTTCCAAGATTAGAGAGACGACTTCTCAAGAAATTTCACCCCTTTCCAAAAGTCTAGATTCAGATGAAGAAAAATCATCAATTTTGTACAACTCCCATCTTTCAATTAGAACACCACCCGATAGGAAGTTTACTGAGATTCAGGGTTTCAAGAGAAGGTGCGACATTATGAACGATAGCAAAATACGGTGTAAGATTTTCCAAATCTTAAAGTGACGCAGAGAAAACAGAGGTAAGGATGGATTAGCGATTCTTCTTGGCTCAACTAGAGATAAAAACACTAATTGATGTCCCCTTAGAATGAAAAAGGAAGTATGTTTTTTTTATGATGAAGGCAAAAGAATTGCAATGAAGAGCTCCGACTGTTGCTAGCCGAGTTCATGCGGTAAAAGGTACAACAAAAGAAAACCAAGCCCGATTAGATGCCTATTCCCCCCTTCTTCATACTACGGTTGCCTCCGTAACTTCCATTCGAGAGCCTTCAGAAACTTCTTGGCTTCCATGCGTTTCATCTGGAGCACGATGGAATTACGGTCTGCCTTCTGAAACCGTCGCCTACTCTCCCACTCATGCCCTTTTTCGAGATTATCATGAATTTTGACTTAAATATGTATTTATCTTTTATTTTTATTTGATATTTAGTAATCTTTCAAAATTCCCTTAAAAGGTAATTGTTGGTATTTATTTGTATTTTAATTTGACTATATTGATCATTAATTATTTTAATTTACCTATGGCCAAGGTTATAACTTGTAACTTTATCATACACCGACTCAGAGTTTGATGAGGAATTGATCCATTGTTAACCATGTCCTCTCCCTGATAATATTTCCCTTTTCCTCGCGGTGTCGACAATCCTGCATCCACTGACAAGGATTATGGATTAGATTGTTTTCAACAGCTTAATAATATGCATTTAAATTTGATCTCATGATCTCATTCAACTTCTCATGAAGAATAAATTCACTGGCAAGATAAGAAGTTTGTTAATATTACAGTTACGATAAAAGAACAACTATTCATTCCCAATGTCATAATCACATGAAAGCAGTTATTTGCAACTAGTATTGTATTTGAAATACATAACCAAACATATAGTCTCAATGTAAGGGATGTGACAATAATTCAAATATCAAGGGAGGTCGTCCAAGACATGATAAACAAATAAATGAAGTGAAGCGCCTCTTCACATGACAACATATAAATTAAATAGCTGGAAGCTATCATTTAATTTTTTTTCTCTAATTTGTGGCTGGAAGTGACGTCCGAAGCTGCAACATTAACACTCCCTCTCAGCTAGGGAGGAATACTTCCAGCTATGCAAGACATATCACCTCATCGTGATGCCAACCACCATGGCTACTCCCATATGTGGAAAAGGAACATATCACCTCATCGTGATATCAACCATCATGGCTACACCCATGTATGGTAAATGTGCACAAGTGCCCATCACGGAATCACTCAACGTGATGTCATCACCTCATCGTGACGTTCACCATGGCTACTCCCAGAGGGTGAAAAACACAAGTACAAGAAAATCATCACGGGCTCTTTCACGTGATGTATGTCATGGAGTCACACACATGACATCCACCATGGCTACTCCCAGAGGGTGGAAACAAGGGCTTTCACCTCAAATCTCTCTCATAGAGAGAAATTTATTAACAAGGGCTTACACCTCAAATCTCTCTCATAGAGAGAAATGCATTAACAAGGGCTTACACCTCAAATCTCTCTCACAGAGAGAAATGCATTAAGGAAGATCACTGATGCTAAGACTCCCTCTCAGTTAGGGCTTCATTCTCCACCATACCAAGCTTGTCTTGAAAGTACACAAATTTTATCTTGGAGAGAGGCTTGGTGAGAATATCCGCCGTCTGCTCATCAGTGCTGATATACTTCAACTGGATCACTTTCCTCAATACCATATCTCAGATATAGTGGTATTTGATCTCAACATGTTTAGTTTTGTCATGAAACACTGGATTGATAGAAAGCTCCACATAGCTTTGATTATCACAATGAATGACAGTCGGCTCCATCGATTGTCCAAACAATCCTGTAAGGAGCTTTCGAAGCCACACTGCTTCTCGAGCTGCCACACAAGCTGCAATATATTCGGCCTCTGCTGTGCTTAGTGCCACTTGTTATCCTAAATTTTTAACTCATTTTAAAAATTTAGGTAACCAATCAAAATTTTCTTAAAACTTGAGATTTTTCTTCTCTAAGGCACGCATTACGAGGTGCAAAGAGTGGCAAATCTCTGTTTTAGGTAAATTAACCTTTGGGCTACTCTTTTTCCCCCTTACGTTTCCGTTTTCGTCAATTTCTGAGTCGTTTTTGCTGTCTTTTTCACCAATTTCGGGATTTTGGAGCAACTCAGCAAATAGGGAAATTTAGACTTAAAGGCAAAATTGCTAAAGTTTCTAAAAATCCCGAAATTGCTTAAGTTATTCAAAAGCCCGAATTTGTTAAGTCTTTATATTTTTGACAAAAAGCAAAATTGTTATACGGCTTGGAAAACCCGAATTTGTTAAGTCTTTATATTTTTGACAAAAAGCAAAATTGTTATATGGCTTGGAAAACCCGAATTTGTTAAAGTATTCATTCTTGACAAAATGGAAATTGTTAAATGATTCAAAAAACCCGATTTTGCTTTGTCATTTGTAAAAGCTTCAAAAAAGCCCGATTTTGTCATAATAAGATTTGTGTTGATATCCAAAAAGCCCGATTCATGTTTTTTATATTGCTAAAGCTTCAGAAAAGTCCGACGCCCTTCTTTTTCAAGCTGGTTGAATCTTTCTTTGCTTTCACTTCCCTGATTCAAGGAGATTTTATCAACCATAATGCTTGAAGTTCGGATTTTTGTCAGTAAATAGTTGAGTTTCTGTCTTCTTCTCATCACGCCTAGGGTTTTATCTCCATTGTTTTCAGTTCGAACTTGCTTCAGGTATGCTACGCATTTCTTTATCTTTCTTTTAACGTCTTTCTGTTATTTATTGCTTTATACTAAACGTTATTGTCACTTAAGTATTGCGTTTCAGATTTTTGTGTCTTCATCAGAAAACACGTTTTATTTTAACTTTTATACGCCTTTTTATACAGTTATCTACCTTTGTTAATATTCGTATTTGTTAGTATTTGCTTTTATGTTGGTATCCGTCTGTCTTATGTTGCTAAAACGCGTTTTCTACGTCATTAACTACCTTCATATTATACGTCCTCCATTTTTACTTCGCATTTTTCATCCGCCTCCATACAAAATGCGTTTCTTGTTTTTTTTTTTTAATCCGCCTTTTACTTAATACGCATCCCTCATTTGCTATATTCTCTTCATAAATCATACGCGCCCTCTCCTTCATCTCATTGAATTTTTGTCTTCCATTTCATTTCATATAACTCCATATTTCCATCATACATAACGCATTTTTCCTCTTTGAAATGCCTTATAATAAAACTGCGTTTTTCCATTATTTCATTCCAGCAATAAACTTCCACTTCGCCTTCATTCTATCTTCCATGCTCATTTCCTTCACTTCATTCATCCACTTCAATTTTCCATTATCATTTTCCACAAGAATAAATATTCACCTTTCATTCCTATTTCGGTTTTGAAAATCAAAATACAATTTCGGGATTTGTAGTTGAAATAACAAATTTCAAAATTGCAAAATTGAAAAATTGTTAAACTTCCGAAAAATCCCGACTGCCTTTGTGAAAATTGTCAAAGCTCTTTAAAATCCCAAAATTGCAAAAAGCAGAAATTGCTAAAGTGTCAAAAAGTCCCGAAATTGTTGAAGTCATTCGAAAACCCGAATTGCCTTAAAAAGCACAAAAGTTGACCTTTTTTGGACGAAATTCCAAATCTAAGCCAAAGATCTCTTTTGTCTTGCTGTTTCAAAGAGATATGCTATTTTTGACTGCCATCATTCCATTTTAATTCCACTTCGTCTTCAACATCCGCCTTCCATCATTTTTCCAAAGTCCATTTCATTGTTCTAGGGTTTGAGTTTCGCCATGTCCACTCACGTTGATGCTGATGATGTTCTGACCTTATGGGGTTTTCACCGCAGTCTTGCAGATTCCTGTTCAATGGCGGATGAACCAACTTCTCCAGCAGGCAAAAAGATGAAATATAAGTTTGATAAATATCAGAATGAGATTTCTCCATCTCACGTCGTTTCAAATATCGACGAGATCAAAGACACAGAAATCGGGCATGTTGATATGTCTGAATTTCTTGGCAGAGCTGAGAAATCTACTTCTTCTGATATGCAAAAATTGCTGAGGAGTCATATTCATCTGGTGTCTTCTTTTCCTGTTGCTGCCCTAGAACCAGAATTCGTCCTTGCATGTGCAGCACGCTTTGATAGAGAATCCAGAACAATCAAGGATGATGATGGCAACATAGTTATCAGACTTGATGCTGAAACAATCAATAGAGTTTTCAGAGTACCTGATGCAACTACTTATTCAGAGATTTCATTGAAGAGTGCTCACAGACATTTTGAGCAGAAAAAGAGTGATTGTATTAAACATATCAATTCTAAATGGCTTCTTAAATCACGACCTTGTGTGACCCGTATGCCCAAGTTGTATCGGTCTGATTTTATAGAAGAAATTAATGATATGATCACTCTTCTGAGCAGAATTGCAGGGTTGAAGGTTTCTAATATGTTTGAAAACTGGATGTATAAGTTCATGGTTGTTATTAGAAAAGCACATCATCCAATTTTCTGGGGAGAAATAATCAGTGACTGTTTGTGTGAACAGCTTGCACAGGTTCCTACCACTCTTACTTTCTATATGAACTCATACTTGGTTTATATAGCGGCTTCATTAAGACATTTTCTAGGCCTATCTCCTGAAGGTGACAGATCGTTGGTACCTGTATGGAAATATTACGATCAGCTGACTTTTATTCCAAGTCGAGCGCATTATAGAAGGGTTCAAGATGCCTTCTTTGGTTATTTTATGTGTTTGTTTGACAAAGAACTAGCAAATAACAGGGTATCTGAGGCAGCTTGGAATAAGGTAAATCAATATGGCTGCTTGTTTCTTCAATTTCCTACCTTCACTTATATGAGAGTTGGCTGCTTTGAAGACCAACCTTATATGCTTCCAAGATATCCGACTGATAAGATCATTCTGATGGAGCTGGGAAGGCAGTTAATGGCAGTTCATTCACGTCAAGCTACGCAACACAAGTCTGGAATTGGTATTTCTTCACATAATCCATTGGTAATCGGCAGGTATTCTCTGACAACTTCTTCAAGAGCCAAAGCAATGGAGACTGAACTTCAGGAGATAACATTGAAGAGATTCCAAGCTAGAGTGGATTTTGATTACAGAAGGATGAAAGATAAAATAAAAAGAGCCTTTACTCATGTTCACCGCATTGAAGACATTTGGGCAGATCTCCGGACAGAAAAGGATATATACAAAATGGATTATTGCAGGCTAACTTTGGAGCAAATTATTGACCTGAATCTGACTTTAATTCCAGAGGGAGTAATTGATGATAGGCAGATTTTGGATCCTGAATACGAAGAACAAGGAGTTGCTAATGCTCCCATTCCTGCAATTCAATGGTCCCAAAAGGAATCCGTCTCTATCTTTGATAGATTTCAATCAGTCTTGGCGAACACCAACTCTTGGCTCAAAAGTATAGGTGTCAAGACTATCAAAATCAAAGTTAGAGCTGAAGATGACCCAGCTGGTCCTAGAGGATTGAAATCAGAAATCAGAGAACAATCAAAAGAAGGAGCTTCCTCTTCAAGTACCAGAATCAAGCTGAAAGTAAGCAGAGCTCCAGAACAACCATTGGATAGGGAAACACTAAAGGGTAAGGAAGTCAATGAAATGCAGATTCAGGTATTAGATCAGCAAGAAGAAGACGAGGTTCTTGAGACCTCTACCATTCTAAGTGAGATAACTCCTCACATTGAAGCTCCAATACCAGAATCAGTCATATCTCCTATGTCCCCTATTGACAGTGATGTTGATTCCTTCTCCACAGTATTTGTTCCTTCTATTCCACCTCAAGAGACAAGTCATCAGTCTTCATCAATAGCAAATACTCACATGATGAACTTGCCTAGTAACTTCAAGAGTATTTTTGACATAAATCCAATCTTTCCAGCCATGTCAGAAATAACTCTTCCAGAGATTGATACATCTGTAACAAGCTTTGATTGTTTCATGGCCAATCCTAGTTGTAATTTGTCTTCTGCACAAAATATAGTTGCTGTACAAACCGAGGCACCATCTAGGATTTCTGTTGTATCACAAACTGAGCCCATTTCTACAGAAACTGCAGTTGCTATTTTAGATGTAACAACCTTGGATCTTCCTCCATGGTTGAACTCAATTGCTCCCAAAAGGAAGAAACAAGCAGTGTCTCCTGATATTTTTGATTTTCAAAAATTAAAGAAATCAAAACCGATGGTTGCAAAGAAAGCTAAAACAGTCTCACAAGTTTTTGTTGACAGCAATAGAATGAAATATGCTGAAATTGCAGAGCCTCTTGTTGATAAACCACATGAAGAGATGCAAGTATCTGATTACAGGTTCACAAGAGTGGAATTGGGCAAGCAGACTCATGCCAATATGATGCAGGATGCTCAAAGTTCAGTGACGATTTTGACACAAAGCTATAATGAACTTTTAGCTAAAAAGGAAAAGCTCAAAGAAGACAATGCTCAGCTGGTTTCAGTCATTCAAAGGATTACAGGATCATCAGAGGCAATTGATTCTCTATCTACAGCTCCTCCAAATGAATCAGTTAGACAATTAGAAAGAATTGCACAAAAGGCCAAGGCAATTGATTCATGGATAACTCAGCTGATTGATCAAAGCGTTCCAATGATTGAGAAGATGTTGCAAGTTCTCAAGAATGTCAGAATAGCAAAAATAAAGCTAAATCAGACTTTGGTAGCCTTCAAACAAAGTTTGGAATCACTTGAAAAGGATTTAAAAATCTGGCATGAGATAGATCAAGTTAAGTTGCAAATTCTATGCAGCAACTCGATCTTGCCAAACAGAGAGAAGTACATAGAATTTGAAGAACTTATGACAAATAGATCATTGGTCATTCAAGATCTTATCAAAGATATCCAGGCCACTTTAGAAATGAGTGATGAAGTTCAGCAGGATATTCTTTCAAGTTTTGAGAAGATCTCATGTACAGTTTTAAATCAAGAAGATGAATTATTTGCAGCTGATTCAGTTACTTCAGAAATGGCAGCCAATCTTCGTCAACAAATGGAATCAGAGCAGTTTTCTATGGATTCAATTCAAAAGCTTGTCAATCATCAAACAATCCTTGAGAAAATGCAAGCTAGTTATGAAGAGCATAGATTGGCAACAATCAGATACTTTGATGTAATTTTAAAGACAGTTGCAGTGGCCAAGAACACGTTGGGTCCAGATCCGAATGAGTTGCAGACCATCATCAACAAATTCTTATCTTTCAAAGATAGGAATGAAACAGATTAAAAGTTTAGGTTGTTTTATGTAATTTTACTTTCGACAAAATATATGTAAAAACAAATTTTTGCAATTGCAAGTGTTCTTTCCTTGCAATTTTCGAAAATGTAATTACATGTAAAATCTTACAAGACAAATCACAATTTGGATTGTAATTTTGAATAAGTCAATCACAATTAGTTATAGGTTGAGAGATTTTCTCAAGTTTGTTGAGATCCTCCCACCTTTTTCTCCAGACCTTCCTCCTATAAATACTTGAGGGGTCTTGTTGTGACTTTTTCACACATCGCCCCATTCAAAATGGGGACCCCTAATTTTTGCTCCATTCTGGTCCTTTGGCTTGGGTTTTTCTTCTCTCTCTCCTGCTCTGTCTCTTTTCTGATGTCCGCCTTTTCGAGGATTGCGCTCGTCAATAAGCTTCAACGTGAACTCGGCCAAGTCTGAAATTAGGGTTTGAGTCTTCCTGGTCAGTTTGAGGTCGAGTAAGGTAAATAAATTGAAAATTGGGCCTAACATTGTTGTTAGTATGCTTCCAGCAGGCTTTCAGCAAAATTTCATCAGATTCTGAGGTACTTACTATTTTTAGTAAGTGTGAAATTCAGGGCAATTCGTCAACATTTTCAAGATTCCAACAGTCACACGGCATTCGGAGCACGTCAGGCTACTCGCGTGCAAAATTTGAGCAAAAACAAACAACTTACTATTTTTAGCAGTCTGGCTTCCGGCACGAATTTCAGGGTCCAGATGCAGAGATTTTCTTTGCATGTCTGGATATTCCTTCTGGGTTTTTCGAGACCTTCGTGACAGTATAACATGCAAAGCGAGGCGACCACTTTCAAAATTCAGTCTTCCGAGGCTATTTTTAGGGTTTGCATGCGAGGGTTTCTTTTGCATGTCGGGTGATTCCTGATGGGTTTTTCGAGAGCTTCGCGATGGTGTGACATGCAAATGAAGATACTCGCTCAGTAAGGAACTTGCTATTTTTAGCAGGTGTGTCCCGACAGCTGCTTCCCAGCAGTTCAGATTCACGAGCTGATCGCAATGCAGCAGAAACGAAGGGAAACAGAGTTCATTTGATACGCATGCAGAGCGAATTAGGGTTTCAAACTTCGAAGCCTAAAATAGGCGTAAAAAAGTCAAAATTTTCGAAATCCGATGTAAACCACTGCGATCAGCGTCCTTCAGGCTATCTGCTGGTGAAATTTCAAGTCGATCGGAGCACTTACTATTTATAGTAAGTCAAATTGGAAACTGGCTAAAAATAGTAAAACAGCTGCATGCGTCAGTGTCAGCCAACAGGTCACGTGGTGAGGAGCGCCTCATTAAAATTTCAAATCAATCGGAGCAATGGAGCTATCAGAAACGAGAGGTTACTATTTATAGTAAATCACCTTCAGAAACATGCTAAAAATAGCAGGGTGATTAAAAATGGCAGTGTCGACAGGATAACAAGGTTATGAGGATGCAGTACGCAAAATTTCAAGCCATTCCGAGCTTCAGAGATGCAAATTCAGAGGCTTACTATAAATAGCAGGACATGAAGCAGGCTGGCAGAGGTCGAGAAAATGTCTAAGTCTGAGTTTCATCCTGCAGGTGCCTCAAAATGCGCCATGCTTGCCTTCAAGATGATCAAAAATATTTTATGAAATGAGTTCATCCTCCTGCCACCCCAAAATGCGCCCAAGCTAGAAATGGTCAATGAAAGTCAACTCTTTTCATCCTGAAGGCATGTCTAAATGCGCCCAAGGGAACTCAGAGAAAAAGTTGAGAAATTTTCTAAGTGCAAAAATCCGCCACCCACCTCCAAATGCGCCATCCTTGAGGAGTTGATTTGAAAATTCTCTAAGTGTTGGGCTTCATCCTTCATCAGGGGCAAAATGCGCCCAAGGTGTAAAAGTCAAAGGAGAGTCAAAGTTTTCTATCCTGCTCATGGCAAGAAATGCGCCCACCTCAAGCTTCTTGTTGAAAATTCTTCTAAGGCATTGGTATTTCATCCTCCACCATGGCCTAAATGCGCCCATGCAAGGAAAGGGTCAAAGATTTGAAAAGAAGTCAAAAGGCGTTATAATCTCATCCACCTCACCATGCTATTTGCGCCCAAGAGGCAGTCAGCAAGTCAAAGGAGTTCATCCGCCTCATGCATCAAAATGCGCCCACCTCATAAAAGAGTCAAGGAAAATTTCTAAGTTCATCCTTCTTGCATGGCAAAATGCGCCTAAAGTGGGCCATGTAAAGACAAAAAGTGAAGTTGAAGAGTCATCCAGTGGATAGGCTCAAATGCGCCCATGTTTAAATAGTAAATGGTGAATGAGGGTGGTAATTAAGGTGAAAAATATTGCCAAAGCGTGGTGAAAGATGGTAAGTGTTAGGCGCTCAAGGTGGTGAAGGAGAGTATTGGGCGTGATTTTTGAATTTCCTCCATCATGTGTAGAATGCGCCCAAGGTGGTGGGCCTTAGAGAAATTTTGCTGGGCGTGTGTGTTAGAAAATTGCCTAGGCGTGATTTTAAATTCCTCTTCAAATGCTATATGCGCCTAGGGAGATGGGAGTCTTAAGGTGGTTTTAAATATTTTCTAAGGCGTAGGAAAATTTGCTAAGGCGTGGTGAACACAAGAAAATTGCCTAGGCGTGGTTTTTAATTTTTCCTCAAAGTGTGCTATGCGCCTAAGGTGGAGTATAAGATGAAGTGGTGAGGACCTCTCCTAAGGCGTTGGAACTTCAAGTGAAGAAATTTTCCAAGTGAAATAAAATGTGAAGTGAGGCAAATTGCTAGGTGTTGAAACTTTCAAGATGATAAACTCTTTCTTAAGGCCTTGAAGATGTCGGAGAAAAAAAAATTTTGCTAGGCGCCCTCATGAAGATTTTCTTAGTAAAGTTGGTGATTTTCTCGTAGGCAAAGATGAGCAAGATTTAAAATTTTTCGAAGGCAAAATATTTTCTTCCTTAGAAAATACACCTAGGACTCTGAGGTGATAGGAATTTCCTGTGACGGGTAAAATTTGTCGAAGATGAAGATGCTGGCATTGCAGGATGGATTTAAAAATATTTTCAAGTCAGAGCAACAAGAAATCCTCACAGATGCGAAGAACGGATTTAAATTTCACAGGGAAATAATTTTCTAAGGTTCAAAATTCAAGAAAAATAAAATGAACCCGTTCGTTGTGCACCCATGAGTTCGGCGCGTTCTGGAGAAAATTTTCTTCTGGGTATTGAAGATTATCGATGAGGAATGGATTTTAAGGTCTTCCACAGCTTGTTGAGAATTTTGGGATGAAGATTTTAAGTGGGCACCAGGTTGATGTATTTCCTAAGAGAAAGTTGAAAATTTTCTAAGTGTGAGGGAAATATGTTTTCAAGGTGGAATTCTCCAGACGATGAATTTGAAAGAAACTGCCTGGGTGAATTTGCTTAAATCCTTCGTGAATAAGATCAAAGTTGTCAGAGCTCCAGCAGGTGAAATGAATTTCTCAAAGATGAAGTTTGTCTAAGGCATGAGTTTGAACGCAAAGTTGGCGATGAACGCTTGAAAGTTGGAGCGTGAGGATCAGGTAAGTGAGTTAAGTTTATATCATGAAGTATTCTAATACCCCTCTCCTTGCTTGTTTTGCAGGAGAAATGTTGAGGCAAGAGTACGATGACTTGAAGTGGAAGCACGATGAAGATGAGTTACAATCTCGAAGAAGGAAAATTTGCAAGAAAATGGCTAAGTGTTAAGACTTAGTATAACTCAAGTAACGAAGATGAAGACCCTCAAGTGCAAGAAATCAAAGAACAACGCCAAGAAAGAAGATCGAGAACAGTGTGAACACGTCTACAAATGGAATCTTCTAGAAGGATGATGGTGGACATTATGGCGCATTTATTACCCCACTCTCCTCTGTGGCGGTTTTTAGGGCAATATTATTTAGGGCTGAGGTGGCACGATTCTGGCCACTCTATTGATTGTAACCCTAGCCGTCTTTTGGGACTTGGCTAGCTATAAAAGGGGGAGTCCCCCTCATTTGTAAGAAAATTAGAATTAGATTAGACATTGGAATAGTAGACATTGAGAGAGTATTAGTATTAGAGTTAGTAGTGTAGCATTGTAGAGCATTTTTGCATAATTTGGAGAAGAGAGAAAGTTTTCCCTTTGAAAACTTTTGAGGAGATTGTTGTGTAACACATTTTATGATAATAGATCTTTTCATTGATGATGGAATTCGTCTTGTCATGAAATGCTAGCAAGGTTTCTTCTTCCTTTCGTATCCAAGTAGTTTAAATTCATGCAAGTAGCTTACTTTGATGTGTGGTGTTTCATTGAGATAGCTTCGCTTTATTCCATACCACTAGCGGCTTGTTGATGATAAGTTCGCCTTGTGTGGTCAACTGGACATTGCATTTGTTTAACTTCGGTTGTGATTTATATGCTTATATGCGTCGTTGTGATGGTGTATGCATGTTAAGTCATAATTTGAACATCTTTTGCTATTTCCCTTGAAGATTGCACCGATTTTACTGAGGCTGTCCGACGGAGGCTAGGTGAAATCTGGTTGAAGTCTATTGAAACGTAAGCCCCACATATCCTGCATTTAGAATAGAACATAAACTTCTTAGGCCCTACACCCCTTTTAAATTCAGTTCATTTCCGGTTAGAATTAGGAAACTTGGCTCACCTGCCAAATCATTTGAATCACGAAAGCCCTTAGTCTGCTGTTTGTTGTTAGCCGTCGAACAATTGTGTAAGTCCCCTTGAAAATACCAGCAATATCACATCAAGCCAAACTGAGCCTATTCGCACTAAGGAACCTTGGAGTTGAAAGCATGATCTTACTCGCAATCTTAGCATGCTGAATACTTTGTTCAAGAGAGGATAGAGCGTCCGTTGGGAGACTTTATTCTGTGTTGGTGCGGTCTCAAAAACCACGTCAACAGGTCTATTGTAATCTTTTATCTTTTTAGCAAGCAAGAAAACTCTGCAGAATTTTGTACTCATAAAGTCTTTGAGCTTTATAGTGGAATATTGTGAATTTTCTAGTAATATCAAGAAGCTGGAATTTCAAACTTTGAGCTGAATTTTCATTTTGCATCCTATATGTTCTTATGTCATTTTGGATCATCATCTTGTGATTACTTGAGAATTGTAGAAGATTGCTGAAGAGAGATTCGATTTAAATATCTGCAGACTTTGTGCTGTAAATGTGAAGATTGAATTCATAGTTAGTATTAGAAATTGAGAATAATTGCAAGTCTTTGTGCTAGTATTAACTCTCATCTAGAATAGTTAATAGATACTTCATAGTTACAGATTTTACGCTGTTTTATGTTGTATATTTCCATAAAGTAATCGTTCTAAAAAAGGTTGATAGGATTTCATTCTTCAAGACTTTGTGCTTATTGAATTGTTTTCCCGTCCCGGAGGAAATAACGGAAGTCTTTGCGCTTTCAGGAAACTTTATCTCCTCTTTCTTTATTCCATTGCATAGTTACCATACTAAAGTTTTATCAACGTATACTGTTTCTTTTCTTTGAAGAGAAGAGAATATAATCTTTCCTGAAATAAGAGGAACGATTGCTGTCCTATCCATTTAGTTTTATTTAGTTAAAGGGGGAGCCTTCCCTTAATTAGGAGAGTTCAAACTCACGTGCTGTGGTTGAAATCTCAATTTTGTACGCTTTCACGAGAATACAAAATTTCCAACCAACACCAACGAAGGCTGCTTCTGCTACACGGGGATATCATCCAGACCCCAAACTGAAGCAACATCCAGAGGTGCTCTTCCGATCAGTAACACACCCTGCCCAACCGAATCATATATCCATGCAGCTTCAAGTCCACACCAAAAGAATATCTCAAGCCATACCCAATGTGCCACGCAAGTATCTTAGGATATGCTTCGCTGCAACTAGATGTATTTGCCTTGGTTCACACATAAACTGACTAAGTGCACTCACTGCATAGCAAATATCTGGTCTAGTATTGACTAGATACATCAATGATCCAATCAACTGCCTGTACATCGTGGGATCCACCAGATCTGAACTAGCTGCAGCCTCTTTTAGCTTCTGCAAGTTGGTCTCCATAGGCGTAGACATGGATTTGCAATCCATCATACCAAATCTCTTCAGAATGTCAATAGTATACTTCCCTCGACTTAGAATGATCTCATCAGGCTTCTGCCATACTTCTAAACCAAGGAAGTAGTGCATAAGACCAAGATCCTTCATTTCAAATTCAGAAGCTAACTCCTTGCATTTGATAATGAGGTGATCTTCTCCAGTAAGAATTAAATCATCAACATAGAGAACCAAGATTAATGCTTCACCATCAATTACCTTGAAGTATAGGTTTGAATCAACATCATTCTTGGAGAAGCCCAAGCTTAATAGGTAAGGATCAATTTTTTCGTACCAAACACGAGGAGCCTGCTTAAGGCCATACAAAGCCTTCTTTAGCCTGCAAACATGAGACTCCTTCCTATGAACCTCAAAGCCATCAGGTTGCTCAATATATACCTCTTCCTCGATTACACCATTCAGTAATGCTGTCTTCACGTCCATTTGGTGTATCTTCCATCCTTTGGATGTTGCAATAGCAATGATGGTCCTGACGGATGTATAATGAGCAACTGGAGCAAAGGTTTCCTCATACTCTACTCCCTCTTTCTAAGAGAATCCTCTAGCCACAAATCTAGCCTTGTACTTCTCGATGCTCCCATCAGCCGCATGCTTGATCTTCAAGAGCAACTTAGAAGAAACAATAGATTTTCCTTCAGGTCTAGGTACGATGTCCCATACATCATTCTTGAGGATGGATTGATACTCTTCAGCCATAACATCTCTCCATACTTGTTGACTAGTAGCTTCCTCAACATTGGAAGGTTTTGACTCAATGATTTGACTCATCAAAGCAACATAGCTTGAAAACCATAGTTATTGGGAGACGTGTCTTCGGTACCGGAGACGTCTCTAGAGACGCCTCTTGCTGCCTGGAGACTTCTGCCGGAGTTTCCGGAGTACCCTGCCATCTCCTGTTGCAAAAAATGACGTCTCCCGCAAAAAAAAGCCTAAAATGTGAACTAGGATTATGAAATATGAAGTATGAACTCTTCAACTCTTTGATGCAATGGCATTTGTGTATTTAAAGTTAATGTTCATTGTTAAACTTTACTACTGCTCTTGTTTTGAAAGTTCAATGTCATCATATTTTCTATAAATTATTAATGTTCTATATTTTTAATTTTTATTTATATTAAAAAAATGGCGTCTCCAAGTATCCCCGTCTCCTATTTAAAAAAAAAAAGCCGTACCGGTACCGGTACCAGTCTGCCATACCAGTACCAGTACCAGTCTCGCGGCAACTATGTTGAAAACTTATGAGGTCTCTTGCTTTCTCTGAAGGTTCCTCTTGAAGCTGCAAACCTTTCTGCCTCCTGTATTGTTTGCCTGGCTCAAAGAGGTCTCTTACGACCAATCACAATGCTGTAGACCCATAAATAGGTTCCAAAGGCTCAACTGGATCATCATCTTCTTTAGGATCAGTAGCCTCCCTTTGAATCGCAGGAGTATGGTCAACTTCCATATCTTGAGAAGACTCTTGATCTTCAATGTCTATCTCCATGTGGATGCCCTTAGATCTCTTGAATGCAACATCTTCTTCAAATGTAACATCCCTACTGATCTCAATCAACTTCTGACCTGGAATGTATACTCTGTAAGCTTTTGAAGACTCACTATAGCCCACAAATATTCCCTTCTTGCTAGACGGTTCCAACTTTGTCCTTTTATCTTTAGGTACATGAACATACACTGGACAACCAACGATCCTCAAATGACTTACTTCCGACTTCACCCTTGTGAATGCTTCTTTGGGAGTCATGTTCTCCAGAATGCGGTGAGGGCTTCTATTCTGAACATAAACAGCTGTCCTAGATGCTTCAGCCCAAAGGAAGGTTTGCAGATCTTGGTCATGAATCATGGCTTTGGCTGCTTCTACAATAGATCTGTTCTTCCTTTCTACAACACTGTTCTGTTGAGGATTGTAAGGGACACATAACTCCCCGTTGATCCCCGCTTCAATGCAAAAGTTACAGAAGCTTCTAGAAATGTACTCTCCTTCATTATTGGATCTCAGAACTTTGATCCTCTTCACGAAAAAGCTCTCTACCTTAGCTTTAAACTCTTTGAACCTCTCAAGTACTTCCTCAGATTCTTTAGATTTCAAGAAATAAATCCAAGTCTTTCTAGAGTAGTCATCAATAAAAATAATGTAATACAAGAAACCACTCAAAGAAGCAACAGACATTGGACCACATAAATTAGAATGAATAAGATCTAGAATACCTTTAGATCTACTTTCACTACTATGAAATGGACCTTTAGTATTCTTACCCAATGCGCAACCTCTGCAAGTTTCTTCATGGTCCTGGTTGAGTTTCGGAAGGCCCGTGACCATCTTCTCCATGGTTGGTAGTGCTCGAAAGTGAAGGTGAGCCAATCTTCTATGCCAAAGTTCACACGAACTTGATGAATCATGCAACAAGGCCTGAAGTGGACGAGTGTAGAGTCTGTAGAGACTCTCATGTCGAACTCCAATCACTCGAGCAATCTTGATATTTGAGTTCTTCGGCCATGCAAGAACTTTGCCTTTTGAAAATGCAACTTGGTACCCCTTGTCCTCTAAGGCTGAGATAGAGACAAGGTTCCGCTTGATACCCGAAACAAATAGAACATCACTCAATTACAAGGAAATGCCATAATCCAAGTGAAGAGAGGAGGTCCCAACTCCTTTCATAGAATAACCAACATCATCTCCAATAACTACTTGAACACTAGAATCTCTCTCCACCAAATCAGTTAGATGCTCTCTAAATCCGGTGATGTGGTGAGAGGCACCACTATCAATCAGCCAAGTATTGTTGTCGGTAAGCACATTGCTCGAAAGAGCATAATAGAATAGAAAACCACTTGAATCCTTCTGCGGAGAGATCTCACCCACATTTGCAATTGAAGCTTACTGCTTAGGCCTGGTTGGACAATCCTTTGCATAGTGACCAAACTTGTCACATCTAAAACATTGAATGCGGGATAGGTCCTTCTTCTTCTTCGATGCAAGAGCACCATCTGATCCTTTATCTCTATTCCTCTTGAAGTATCCTGTCTTCCCTTCTTTTCCTTTCTTCTTCGAGGATTGAGCGGCAAGAACATGAATATCTTCATTTGTAGAGTTTTGACCAATGCCTCTTGTTGCCAACCTTGATTCTTCCTGAATACAATCAGCTCTCAATTGATCGAACTTAGGAAGTTTTGATCTCGCATTGATTCCTTGAATGAATGACTCCCAAGATGAAGGAAGACCATTAAGAGCCAACATAGTCAAATCCTTGTCATCAACAATATGTCCAATAGTAGAGAGCTGATCTCTCAACTCGGTAATCTTCATGAAGAATGAGATGACGGATTCTCCTTTCGCCATCTTGATATGATGAAGTTGCTGTTTTAATGCAAGAGCTCGACTTGTGTTGTTGATCTCATACATCTCCTCCAAAGTCTGGAACATCTCTCTTGCTGTCTTCAACTTGGAGATGAGTGGCACAATGGGATCTTTCACAGAATCAACCAACAACTTTTTCGCCTTAGTGTCATTCTTCTTCCATTGAGACTTCTCATCCTCATCGGAAGGCTTGTGAACTTTGCACTCCACGAACTCAGCTAACTCATTTTCTTCCAATGCGAGCATGACTCTAAACTTCCAAGATGTGAAGTTAGATGCGCCCTCAAGTCTATCTTCGATCTTGAGCCCGTTCACCATCTTGACGATAAGATAGATGCAATCAAGGATGAGAATAAGAATGGAGGATATTCTTGCTTGATTAAATCTGATCACGATCTTATACCCGCTCTGATTAGTTTTATGATCAGATATAAAACTCAGAATTTAATTCAAAAAATCAGACACAATAACACAGCAGATACCCTGGGAAAACCCTCCGCTTGAGGGAGAAAAACCCAGCAACAATATATCACTTATATATTATTCAAGAATCAACAATGTCTTGTACAATAAGGCCGAATTCAAGGCCAAGTAAGAGCACCAACTCTAGATGCAAAATACAGATTACAATCTGCTCTCCTTAGATATCAAAATCTGCTCTTAGAAATCTTCGACCTGCTCTTGAAGGAAATTTGCACTTGAAGGAAGGATGATCGAACTTGCTTGATGGTAAAATGAGAAGAGATGATCTTGTATTTATACATTGCTTGGGAGAGGTTGCACCTCTTCAAGAATAAGGTCGGCCACAAGGAGAATAAATTACAAATTAAATAATTCAAATATCAAGGGAGGTCGGCCAAGACATGATAAACAAATAAATGAAGTGAAGCGCCTCTTCACATGACAACATATAAATTAAATAGCTGGAAGTTATCGTTTAATTTTTCTTCTCTAATTCGTGGCTGGAAGTGACGCCCGAAGCTGCAACATTAACATACGGCTAGTCCCAATAAATTCAACTCCTCAAATCATCTGGTTTTTAATGCACAAAAGTTATTGCTCAGCCAAATGAATAAGGTTAAATCAATGACCACAACGATTTCCTGCTTACATCTCTATTTGCAACCAACAAGAAGTGGTACGGCTTAGGTAGCTGTACGACAGGCTGTGCTGTACAACTTCAATCAATAAATAATAATCTTTGTTTTTGACTAGTTTCAATGTGTGAACGTTATTTCCCAGTCATTTAAAATCTATCAAGATCATACCCATGACCATTTTTTGCCATTATCAAATTTTACCAATTTTTGCCATTATCAAATTTTACCAAGCAAAATGAGGGTGTATGGCTCTACGCATGTACGACTCCCCAGGATGTATGGCTTTTTCTTAAGAATTATTTAAAGGACAACAACTTGTATTAAAAGATTCTAAAATCGTTGATGAATCACATTAAATGCAATAACTCCATACCCATAAACAGATTGGCCCTCAATCACCTTCCATGAATTAAAATGCAAAATTCATGCAATTCTTGGAACTGTACATTCCCACCAAAAATGATTAGAAATCTTCAACTGCAAACTCCTTCACCAAGTCCAATCCAACAAATGCAAATGAAGTACAAGCATAGACTCTGAATGAATCCATCCGCTATCACCCAGAGAGGATCTTTCACCACCGTGGATGATATTCTCCAAGAGGGGTTTCGTCCTCCAGAAATTTGAGATGAACCAAGTTCAATACCTAGACCCACAAGGGTTTTGAATTGAGAAATAGAATAAAACATAAAATGACCAAATGAGCTCTCATAACCTCCTTTTATACTTTTCCCGCCAAACTCTCTAGAAGCTTCTATTTAAAAAATCACTTTTTAATTTAAACTCCCTTTTAGCTCCGAAAATGACCTTTTTATCAAAATAATGATAATTTGACACACAAGGTCCTTGTTTAATACATCTATGATTTAAAATATTTCATCTCGGTTTCGACAAGCAATAACACTAAGGTGCTTTTAAAATATTTTAAATAATATTAAGCAAGCTTAGTAAAATAATTAAAACTAGGCCATTAATAATCTCATTTTGTGGAAACTGCCAGAATGCATCGGAATTGAAAACTAATTGCACTGGAGTGATCTCATGAAGAATAATGATGAACGAAGCCAACCGGGTGACTTATTATAAATAGACGCTCTCTTCAAGAATCTTGGAGCCCAAATCGAAAGCCGAAAATAACATCTGAGAGCATTGTAGAACTCCTCTACACCATTTGAGCTCACTAGTAACCTCAAATTACCCCTTTGATCAAGCAAACACAAACTCAGAAAGACATCTCCAACTGCAAAGCAAGAGTACCCTAAAATGGGGACATTACATATTCATAAAATTTTAAAGTTGAATATTATAATAAAATTCATAATTTTATATAAAGTAATATTTATAAATAGTATACAATTATTATTTTGAGTTAGGATTATTGTTTAAGGCAAAAATAGGAAATGTTTTATAAATGGACATTTCAGTTGTCATCTCCATCACCTCCTAGAGATGACTAGTAGTGTGGGAGATGCTTGTAATGGTGTTATTTGTTGTCGAGACTTGAAACATTTAAACCTTCAACAATTGAGCCAGAGGAGATAGATTGTCCTTTCTATGGCAAGGGGGAGAGGGCACCTTTGGAGTTGGGATTGGATCAACCTAGTAATGGTGTAGTTCAACCTCATGCCACCAAGTCACAATTTTCTTGCATTGCTATTTTTTAGAATCGGAAGCCTTTGTTGAGTGTTGGGCTGAAAAATGCCAATATTCGAAATAATTTTGACACTTGAAGGGGATATTAACATAATCAAGAACTCGAGACCAACACCATCCATTCATCTTTAGCAAAATTGACCCTAGAAGACCTTTATCCAAATCCATCTTGACATAGATTTCAGAAAAGTTAGTCTAGAATTGGTTTTAGTGTCCTTGCAAGCATGTTGAAATTTACCAAGTGAATTAACAATCACCCTCAGCCTCTTGTCTCTAGAATTATGGCAAAAGTTAAGGGAGGCAAACCCACATTGGTATCATGGTGAAAGAATCTTTGTTAGGGTTGAAAGAAGAGTATTAGCATTTTCAACACAAGAAATGTTTGTCCCAAATTCGTTGCTGTTTACTACTGTATCTAATAAAATAAATACATGAATTAATAATAGAGAAGATAGTGCATACTGGATACAAGAGTAAAATATATCTCTATTCACACATGAAAATATTACAAAAGAAGGCTTGAGATGGTCAACCAAGGATTAGAGTCGATCCAACTAGATCATACCCCTTTTCTTGACGATACACAATCTATTTAAAGGGCCAGACGGTTGCCAAGAAGAACACAACCATCAACCAACCAATGCTTATAACTACTTGAAGCGGACAACCAATTAATACAAACAATTAATATATAGTCGGATAACCAATTTTATCAGAACATAATAATAGACATTGTACACTGACTACAGTTGCCTAGAAGCTAAAATCACATTTTGGTCTTATTCTGTCTTGCAATAGATTATGAAGAAGCCCTTTGTGTAGGTAAAGGGGTCAATTTGAGCCTTAATTAGTTACTTCCATTCTTGTGAAACGCATTCATGTAAACCTTTCAAATTGGCCCATATGCCATGAAACTTGCCAATGATAGCTTGGTGTCTTAAAGCTGTTTTAGTGGCATCAACACTTGAATTTGTATCAAAATCAACCTTATGCCATAAAACTTTCCAATGATAGTTTGACTTGAGAGGCAAGCCATGTGAGTTTTCCATATTCATGGCAGTCCTCTTCTCCCTAGCATCCCGAGAATCTGCAGCACACAACATTGTGTATGCTCTATCGAGAATTTGCAATTGCTAATACATCTTTGAAGGATCTTTTGATGGATTGATGCCCTAAATTGTGCAATGAAGAAGCATGTGAATGAGAAATGCCCACAGTAAAAAAAATGCTATTGCCTGATTTTCCACAAGTGATAGAGATTGAAGTTTTGAGGGCTAAGCATGGGCCTATGCATTCCTCCTTTGAGATGAGGCCATTGCCAATGCCAATGAGTGAGTTGGGAGTGAATTTGGCAGGAGTTCACGTTAAGTTTTTGGAAGGTTGATGGATATTTAGGAGTGCCATCCTCCCTCTAGGATGGGTGGACTGATATTAGACATTGGCCACTCATTAATATTATTATTATATGTTCAGGTAGCTTATATTTCCTTAAAGCTGTTGATTTCTCTAGGAAGCACAAGTATCCGACTTCAATTTCATCATTTTGGGGAGACCAAAGAAGCTTGGGCCTTTAAATGTTGTGCAGGTTGCAACTAATTCAATATTTGTTTTGAAGTTAGTTGGTTTTATGGTGGAGAGTACTTAGCAAAAATTTCATTCGAACCCTATTTGTTCATGCATTGAAAGAAATTTGGAAGATAGTTTTGTTGAAGATGTTGCAAGCAAGAGACATATAGATGTTTGTATTCAACCATCACACATCACTCGCTCTATTTAAGACTTTTTTGAGGAAGGAATTCCTCAAGCTGGTGGAGACCAGATATGCTAGCTATTTCATTTTGTTTGAGAGGATGCATGCTGGAGGTGTAGCAGGATTTACAGTTTATTGTGGTTTGTGGAGAGTAGAAAAGAGGGCTGAGGCAAGTCAGAAGAAGGGAAGAAGATGAGGCAAAAGATACTTGATGATCTATGGCAAAAGTTAGGGACAAGCTTAGACCAGTTTTTATAATTTGTGGATACTTAACTGTTACCATGTGGTGTAGTCCTTGAATTCTTGAATTTTTTCTTATTGCACACAGTAAATGTTTCTTTCTTTTCCAAATATCTGTAGAACATGGTTCCAATGGTTCTTCCACTTTGGTATGTGTATATGCACTTTAAAATTTCGTCACTGATTTTTCATGTTCCTTTGGTCATATATATTATTGTGGATTATCTTTAAATGTTCTTTTCTACATCTTTCCGAATCTTTATTAAGATTGGTTAAAGCTCCCATCTAACTAGAAGGCATGTAAAACCTTGATTAGTTGTATATGCTCTTTTGTTCTGTTGTGTTTTTACTTTCTTACCTTCTGCTATGTTTGCTGAGTAATTTGGCATGTAGATATGCATTATGTTTAACAATTATCAATGATGATGATGCTTGAGACACAATTCCTTACATGATTCAAAATGCAATTGAGACTATGTAATTGTTGTTCTCAGGACTATAAAGGCTGTGGATGAAACTCTTCAACTTTCCCAAGCTTTTGGTACCCCAGTGACTGAACTTGGTCAGACAGTGGTGCTCTTTGTATTTACAGTTGTTTGCAATCTGCTTAATGCAACAGCAGAAGATTGGGGCATGCCAATGATTTGGTCAGAAAAACAGCAGATATCGATTATGAGTACAGGACAAAATGATATGCAACTGGATGTTGAAGATGACTTGAATGAAAAAAGGCACTTGCACAGAGAAAATTTACGGAGAACAAACTCTATGATGGCCATCCAGTTGATAGGAAAGTTTATGGAACACAGAAAAACAGCATCCCTTCTCTGCCTTGCACGTCGGAATATGTAAATTTTGCAATCATATCTCATTTATAGTAATATACTGAAAAAATAGTTAATTTTTTTTTGTATTCAATCCCTAGTGTTTTAAGATGTACAGGAGCATATGCAAATTAGTCTTACTGATAAATTTAATATGATACTTGAAATTTTTGCTTCATTAAATGGATGATCGGGGTAGGAAGGCATATGATTGAGTTATCCATTTTATTGTCATTCGATAACAATATCCATAATCGTGGTTTTGGTTGTGCAACTGCATATATTATATACAATTGTTGAACCACCGTAGGTTTTGTCTTAGCAAGAAATTTACTGTTCTCTTTTATTTGTTTGCAATGTAGCAAACATAGTATAATACTAGTGTGTCCAGTTATCTCTATAATATGACTGGCATTGTGAAGCAATTTTTTACGACACACAAATGTGACCATACATTTCCTTAAAAGGAATGTAAAACACAACTTCCATTCTATACAACTCCAAAACGTTGACTCTTGAGATTTCTGTACTTGTATTTTAATTTAAAGGTACACAAAATAGTCAATAAAAAATATAACTTCCTTTTGTTGACTGGGATATGGGTCTTTGGGATTAGATGCTATCAGATTTCAATGTCTTTTAACATTTCATATTTTAACATTTCATATTTTAAGGCGATAATTATATTTAAGTGAACCATAATTTTAGTGTTCCACAAATTCTGTAGGCCTGAACAATGGAGTTACTTATTTCAAAATCTGCAAATATTTGAAACACACTCAACTTCATCAAATTCAAAAATAGCCAGTGAACTACTTCCACAACTTATTGGCAGCATCCAAAGAGGTTTGAGTCAAGAATACCAACCTAGTCAACACCAGGCAATCAAAGTACTTATTGATGCAGGATCTCGTACATCAATATTTGAACACAATTATGGTGTGGGAAGGGCTGCCTCATGGCTTCCTTTTGATTTGTTTATGGAAGATGCAATGGAAGGAAAGTATCTTTCAGCTCCATCTTTTCCAGAGATGCTGGCTGGTACGTGTGAGTATTAAAATAGATTATCTTTCATATCTAAATGTGTATTGTGCTTTTGCAAGACAGCTAGTTGTGCTGATTTGTGTTAGGCTGTCTTTTACTCAAGTTTGTATATACTTATATTGGCTTCTGAACTTTGACGCTCTATTGCATGGCATTGGGCAACTGTTGTACAGAATTGATCAAATCATTGCATGCAGTGAATGGTGCCAGTTGGCAAGAGACTTTTTTAGGTGTATGGATTGCAGCTCTTCGGCTTGTTCAAAGGGTAGGGTACATGTACTTTATATCTAGTTGCCCCATCTTCTGTTGACATAAATCAATTTAATAAAACACTGAAACATTTGCCAGCTTTGATTTAGAAGGAAGCTCTATTCGAAAACATATTCTGCCTTTGTTATTTTCACATCCCATACTTAAGTTTTTCATTTTTAATTGATGTGCAGGAACGAGATCCCCTTGAGGGTCCCGTACCTCATCTTGATGCACGACTTTGCATGCTTTTGTCCATTACACCTGTAGCAGTTGCCAATTTAATTGATGAAGAAGAGAGAAATTTTCAATCAGATGTAAATAATGGAACTTTGAATGAGCATAGTGAAGAGAGGAATGGGTCAGATATAAAGCGTGCAGCCCTTGTATCAAGTCTTCAGATTTTGGGACAGTTTGATGGTCTATTAGCACCTCCCCAGTCTGTAGTTTCTGCCGCAAATCAGGCTGCTGCGAAAGCATCAAGCTTTGTTTATAGCTTTACTAGTGGGAGTCCAAGCTTTGATGTTCTGAGCAGCAATGATAATTCCATAAAAACAGGTGACCTCATTCGAACATTTTTTTTCATGTTTTGAACTGAAAATTGTTTACTTATGCACTGTCAATATTTTGCCTCTGTTTTGGTGGTAATACTGAAATAAAAATCTGTCTATCTGAGTTTTGTTAAAGATTCTTATTTCCTCTTTCCATGATATTTCTTGACTCTGAACTAATCATAAGTGCTTGTTTGATATAGGACTAAGGAACAACTCTCCAAATATTATCTCTGAAGTTTTTCCTTTTTGTAGGTGGAAGCATGTGGCACCTGATTGTTGAAGCTTCCATTGCCAGAGGGTTGATTGATTCCTCAGCATATTTTTGGCCGGGTTATGTACGAGAGCTCGTAAATCCATTGTCTCACTCGGCACCAGTTCAAAAATCTCCTTGGTCTGCACTCAATGAAGG
>VDFB02000007.1:41787055-41838249 GCA_007258455.2 Sequoia sempervirens | reverse complement strand
GATGTTGTCGTAGTCATGTTGAGAAGCCAAGATTGATTAGTGATGGATGAAGTGTTGTTGATGTGGGAATGATATATCTCGAAACAACACAAGGTGTGGGAAAGATATATCTTGATGATGTTGATGATGATGATGGAGTGTTATTGATGTGGGAACAATATATCCCGAAACAACACAAGGATTAGGAAGGATACATCCTAATGATGATGATGGAGTGTTGTTGATGTGGGAACGATATATCCCAAAACAACACAAGGATTGGGAAGGATACATCCTGATGATGATGATGATGGAGGGTTGTTGATGTGGGAATGATATATCCTGAAACAACACAAGGATCGGGAAGAATACATCCCAATGATGATGACTGGATTTGGATCAAGGCTTGCAACAAGGCTAGGAACAAGACTAAAGATGTGATTAAATGATTTGTGCTAAATGACATGGATTAGGATTCACTTGAGATGTGAAATTACTAAGAGAAATAGGATTGATGAAATAGATGAATATGATGGAGGAAAAGATGCTTAGAATCATAAATCTATAATACTCCAAACAACTTAAATGATAATGAAATGATAATACAATGATCTGGAAAAGATGGTTAGAATAACAAATCTATATTATTCTAAACAACTTAATAAAAATGAAATGGAAAATATGGAAGGATGAATGAACAATAGGGAAATGGTTGGGGGGAATTCACTTTCATATAATCAAAATTCATTCATTAAGGAAGAAATGATAGGAATGGAAATAAAAATGATGGGGGTAAGCGATAGATGATAGGATAGTGACCAAAATTGAGCAATGCAATTGTTATGCATTATGTTGTCATGTAGTGAGCACTTAATTTGATATAGCATGGGATACTATGCACCAATGTAAGAGGAACCAAGGAGACTTCGTATCACATGCATAGGACTCACTCAACAAATAAAAAGGTTTGTCCAACATATCACAAAATCACGAAGGGCTTTGGTGGGGTTGATGTTGGAAAACCACAAACACAAGAGGTTACCCCAATGTAAAACAAGACCACAAAGGATCTTGTGGGTACTATGAGGGACAACCAGGAAAACACGATCACGAAAAACCAACATATGCCCCTATTTCTACCAATCAAAGTGCACCATGATATGATGGATCGTGGCAACCTCAAGTAGGTATAGTAGGAAGCTCAAATGATAAACAAAATGCAAAAAGCACCAAGAATTCATAATAAATATCAAATATCCTTTGTCATGAGGATGATGGGTGGATGAATTGATGTGGTCTGATGTGAGGAATGATATATCTTGCAAAGACCAAAGATGGATGGGGGAGATCCTAGGACCAACATGACACAAGATACCTAATATGGATTGAAATCTCCAGGAGCTAGTGAATTTTATTATAGGAACCAACTAGATAGGGACTCTTGGTGACACAATGGGTATGAAGATGGGACCTAGTGATAAGTGTGTGCAATGATGGAACCTATATAGAGATACAAGATGAACCTTATGTACATGGTGATATTTATAATAGGATGTGGATACAGTATGAAGCTCAGGAATGGGATAGTTATCTAAATCATCAAAAGATGAATTGGGAGGATGATAGGATGGACTGATGAGCAATGAAGAGTGATATGATATTAGAAAGATGTGGGAAATATATGGGAGTGATGATAGTGGGATGGATGGATCCTACAACTAGATACCAACAACAAGGGATTAGGGGATAGAAGGATGATAGGGATAAATCGATGGGTTATATGGATGGAGGATAGAGATTGGAAGATGGGAGGATGATAAGATGAAGGGATGGGTACAAGGTTTTGGAGATGGAAGGGATTATTGGATGGATGAATGGGGAGATGGAAGGATGAGTGGATAAGAGGATAGGAAGAGAAGTATTGGGAGACGGAAGGATCATGAGATGAAGGGATGAACACTTTGGAGGGATTAGTGGTAAGATGATGGGTAGGTAAAGATAGTGAGATGGAAGGGATGATATGATGGATGGATGGTATGGAATGAGATCTCCAAGGACCATGTCGCAAAGGAATAATATGTCCCTCTAGATATGTCATGCATGATGAGGCAAGAGGGATGGAAGATATGAGGATGGGAAGATACAAAATGTAGATATGGAAAGATGTGATGGGTGGATTATTAGGATTTGGAGATGGAAGGGATTATTGGATGGATGAATGATGTAGGAGCATCTAGGGGTACTAGCAATCTTGCATCACCAAAAATATTGATATTTTATTTTTGCTTATTTTTAATAAGGGCTTAGGGGTTAGGAGAATAAATATTTTGATTTGCAACTTTGTAATTTCCCTTGGGGTAAAAATGTAATTGTAATTCTGGTGGGAATTATGCAATGGTAAATGTTTCTAAAACATAATTGAGAAAATACTCCTTTTAGGCATCCCACTCTTAGTGGGGACCACTTGGGGTGTCTATCCTTGCATGTTAAATCATATGCCTTGCATGCAATTGCATGTTTGTGCCACAAGCTTTGCATGTTGTTGTATGTTCATCTTTGGAGTCGTTGAAGCCGTCGGGAATCAAAGAAGGTGTCATAATTGACCAAGGTGATTGGCTAAAAGTTGGGCGCCCATGTGAAGGTTATGAATGCACAAAATTATTTTATATTTTATATTTGATCTCTCCTCAAGTCGAGCATGGGATTTCAAGGTGGTTATTGGAGGTTGTTTTGGAAAATAATGGTATCTTTCTCCTCACACAATTTCTATATAATGATGTTTGCTCATTTGGAGGAGGCTTTTGGAGAGTTGTTAGTTGTATACCAAGATGTTGTTGGAATGAAGCCAGAATGTTAAGTTATAATGTTTTGTATGTGTGAAGCACAGGTTGTATGGGAGCATATGAGCTCCATGCTTATATTTGAATGGGATAGTCTCATTTCTCATTAGTAGTATCAAAGTAGGACTTCCTAAGTGTGAAGGAAGAAGCGTCAATGTGAGGCAATTTGCATTAGGACCTAAGGGTGGAGTGTGTGTAATTTTTGTTGCAAGTGTATGTGAAACTTGCAAGAGAAGCTACACAAACTATTTGTGGAGTAGAGGCTATTGTGTGTGTACATAAATCACTGAATATGAAGCAGTTTACAACATAACCAAAGAGTGTTGAGCATTAGAGTTGTGTGATGTGAGGTGAGGAAATTGTAGCAATTGAGAGGATGGGATGAGTCTTGAAGAGGCCTATAAAATTTTTATTCTGGGAACAATATTGGGAATAAGTGGAAAGTAGGGAGTACCATGAAGAATTTGAAAAGATCAAGGATGAAGTAGATGTATTGAAAAAGATGGTTATGGAGGATGTGAGAATATAGGATGAGAGGTATGGGAGGAAGAATGTTCTCATAAAAGAGGACATCGAAGAGAAGATCAAAAAGAAAAATTATTGTAGCCCTTTGGCAAAGGTCAAAAGGATAAAACAAGAAGAGAGGAGAGTTGGAGGTAATTTTAATTCTTTCTAATGATATTTTAAATGCAAGAAAGAAAGAAGATGTAACAGAGTGTCATGCATGTGGCACAGAGGAAGAAGAAGCAACTGAATACAAAGAAATTGATGATCTTGAACATGAGGAATGTCTATTGGAAGATGTTGTACACCAAATTAAAAATTTTGCTACACTTAGGCATTTTGAAGAAATGGTCAAAAGTCTTGTTAAAATTGTCAAAAAGGTCAAAATTGGGAATTTGCATGTCTTGCATGAGGGTCAAAAAACTCAAAATTTTCAAAATCTAACAATCTAGCTCTGCTCAGAGCGACCTAGTCTACAAAACCTAGATCTCAATTTTTCGGCCCTAAATTTTAGGAAAATTTCTATTTTTAGAAACATTCTAAAAAAGAACTTTTTTTGGGGGTTTTTATGGGTTTCTTCTCAAATGGATGTTAGCAAAATTTTCTAAAAATATAAAATTTCTAAAAATAGAAATTTTGGCTTCAAGGGTTCAAATTGATTTTGATTGGCTTAAAATACTTCCTCATCAAGCTAGTCCAATCGAAATCATAAAAAGATCAATTTTGCCCTAGTGGGTCTATTATGCTTTTTTAGAAGATTTTTCAGGAGCTCCAAGGTCATTAATGGAGGTTACTCAACTGTCAAGTGTCATATTCAAACATTCAAGCAATGAATAGAAGATGAGAAATGATGAACATGAATGCAAAACGAAGAATGGAGAAGGGGTGTTATGAACGTTGAAAAATGTAAAATTTTGGCTAAGTCTGGAAATTTTAGGTGCCCTAGCTCAATCTAGGTGCCTAGATGGTCATGTCTTAAATTTTTTTCAGTCAAGGCAGTCAAGGCAATGACAAGCACAAGGAACGAGGAGAAAAGTGAAAAAGACTAAATAAAAACTAACACTACCAAGCATGGGTGCCCCTACTAGCCAGGGGCGCCCATTCTTTCAAGAGGTCAAATGATGGAATTAGAGTTTGCTCATCCCAGATAATGTTGCTTAAAATCCAGCAGGCTCCGCAATGAATCCATCAACATGATCATCAAATTATTCAATCAATTGGAATTGAAGATCGAACGGAAAAGTATCAATAAAGAAGCAAAATACAAATCATAAAAAAACATAGAAAATAAACTAAGTCTAGAAACTTTGGGCGCCCCAGGTAGCCAGGGGCGCCTAGGGTTTTGGAGGCTCAAATCAAGAAATTAGGTTTTGCTAAATCAATCAATCTCTTCAAAATTCTACTAGTTTTCAATTGAATATCTTAGCCAAATCATCAAGCTTGTCAATTGCTAGCAATTCATATCGAACAGAGGACATAACATGAGGTTTCAAGTTTGAAGGTTGAAATAGAGCCAAAAATGGCTAAAAGGCTAGAGATCATGGACGCCCTATGAAGAGATAGGCACCCAAGCTTTTGAGTCCTCAAATGGATGAATTAGGGTTTAACACTTCCAGTATGTTCTCTTCAATTTTAAATTAACTCTCCAATAGAACCATCGAAAAATCCATTAAAGTTGTTAGACACCAAATATCAAAGACGGAACGAAGGTCCATGAAATTGAGCAAAGACAAAAATCTCAAAATAAATTCTAAGTCTAAATACGTTGGGTGCCCCAACTAGCTAGGGGCGCCCAAGGATTTGAGGCTGTGAAATAAGTTTTCAAGAGATATCACTCCCAAAAGATCCCCCTTAGAATTCTCTGAGCTATCCAACGAGTCTAGCCATCAGTTCATCAGACGCCCTTATCATCCAAAAATGAGAATTCATCAAAATATCATAAAACAAGCAAATTTTGAAGAACATGAAAATGGCTAACACTGGTAAGCTTGGGCGCCTCAGGTAGCCAAGGGCGACCAGCATTTTGAAGGTCAAAATGATGTTTTTATTTGAAGCAGCTTCTAGGATGATCTCGTCAAATTCACTCAGGCTCTGCAATGGATCAGTTGGTTAGTTCACAGCATCAACCGAGCATCTAGAATTCAAAATCAAACTAAGGTCAAAATCAAGCTAAAGTTGAAATTTCATGAAAATTGGCTGAGTCTGGAGAGGAAAAACGCCTCTAGACAAGAAGGGGGCCCAAGAAGTTTTGCCTTAGAGAAATCTTCTAAAGTTTCATCTTAAAAAAAAAAAAACAAAAAGAAAAGCGTCCACATTCATGCACCTGATTTAGGGTTTCACAACTCTAAATTTAGGAAATAAAATAGTTTTCAAACCTAAAAACTTATTTAAAGGATGCCTTTACATTCATTCTTCACAAATTTTGCGGGTGGTGTCTAAGGAAAGAGAAGAAGAAACATAAATTTTTATCCATTTCAAGATTTGAAGGGAAAAACTTGGAGATTTTTTAGAGTTCTTTATATTTTCCAAATCAACTCACATAGAGGCTCCTTTTTCTATGATTTATTTTTCTAGGGCATCAATTTTCAAAAGGAGGAGGTCATCTTTTTCAATTTTCACAAATTTGGGTCAGCTCAGTTAATGATTCGCAACAATTTTGGAAAAAAAATCAATTTTCAAGAACCTGATTTTTATGCATGTCTAAGAAATCTTTAAGATTTTTAATATTTGATCATCTGGGTCCATCTCAAACGTGATTCTGCACAAAAACCATCTCTCAACTTTTTTTAGAAAAAATTCAAAAATTAGGGTTTCAGTTTTACAACCAGCCTCAACACTTTTCAAAAACGAGCAAACTGGGTCTTCTTGCAACAAGATTCTCTACAAAAGCCATATCTCAGATCTACCTGTTTGAAGAAGAAAAATCAGCAAGCTAAATTTAGGGTTCATGCAAAACTCATCCAAACATAGTCAAGTTTATAGTCAATCTTCAAGATTTTCAGTATGGAGTACTCTCCCATCAAATTCAAGACCAAATCAGTGTTGTATCATGATTTCATCAAAACTACTGAAATTGATTTGCATCATATCAAACCAATGTTCAATTTGTGTGCTTTGAAAGATGCAGGCAATGTTGCAATCAGACACCTTGGTCATTCTGGATTGCTTGCAACAACATCAATTCTTGTCTTAGTGCAAAGTATAGAGTTTGTAATCACTGTGTCAAGCATTACAACCCAACAACATGGGAAATTCAAAAAGCAAATGAAACTCTGGATGTACAACATGTTTATAATCATTACCCTTAGCTCAAGTTTTCATAGTCAATACATCATTACAAGAGGGTGAATGAGGAATTTTTTATGTATATGGTGAGATACCTAGACAACGAGTTGCATTTATAGATTTCATCAATTGCTAGGGCAGCACTGGCGAAGTAGGAAAATTAGTTCATCCAGTTTCCTACATTCTCCTACATCAAAGTGTACAGATTCTCAAGTAGTCCAATCATGTTACCAAGATATTCTTCAAATGAGGTGGTTTTCATGGAGTTTTTGAGGCAAGTGTCTGAAGTTCACATGTTCTTGCAGAACCGAAAGAAGCTCGCTTTCAGTTTTCCATTTGAGTTTGGAATCTACAGATGTAGATCGTCAACAGATGCTAAGTTAATGGGTGATGAGGTGTCTAAATTTGGTCTCAAGCCATTCAGCACGAGACAGTCATATGACCCTCATGGTGTCTTCACATCTCGTCTTGGTCAGAATTATGCTCATGTGCTCGCACTTGAAGATTTTTGGGCTAATTGCAAAGATGAGTTCAAACTACGAAGACGCAAAAACAACAGGCTTACATTCCATGAGATGAAAGATTATTTGTCAAAAGATATTGAAGGATTATTTGATGATGATGGAGACGTACTTCTTCCTATGTACACATGAAATAAAATTGAGCAGCAACCTCTCCCACAAGTCAACTGGTCCAACAAAGAGTGCATCTCAATTGAAGAAAGAACTATCCAAGTCATTAAGAACAACAAGATTTTCTTAGGCCTCAAGAGGAATTGGAAGCGAATTATTCTAGTTGCAAAGCCGCCAATAGTGCAATCATCTCTTCCTTCTTCTTCCAGACCACAACCAAAGATGAAGGCTATGAGTCATCCTCAAGAAGATGTGAAGGGAAGCAAAACAACAAAGAATGTAAAGAGAAGATTGGACTTTTCAAACATAGTTCTATAGGAGTAGCTGACAGTCGTATTTGAAATTCCACCATAAGAGCCCACACCACAAAAAGAAGTAGAGGTTGTACCCACATCTCCAGATTCTCCACAATCATCGAAGTCTTCTCTGATTCATATTGATTTAGAAGATGAAGAAGTTGAAAAAGCTGCAGCTGAACCTCCCAGAGAAGTTAGTAGAGACACCTCGTCTTAGCTTGAGAAATTTGTAGAAAGGAAGAGGAGGAGGCCTTCATATCAGCTAAACTTTACAGAACTTGACAATATTTACTAGGATGCACTTGTGAAGAGACCAATGAAACAAGTTCACTTTGAAAAGAATCCATAAGGTGAGATTGTCATGGAGATTGCTACGCCTCTAGAAGATAAAAAATGATGAAGTGGAGGTTGATGATTTCATAATGGTTAAGGCCAATCTCGACAAAAGCACTAGGCACATAGATATAAATCTATTTTGTTGATGGTGTTTTTATGCACTTCTCAACACAGGCAGTGCATAGGTGCACTACCTCTCTTGAAAGACAATCTCCCACAATCGAGTTGCAGAACACTATCCATAGGTCTCTCGGATGTCAGGTCATGACAGTGCTTAGATACCTCAGTAGTTTGATGTGATTTGATGGAATCACAAGGCGGTCTTACAGAAATACAAAGTGTGGATGCAAAGCATGAAGTTGGATCTTTGAAAAGGAGTTCTTAGCATGAAAGCAGTTATGTGTTGGCTATAGGTTCAAACAGCAGTCTCAAACTCCATCTGGTTGTTAGATCGGGCTTTATAATGTGCAATGAACCTTGGTATTGTTCAATTTCTAAAAAAAAGGTGAAAAGAGCGAAGGGGAAGGAAAGTTCCTAAGCCTAAAGCTTGCTGCGAACAGTGACAATAGAGTTCCTGCAATGGACAATTCCTTAAAACAATATCCCACTTAACCAGGGATTTCACAGTATCATGAAAATTGTGCTATCTTCTAAGGGCTGCAGATTTTTATCCTTCATCCACCACATACATGCATGAACTAAAGATAAGTGTTTGGGGCAGCTTCAAATCAAGTCCATGCTAACTTTGCACAACTATCTACCTTCAGCAAACAACAAAAAGTATGGACTAAGGGATCATCAACAGTGCAGGAATTTTCATAAACACCAAATAGCATTCCTAAAATTTACCCAAGTAACATGAACAACTAACTAAACAACAAAGAGATCTAAGCTAAACATCTAATATTGGAGAAGTGAATCAATTGACATGAGAGAAAACAAGGAAATGCACCAAGTCAATGCTATTTCTCATAAATTTCAGCAGCATGCCTTTACAACAACTCAACTCTCACTTTTGCAAATGAGGGGAGTGCTCTATTTATAGCTTTCAAAAAAAAATGAATGGCCAAGATTCATTTCCATTGTGTGGCCACAATTCATTACAAAATAGGGTTTCACCTACCCCCAAATAGATTTACAATTTTAAAACATTCTTTGTCTTTTCCCTATTTCGTCATCTAGTGGATGACACTATTGCCTTTTCGTCCTATAGCTAATTGATGTTTCTTTGGCTGTAGCTACTCTTCTGGGAGGTCTTCTTCCTTGGCTGGGCTATCTTCTCGCTCCTTAGAGGCTGCATGTTCAATGTACTTGAGGATTACGGCCTGGAGCTTGTCTATCTCGAGGATTTCACATCTTAACACCTGATAGCTCCATTCTTTGGCGTTCTCCTCCAGCCGCTTCCAGTCTTCATCATACTTAGAGCCTTGATCTCTGAACAACTTTGATCGATCAAAGGCACGGGCAGCAAAACTCAAGAAGTCCGTTGTGATATCTCCGGCTGTCCCGTCCTTCATCCTTTCCTCAAAGTATGGCCTAACCTTTTCTGCATCCAATTGCACTCTGGGCATATCATGGCCCATTATCAGCTTAAGGTACTCAGCGCATTCTGCCAGGATTTCTTTGATCCATGCGATATCCGGATCCACCCTGCTCTAGATCTGTTCCATCCTCTCCTTTCGGTTGATGAGGTCTCTGCGCCACACGTCCACCAACTAGTGATCCTCCTTCTTCAATTCTAACTTCTCTTCCCACGTGCTTTCTGGCATTTGAAGGATGGCTTCAACCTTTGGGAAGGCGGAGTCGTAGATCACAGGGAAGTTGGTGCAAAGTTTCTTCGTACTTTCCAAGGATTGGATCAGGCTCAAGAACTTGTTGGCTATTTGCACAGCCAAGCCGATTCCTACGTTTCCAATGTTTATGATCTGCTGGAACCAATCCTCAGTGGTCCTCTCCAAGTTTTTCCTCCTCTCCAGCTTATCTATCTGTTCCTTGGAGAGTAGTTGTGGTGCGGCCGTGGAGGTAGTGGGGAGGTCGTCTATTGAAGACCACTGCTGGATGTAGTCGGTCAGGGCAGCGACCTACGCCTTTAACTCGTCTTTGGTGACCTTGTCCTGTTTAATCAGATGCACCACCGTGGCCACTGACTCCTCCAGATGTCCGACCTTCTGTTCCCTGGTGGCTATCCCTAGGTCGATGGTGGAGATATTGTAACTAACTCCGGCCTGGCCAACAGTTGGCGACGCTACTTGTGCTGCCCGGGAGCCAGAAGCGTCTATGGTTATCTTGGAACGGACCTTAGACTTCTTCTCCTTCTTTGTGGTGGCTAGAGATCAAGCCAAGATGGCTTCCAATCTTGACCTCGGGTCCGTCGAAATTGGGGTAGTCTTTTCAAGTTGCTTTTCCAGCCAATCGGGCATGACAAATTTGTCTTTGGGTGCCTCGTGGCTACCTTCACCCTTCTCCGTTAACTGTAAGATCTCTGCCTCTTCTTCCTTTTGGGCTTCTCCCTTTCCTTTGGCAGCATCCTCCTCTTCTTCGTCGGAGTCACGATAAAACACGAGGCTTTTGACGGGCAGCTTGGTGGATAATATCTGAGTGGGATCTTCTTCTTTTGCTGCCCCTTCTTCTTTCTTCTCCTTAGCAGCCTCGGGTTCGGGGCTCTTCACAATGTGGGTCTCTGCCTCAGATAAATCCTTTTCAAGCTGCTCCCCTGGCGGCTGCCCCTTCTCACCACGCGGTGACCGTTCTGCCTCCTCCCCGACATCCCTTGGCTGCTGAGCCGATTCTTCCTCGATATCCTCATCAAATGTCTGAACAATCTCCTTATCACCCGAGCCACCCTCTTCATCCCTGCCCTCGGAGGAGCCAGTTTCTTCTTCCTCGTAGGCAACCTTGTCGATGGTGCTATGCTCATATTCAGGTTGCTCATAATAATCATCGGCCTCCTCCTCAATAGGCTTTGAAGCCTCTTGTTCCAGCTCTTCCAACTCTTTGGAAATTTGCATCGCGGCCTCCATGGCTAGCAGCCCTGTTGGCGGTTGCGAAGGCTGAGATGTTGCAAGGGCCTGGGCCAGGGCTGCTTGGAGAGTAGGGTTCATTAAAAGCTGCGAGAGCTCAGGAGGAAGACTCTGCAGGTGCCGTGTAATGGCCTCGGGCACAGTGGAGAGGGGAACAGGCGATGCTATCGTTGCCAGAGGCAGGGAGGTGATGGGTGACATGGCAGCAGCAGAGGAAGGGGAAGTGGTCATGCTCGAGGAAGAGTCGATATTGATTATGGACCCGGCCGGGGGCGAAGAGGCAAGGTGGACAGAAATGTCCACTGCCTGTGGAAATGAGGCGGCTGCGGCCTGAGAGGCGGGTAGCGCACCAGTTGGGGGAGGAAGGAGCAAGGGAAGCTGCGCCTCTGTTGTGATCACTGTCCTTTTAAGCTTCTTGGGAGATGAGCCTCCCGTATCCTTTTTTGCTTGTTCTTTTGGGTCCGCAGACTATGCCGTTTCTGCTTCTTTTCTCTTCTGGGACATGGTGATGGGGGGAGACTTGGAAGTCTCACCAGCTGATGGAAAGGCGGCCACGTCCTCCGTGGTGCTTGGCTCGCTCTTAAGCGCTTCATATGTTAGAGCCACCCCTTGTTGCTTTAGTTGTGCTACCTGCCCATCGACCCACTCCCTAGTGCGAGCTATGATAGGCTGGGTGATGGTATTCAGGTCATCGACCTCTTGCTCGTCCCAGTCGATGGAGGGGATTGCCAGGTCGACAACCGCAGGGTACCTCAGGTGCACAAGGGTGGACTCATCCTCCTCAAGCTGATCAGGCACCAGAAACAGCTGCACCCTCCTCAAAAATTGTATTGTCATTCACATGTAGTGTCTCTTGCGGACCTCCTTATCATCTTTACAATCTGCCCATAAATCTTCAACATGGTACTGGTGGGCGTATGCCGGTCCTAGTGCCTTCCTGACGTGGCTGTGGGGGTCCATCCGTGGGCGAGCTGTGTACCATTCAAAGTTATATTCTTTGAGTTCTTTCTCTGAGTTGGCAGCACATTAGGATGTTTGCAGTTGATACAGGCCCTAGCTGAGGGTCATGGGATAAGGGATCCCTGCTATGTACTTGCTGCCGAAGACCGCCTGAATATGTTGGAGCTCCCGGGAAAGCTCTAGGAGGATGATCCGATCGTTCGGGTACCTGGGCAACTTGTTCGGCCGTTCCGTGAATCCTTGGGCACGGATGTAAGTGAACTTGGGGAATTGAATATATAAGAAGGCATACTCCTTCAGGAGTGCCCGAGCGCTGTGGGATACCCTTCTCTCGAAGTCCCCGGCTATGAATCTGATAATCTGGCCTATGAAGGCAACATTGACACGTCAATACTCTTTCTTGAAGTGGCGGTATTGTAGTTGAGGGTACTGGTCAAAAGGCTTGAGCCCTCGTTTGTGATCCTCATCCGGCGCTATGAAGAGTCCACTATATTGCCTCTGACCTGTCAAGGAGTACACCAGGTACGAGGTCATGTAGAACTTGTTGCTTTTCTTGACATTCACGAACTGCTCATGGAAGCAGTTACTGATGATGCCTCCCCAGTCGAATGAGATCTTGGTTTTCACGTCCTCATTCCCTTGTATGATTTGTTCAATGTAGTAAGCCATCCACTCCTGGAAGTAGGCAGCTGCCAGGAGACCCATGACCCTGCTTAGCATAGTCACCAAGTCGTGATAATCTTCATGGAAGTCGCTCCGAAACAGCTCCTGGGGAACCTTTGCAGCGCTGCCCCGTTTCTCCTTAAGCCAGTAAATGTTAATTGACTTCTTGCAGCCCAATGGATTGGCATCCCATGCCGCCTGACACTGCTCCAAAGTGGGGATTTGCATGTGCGGGAACATGGTAATGTGGAACATTTTTGTGATTCCTGCCGGAGACATGTTGGCAAGGATATTCCCCTCCTTGTCCACGATTGTTCTGGTATCTGTTTGGTAGGCTTTTCGGCAAGCCATTACCAATTCAAGTGCTATTAGAGAGGGAGGGAAGCTGACAGCTTTGGCAATCCCGCTTTGGTGTATTAATAGGGCATTCTTTATTTTAGGGTCGACCTTGACCCTCTGGGTGAACTCATCTATGTCTAGCTGGCCGATATTGGTGTATGAGATCTCTCTCCAGTCAGTCAAAACCTTTGACTGGAGCGGCTCACCTTGGAATTGAAACTTTATTTGGTCTTTATCGTCCTTTCCACGAGCGGCCCTCCCAAATTTCTTACCCTTATCCTTTTCGGTAGAGGCCCTTGAAGTTCCTGCAGCTGATTCCATTTATCCTGCAAGCAAAGGGCGAAGTCAGCACAACAAAACATCAATAACGTTAATGTTAGTCCGCATTGTGAGTATATCATCTAAATAACCATTCAAATACATCACAAATTTTATCCTTAGACGATATCGATTTCCTTTTAGAGCATTTGGACAATCCGGGTCCGGAGGGCCAGACTTCCCTAGTTGGAATGCTGTCAGGGAGGGAAAACACAACCGAAAGTTCCCGAAGACCCTCGTTGGCCAAATTTTGATATCTTAAGGGGCCCATGATGGAGAACGACATGATTTAGGACATGGGTCGAAGTTAGATTCTCAATTTGAATTGGTTTGGATTGATTTAAGGAGCTTCAGAGGTTTTAGGCCGGAAGGAAGTCGGCGGCGGCGGACATCGGACGGAAGTCCGGCTGAGAAAGTTCGGCAGCAGAAGTCCGAAGGCCGGAGTCCGAGAGGCAAAAGACACCCGAAACGAGGTTTGGTTAAACAGTTTAAACCAGACGGCATTCAGAGCACCGGGCCCCGGAAGCTAGGAGGCCGTGTCGCGAAGGCCGCCGCATAATCTTAGATCATTTTGAAAGGCGGCGGCGAGGAGAAGACCGGAGCCCGGAGGGCGGGGAGCTGATGGAGGTTCGTCGCCGAAGGATTCTGCAATGTGTCTCAGCGCCGACGGCGAGGGGAACTCCGTGATTCGGCCCATGGGAGAACGCAAGACGACGGCCGCTAGGAAGTTATGGCAACCCACCGTCGACGGAGGCGAAAGCCGTCCCGGGACCCGGGAGGCGGGACGACGCGCTCCCACGGCTGCCGCAAGGTATATGCAGTGATCGGGCAACAGCGGTGGTGAAGGTATCTCCAGGGCCCGGCAAAGGTCGGGCAGCCGTAGGGGTTCCAGAGACGGAACTCCGGACAGCCGGGCCCAGAGGGCGAGGAAGCAGATGGCGCCTCGTCGGGAGATTTTGACATTACAACGGTGGCAAATTTGATGCGGAGGCCAGGGAGAGGAAACCCAGAGGCCCGGGCCCGGCAGGGCAGACTTCCGTCATGGGTTTTGTGGTTTCGGATGCCGACGGCGATGGAGGGTTTCGGGCCCGGGAAGGACCTTTGCACTGTGCGAAGAACACCCACAATGCGGACGAGTCCCGAGCCAGCGGCGAGGGCAATTCCGATGGGTTCCGAAAATCTTAGGACATGGGTTATGGACGTGACGGGGTGTTGTTTAATTTTATGCCATTTAATTTATTGTTCAATTCATTTTAAATCCCCGAAATGACGAAAAACAATAGGAGGGCAAACGATGATGGCCTACCTCGGATACGCCAAGCGGGGAGGTGTGCAAACCACTATGAATTGACGGAACGAACTTTGGTGATGACGACTGAGATGCTACAGAAGGTGGTGGGCTCCAATTTGATTGCTGCTCTAATTTGCTCGAATTCTCAAAGTGAAAATGACATTGGGGACCATGCATTATATACCCCCCTTCGCCATTAATGATCGCATTAAATGCACGTATGACTGCGCCAAAAGTTGGTGAAATTTGAATTTAGGTCGGCGGCAGCGGTGAGGGCTTCGGGATCCGGCAGGCGGGAAGCCACGCAACGACGGCCGCCGCGAGAATTTAAGATGACTTTGACGACGACGACAAAACGCTTAGGGCCTGGAGGGCGGGGTGCGGCAGAGAGTTCGCCGCCGAAAGATTTCGCTTTTCATTTGAACGGCAGCGGCGAGCAACACCCGGGGGCTCGAAGGGCGGGCGGCCGCTGCAGGGTCGCCGTCGAGGACGGCGATCCCAAGACAGAAGTCTGGACGCAGACTTCCGGAGCCCGGGGCCCGAAGGAGTAGGGGCCACCCGGGAAATCCCCGAAGATCTCCGAACGACAACTGGCAGGGCGGGCTCCTTAGGACAGAAAGACGCCTGGGGAACGCCGCCGAGGCGGCGAACGAAAGGGGGAAGCCCGATAAGGGAACCCCGGAGGCCCGAGCCCGAAGGGGCCTAGGGCCGCCCCAGAGCCCGAAAGGCCCAAGGAACCCACGAGGCCCCAGAGGGCAGCAAAAAACCAAAAGGGAGGCACAGTCGATTTTTAGGATGAAACCTTGGGGCAGTATCGACCATGCGGAACGTGAAAAAAGAGGGGCACACAAAACGAGGCAGCTCTGAAAGACTCGACAAGGCGAAAGAAAAGAGGGTCCCTGTTTCGAACGGGGTGTGTGTGCTGAGGGCACAACAAATGGCGACTCCATTGGAGAACGCTCTGGAGCGTTCTAGGGATAAATATTCATTCAGGACCCAGAATCTCTGGTTTCGCAGACTAGGAGTGGTTTCCAAGGATGAATCTGGGAGAACGAGATCCTAAATTGGGTCAGCTCACGTGACATCTCGAAAGTGTGTGTAGAGTGAGTTCATTCCTTTCCTAGGGATAGTAACCAGGGTCATTACTTTAACCAAGTGAGCTACATAAGTTGCCTAACACCAAAAGTAACCTAGACATTGCCCCGCTGCCAGTCAGACGTCCATAGCCCTGGCGGAGTTGTCGCTACAATCTCATGGATATTTCTCTACTGCCGGCCGGGCGTCCATAGCCCCGGCAGAGTTATCCAAACGCCCATACGATCATTTATCTTCTTTTTTCAGAGTTTCTTTTCTCTTTTTTTTGCTTTGATATTTCATTTCTCTTTTACTATTTAGTTCGACCGGGTAAGCACTGAAGCCTACAATAGGTTTGAGATTGCAGTGGTCACTGGAGTAGACTTAAGATTTTTCACTCACTTGGGTGTCGTGACAACCATAGCACGGTCCTTTAGAATTTATTATTTATGTAATTTGTGCGAGATCCGAGATGTGGGTAAGAAGATCCGGCGAAGGGTCAAGTTCTGATCAGAATTTAGACAAGAAAATCATTCATAGACAGCTCTGCAAAGACTAATAGTCTAGAGTGAATGTTTAGCCAAAGAACACGAAGAACAGACAGCAAAGTGAACCGCTTGTTAGGCAAGCACGACCACCGCAAAGGAGTGGGAAACCTCATTCGAAAATAAAACTGCTGGGAGGGAGAAAGCGAAAGGCAACGCAAACAGGAGACAAACAAGCAAGAAAGCACCTACTCTAACCTATGTACAGGTATTTACAACAAAGAGCTCGCAGGAGCTCAAGCCTGGAAGTAATGCTTCAGGTGCTGCCTGTTGACTGGCAACGGGACGTTCTCACTGGTTAAGTCCTTTAGGCGGAAGACATTATCTCCCAAAATCTTAGCTATCTGAAAGGGGCCAAGCCAGAGCTTGTCGAATTTATTGTGTCCCCCTTTCTTTTCATGGGCCTTGTCCCAATATAGGACCAAATCTGCAATCCTAAAGGCCTTGATTTTGGTTCGGCGGTCGAACCATCTCTTCACTACGCCCTGATGTTTGGAAAAATTTTCTATTGCGCGGTCTCGAACTTCCTCTAAATGTAAAAGTTCAGCTAAACGAGCTTCCCTATGATCTCCTCTATAAAAATCGTTGATGAACTGAAGAGTAGGAATTTTCAGGTGGATGGGGAATATTGGCTAAAGACCATAGATAAGGTGGAACGAGGAATCACCAAGGGTAGCCTTATGGCAGGTGCGATCAGCCCAAAGGGTGAAACAGAGCTGGGTATGCTAGTCCTTGGGATTCCTATCTAGCAGCTTTTTGATCACGGTAATCAAATTCTTGTCTGTGGACTCGGCAAGGCCATTGCCCTGAGGGTAATAATTGGATGAGAATTTGAGGGCAATCCCATAGTCAAACGCCCAGCCAGGAAATTTTAATTAAGCGAAGGCAGGTCCATTATCACATACCAAAGCATACAGACAACCAAAGCGATTTAAAATGAAACTTTCTAAGAAATCAGTAACTACTTCGGTTGTACAATACTTACAAACTATTGCTTCTGTCCATCTAGTACAATAATCTGTAGCGGTCAAAATGTACCTATGTCCCGCAGATGATGGAGGACTTACCGGACCGATGAAGTGGAGACCCCATTGTGCAAAAGGCCTTACCTCCAGCACGGGCTGCAGTGGGACAACATCATTTCTCTCCCTGGTGGTAGCAGTCTGGCATGTATGACATGAACGAACATGGCAATGGGCATCTTTGAAGACAGTTGGCCAATAGTACCCTGCCCTTAATATTTGATGTGTCGTAGAAGAACCCGAGCCATGGCTTGTACCAAATTTATTGTGAAACTCCCTGAGAACGCGTTCTGCTTCCTCCTTGCCAAGGCATCTTAGATAAATGCCCTCGTGATTTTTCTTATAGAGAATGGACCCCTGTAACATATAACCATTGCTTTTCAATCTCAGGGCCCTCTTCTGGACTCCTTGCAGATGCGGCGGACACTTATGATTGAGCAGATAATAAACGACATCTTGGTACCATTCTCCCAGGGAGACATTTTCAAGCTGATATTGTTGTACCGTGAGTTCAGGGCTGGCCTCTGCTGCTGTTTCGGCCATTGTACGGGTGAGTGCCTGCCCTCTTACCAATTTCATTGGTTGGATCTCCATATCATATTCTTGGAGCAGGGTGACCCACTTAGCCCTCCGTTCGCCCAACTCATTTTGCATGAGAAGCGTTTTGACTGCTGGGTCGGGAACGATTGCGAACACCTTGTTGCGTAGGATGTAGTGTCTAAATTTCTTTACTCCCCTAACGAGAGCGTACGCCTACTTTTCTATGTTGTGGTAATGCAATTCAGCATCTTTGAGGGGGCACTCATGAAGGTGATCGGATGCTCATTTCCTTCGTCATCCTTTTGGGTCAACATACTGGCACAAGAATGCTCTGAAGCAAATGAGTATATATAGAACGACTTCAGATAATCTGGACTGACTAACACAGGTGCCTCAGCAATGGCCCGCTTGATTTCCTCGAAGGATTGTTTGGCATCTGGCGTCCATTCAACTTTAGCATCCTGCTTGAGCATGGCATTGAGAAGTTTGACAATTTTCGCGAAACCCATGATGAATTTCTGGACAAAATTGATCTTTCCGAAGAAAGACTTTAATTCCTTCTTGCTGCCCGGGGGCTGAATCTTAAGTAACGACTCAATGCGCTCAGGATCAATGGAGATTCCTTGCTTTGAGATGATGTGCCCGAGTAATCTGCCTTCGGTCACTCCAAAAATGCACTTCTTGGGGTTGAGAGAAACCCCAAATTTTTGGCATCTCTGAAATACTTTGCATAGGTCGGAGACGTGATCACCTTGCTTCTTAGAGAATACAGTCAAATCATCCATATAGATGATTATACATTTGCCAATCAGGTCCTTGAAAGTGATATCCATGGCGCATTGGAAAGTGGCGCTGGCGTTGATGAGCCCGAACGACATTCTTCTATACGCAAATGTCCTCCACTTAGTGGTGAACGCAGTCTTGTGGCGATCCTCGTATTGTACCATTAGTTGATTATACCCAGAGTATCCGTCGAGGAAGGACATCATCTGGGAGCCGTTGATGATTTGCAGCACTTCATCCAGTGAAGGCACCAGATAGTTATCCTTTTTTGAGGCGCGATTAAGATTGCGGAAATCCACGCACAATCTGATCTCTCCATTCTTTTTCCTGACCGGGACCAAATTAGCCACCCATGTGGAGTGCCTGACTGGAAAGATGATTCTTGCTGAAAGCAATTTCTGCACCTCCTTATAAATAATAAGTTCTAGCAAGGCATTGATAGGGCGCTGCCGTTGGCGAAATGGCCTCACTTCTATCTTCAGAGGGATGGTGTGCGTGATGACAAATGTGTCGTATGTTTTCAAGTCTTCGTAACTCCATGCCACCACGTCAAGATATCTGCGTAAAGCATCCGTGATTCCCTTCTTCTCTTCGGGCGTACATACCTTTCCAATAAAAATATTCTTGGTATCCTCGGTCGTTCCCAAGTTGTGAGCATTGCACTGGCTGCTTATAGCCTCCTTTTTTGTTTGCCGGTCCTAATCTCTGATCTGATCCAAATCGAATACACGCTCCAGCTGAACCATGCCTCTGGGGATCGTGTTGGTTTTTAGATTTATAACCCCCTTTATGTCCAATTCAGCCTCCTGTGGATCAGCTTCATTAATTATTTGGGCAGCAAAGACGTCAGAGCTTGTCATGAATTGGAGGATATGCTTATCATCATTGAAGACCTGTAGGTGAGTAACATTATCTAGGACTGACGGCGTGGATGTTAGCTCAACGGTGAACTTCTTGAGCCCAGACAAAAAGAGGGGTTGTAGAGTGCTAGCGGCTTGAGCCAAGGCATCAGCTATGCGATTCTGAGCATGAGGGATCAATTGTATGTTGAATGCATCTAGGCCCTCTAGGAGATCCCACACCCTATGTCTATAATTGGTGAGTCTCTGATCATGACAGGAGTACAATTTCCTAACCTGCTTAACCACAAGTGCGGAATCCTCGAAGACTTGCAGTACTTTCACATTTTTCTCAAGGCCATAAGAAGGCCAAGGACTAAGGCCTCATATTCTGCTACGTTATTGGTGTAATAAAATTACAACTGGTGGGCAGCGAGAAATGTCTTACCCGTTGGACTGATGAGTTCGATCCCCGCTCCAGCTCCTTGCCTTGACTTCGATCCATCAAATCAGAGCGTCCAGCATGCAGAGGATTCCTTACCTTTGGGTCTGACTGAGCCTTCGTTCTCTTTCGGCTGGACAGCGGCCTTGTGATCTTAGGAAGGCTTTCCGGGTCGAGGCAATAATCAACAGGTGGTTCTGGTGGTGTCTCCCTTGGTGTTCCTGTCGGAGGAGCAACGACTCTCTTAACATGCTCCACTGCTGCTTGACACAAGCAACAGTCAAACTCAGAGTGGGCAGCGTTGTGTACCCTACACCAGTTCGGCAATAAGAGGTCTTGGAAATTCATTCTAGCTCCTAGGCTGAGCTGATCTTTTGCGCATTTTTCCATAAACTCCTGGAAGCCATCGAGCAATCTCTAGTTGTCATCTTTATCCAGCTCATCATCAGCTTCTGCCAACATTTCTGTGTCTGTGGGCACTTGTACGGAATTTGCCGAAGGACTACACAACACCAGCAATACCTCATCTGCCCGTTCTTCTTGAAGCTCAAGCTTATTTTGGTAAGCAAAAGGGCGATAATTCCCCAAGTCGGTCTCGACAAATAACACCTCGCTGAGATTATTGTATTCCGTGATCATATACTTCATACGGGGTTCATGGTCAATACGGATCTGATTTGGCAGCCCCTTCCACGGCAGCCACATGTGAGAAAGGTCAGTGGCGGTGTATCCGTTCAGCGCCTTGGTGAACTCCCTCCCCAGAATAATTCCATAAGCATCAGGAATGTTCGCCACTTGGATATCAACAACCTGCTGTATCCGGGGGTCCACAGCGATTTGCATAGGGATGCGATTTATTTCGCCCACGATATTAATCTCTGTTTTGTCCAGTTGGGTGACCTTTCTCTTCAAAGGCGTGGGGGTGATGCCAAGAGCTTTGCATACGGCCAAGGGCATGACGTTGGCAGATGCACCTGAATCGAGCAGACAGTTGTGCAAGTTCTTCCCAAAGACCCTAATAGTAGTTAGGAATGGGGGAGTTTCCGGTCTCCCTTGGAGGATGCCCACGGGTGTGTCCATTTGAGCTATTTGGCCTTTGTTCCTATCACTGCCTGTATCCTTGGTTTGCTTAAATTGCTGGTCCTTGGAGGCTGTCTACTAGCCCTTTCTGGCTCCTTTTCAATGTATCTACTTGCCGCTTGATTCATGGGCATATGGTTCCTTCTTCCGGTGTTGTCCTGTATCTCTTGTTCTTTCCTGGGCTCCTCAAAGGTTACCCTCTTGGCCGGGGTCTCTTGTGTCATGCTAGATGAGGGAGTCTCATTCAGAACCCTGAAAAAGGCGTGCCTTACAGCAAGAACCTTGAGTAATTCGAAGGCCGACAAACTAATTTTGACCTTCCTGAACTCTTCCGCCACATATTCACCCATTTGCTCGATTTCAGAGCTAAAAACTTGGCCTATGGGAGAATTAGGGGTTTGAATCTTGGTTTGCCCAGGCAGATTTTGGGGTTGGCTCTGAGGCTGACCTTGCGGTTGGTTTTGGGATTGGTTCTTGTTAATATATTGGGCGAGTATATGAGGGAGCCCCGGGTTATTGCTAGCATTTGGATCAAGCGGGGTGGCGAAATTGTTTGGTGGGGTAGAAGTTGTGAAGGGTCCACCGGCTTGTCTATTCCTAAGGAAATAAGGACTTGACCGTTGATGGAACATGTGGACCTCATCCACAAATGGCTCTTCTTCATCCACCGGACCGTTATCTACCGAATCAAAAATCTGAGCCAAGGCTGATTCGTTACTTACCTCTTGCGCTTTCTCATCCTCGATAGGGGTGGGCTCGGCTTCGGGTTCGTTGCGATCGCCCCGCGGAAACGACCCCTGATTGACCACCAGACATGAGGAATCGTAGGGCTCCGATGGGATGATATCCCTGCAGTTGGCATTATCAACGGCATTTTGTACCTCCACCTGGAAGATTTCAGCCACTGTCTGGAACTTGGGACAATCTAGCTCAGAATGCCTGCTGGTTTTGTGAAGTCGGCACCATCCTGACAGAGCTGCTTCGGCTAGATACACACTGCTGGACATTTTATCGTTGCTTGTTGGTTGATCAAATGGTGTGGAAACACCACCGTTGTTGGGCCTGGTGTTCCATGTACGGTTTTGCCTCTGAGAAGGCCTCCTTTCTGCATTTTGATTGAAGTTCTGCCCCCTCTCATAATTCTGCCCAGAGGAGGTGCCCACCTCTTGATAATCTCTGTTGTCTCTATTGTCTCGAGACTCTCGACTGTCCCTGTTGAGATTGGCCTGGAAATTGCATTGGGAGGCCTGCAGCTGATTATTCTGGTTCTTCAGATGCGTCATCTCTGTGGACATCTTTTTAATCATTTCGGTCAGCTCCTCTAGCTTGTCCTTCTTGGCTGCACCTCCAGGCGATGGGGCCAGATTTTGTAGAAAAGCGGGCGGGGCGGCCGGCTGATTTTGATAGGCTGGAGGAAAGTTCGGTCCCGACAAGTACAACGACGCCTGGGGCTGTTGGGAATATGCTTGCTGCTGCGGAGCTACCTGAGAATAGTTGTACTGTTGCTGGGGCTGCAAATAAGACGTTGCGGGAGGCGCATAATTCAACGGCTGCCCCGAGTGCGGTACTATAGGCAATTGAGGCACCTAGTTCATGAGAGGAGTTTGGTGAGCAAACGCCTGATTGAGCCCCTGAATTTGCATTGGGTGGGCGATGGGCTCCAAAGAGGGCAGAGGGCCGGAGATATTTTGTCCCAAGTCCGCACTTGCAATGACGGCTTCGGCATAGGCGGTCAGTAAGGTAGCAGGCGGCGGGCGCATCCTTTTTACCAGCGCCGCCGTGAGGTTATCTAGGGCCGCGTAATAGACTGGTAGAGCGACCGCATCATTATGGAGGTACGAATCTTGAAGCCTCATGTGAGTCCGGTGGAAGCAATCATTGAAGGAGCTAATAGGTTCGTTGACCTCCTTTCTGATGGACATGAACTGCTGGTAAAGGTTGGCGGGGTTGACATGAATCTTATACTTTTGCAGGAAGGAATTCTTCATCAGGGTTCACGAGGTGATTGATCCTTGTGGCAGATTGATGTATCAGTAGAAGGCCTCTTCTCCCAACGAATACGGAAACAGGCGACACGCCACGTCCTCGTGACCCACCTGCATTTCGGTAATCGTCGTTTCGAATATCTTGATATGCTCTTCGGCTGTTCTTTGCATGTTGCGGGGATGGAACTTCGAACAAAAGCCCTCCGGATTCTTGGGCATATCATTGTAAATAGCAAAGTGTATCGGCGAAGGGTTATGCGCAAGCCAAGCCATGAGGGGAGGCGAAGGTGGCACTTGCTGTTATAGAACAAGGATTTAGGGCTGTATTGGCAATACAACCACAATATGGGGCTGCCCTTGAGCTATGGCTGCTTGGACTGTGCTTTGGGCTGAAAGGGTCGGGAGAGGAGCGAACCCCTGGCTACCGGAGGGAAGATGTGCAAATGCTGTTTGAGATGGTTGAGTGGAAGATGAAGGCCAGCCAAATGAAGGTGGAGGTGAAATGGAGGTGAATGGAATGGAGGAAGAGGAAGAGGCGGAGCTGCTTCCTTGTGCTCGTTTTGCCCTCATGGGAGGCTGCAATTCTTCAAATTCTCCCTTATTTGGTGCTGATCGTAGAATCCTTTGAAACCTTTCCGAAGAGAATGATCTAATCCGATCCAGCTTCGTTTTATCCCGTAGCTTAGTATTCCGATCGTTGCCCTCCTTCTAGAGCCAGTTCTGTTGATGGTGTTTTTATGCACTTCTCAACACAGGCAGTGCGTAGGTGCACTACCTCTCTTGAAAGACAATTTCCCACAATCGAGTTGTAGAACACTATCCCAAGGTCTCTTGGATGTCAGGTCATGACAATGCTTAGATACCTTAGTAGTTTGATGTGATTTGCTAGAATCACAAGGCGGTCTTACAGAAATACAAAGTATGGATGCAAAGCATGAAGTTGGATCTTTGAAAAGGAGTTCTTAGCATGAAAGCAGTTATGTGTTGGCTGTAGGTTCAAACAGCAGTCTCAAACTCCATCTGGTTGTTAGATCGGGCTTTATAATGTGCAATGAACCTTGGCATTGTTCAGTTTCTAAACAAAAGTTGAAAAGAGCGAAGGGGAAGGAAAGTTCCTAAGCCTGAAGCTTGCTGCGAACAGTGACAATGGAGTTCCTGCAATGGACAATTCCTTAAAACAATATCCCACTTAACCAGGGATTTCACAGTATCATAGAAATTGTGCTATCTTCCAAGGGCTGCAAATTTTTATCCTTCATCCACCACATACATGCATGAACTAAAGATAAGTGTTTGGGGTAGCTTCAAATCAAGTCCAGGCTAACTTTACACAGCTATCTACCTTCAGCAAACATCAAAAAGTATAAACTAAGGGATCATCAACAGTGTAGGAATTTTTATAAACACCAAATAGCATTCCTAAAATTTACCCAAGTAACATGAACAGCTAACTAAACAGCAAAGAGATCTAAGCTAAACATCTAATATTGGAGAAGTGAATCAATTGACATGAGAGAAAACAAGGAAATGCACCAAGTCAATGCTATTTCTCATAAATTTCAGTAGCATGCCTTTACAACAACTCAACTCTCACTTTTGCAAATGAGGGGAGTGCTCTATTTATAGCTTTCAAAAAAACAAATGAATGGCCAAGATTCATTTCCATTGTGTGGCCACGATTCATTACAAAATAGGGTTTCACCTACCCCCAAATAGATTTACAATTTTAAAACATTCTTTGTCTTTTCCCTATTTCGTCATCTAGTGGATGACACTATTGCCTTTTTGTCCTGTAGCTGATTGTTGTTTCTTTGGCTGTACCTACTCTTCTGGGAGGTCTTCTTCCTTGGCTGGGCTATCTTCTCGCTTCTCAGAGGCTACATGTTCAATGTACTTGAGGATTACGGCCTGGAGCTTGTCTATCTCGAGGATTTCGCATCTTAACGCCTGATAGCTCCATTCTTTGGCGTTCTCCTCCAGCCGCTTCCAGTCTTCATCATACTTAGAGCCTTGATCTCTGAACAGCTCTGATCGATCGAAGGCATGGGCAGCAAAACTCAGGAAGTCCGTTGTGATATCTCCGGCTGTCCTGTCCTTCATCCTTTCCTCAAAGTATGGCCTGACCTTTTCTGCATCCAATTGCACTCTGGGCATATCATGGCCCGTTATCAGCTTAAGGTACTCGGCGCATTCTGCCCGAATTTCTTTGATCCATGCGATATCCAGATCCACCATGCTCTGGATCTGTTTCATCCTCTCCTTTCGGTTGATGAGGTCCTTGCGCCACACGTCCACCAACCAGTGATCCTCCTTCTTCAATTCTAATTTCTCTTCCCACGTGCTTTCTAGCATTTGAAGGATGGCTTTAACCTTTGGGAAGGTGGAGTCGTAGATCGCAAAGAAGTTGGTGCAGAGTTTCTTCGTGCTTTCCAAGGATTGGATCAGGCTCAGGAACTTGTTGGCTATTTGCACAGCCAAGTCGATCCCTACGTTTCCAATGTTTATGATCTGCTGGAACCAATCCTCAGTGGTCCTCTCCAAGTTTTTCCTCCTCTCTAGCTTATCTATCTGTTCCTTGGAGAGTAGTTGTGGTGCGGCCGTGGAGGTAGTGGGGAGGTCGTCTATTGAAGACCACTGCTGGATGTAGTCGGTCAGGGCAGCAACCTGCGCCTTTAACTCGTCTTTGGTGACCTTGTCCTGTTTAATCAGATGCACCACCGTGGCGACTGACTCCTCCAGATGTCCGACCTTCTGTTCCCTGGTGGCAATCCCTAGGTTGATGGTGGAGATATTATAACTAACTCCGGCCTGGCCAACAGTTGGCGTCGCTACTTATGCTGCCCGGGAGCCAGAAGCATCCATGGTTATTTGGAATGGACCTTAGGCTTCTTCTCCTTCTTTGTGGTGGCTAGAGATCGAGCCAAGATGGCTTCCAATCTTGACCTCGGGTCCGTCGGAATTGGAGTAGTCTTTTCAAGCTTCTTTTCCAGCCAATCGGACATGACAGATTTGTCTTTGGGTGTCTTATGGCTGCCTTCACCCTTCTTCGTTAACTGTAAGATCTCTGCCTCTTCTTCCTTTTGGGCTTCTCCCTTTCCTTTGGCAGCATCCTCCTCTTTTTCGTCGGAGTCATGATAAAACACGAGGCTTTTGACGGGCAGCTTGGTGGATAATATCTGAGTGGGATCTTCTTCTTTTGCTGCCCCTTCTTCTTTCTTCTCCTTAGCAGCCTCGGGTTCGGGGCTCTTCACAATGTGGGTCTCCGCCTCAGATAAATCCTTTTCAGGCTGCTCCCCTGGCAGCTGCCCCTTCTCACCACGTGGCGACCGTTCTGCCTCCTCCCCGACATCCCTTGGCTGCTGAGCCGATTCTTCCTCGATATCCTCATCAAATGTCTGAACAATCTCCTTATCACCCAAGCCACCCTCTTCATCCCTGCCCTCGGAGGATCCAGTTTCTTCTTCCTCGTAGGCAACCTTGTCGATGGTGCTATGCTCATATTCAGGTTGCTCATAATAATCATCGGCCTCCTCCTCAATAGGCTTTGAAGCCTCTTGTTCCAGCTCTTCCAACTCTTTGGAAATTTGCATCGTGGCCTCCATGGCTGGCGGCCCTGTTGGCGGTTGCGAAGGCTGAGATGTTGCAAGGGCCTCGTCCAGGGTTGCTTAGAGAGCAGGGTCCATTAAAAGCTGCGAGAGCTCAGGAGGAAGACTCTGCAGTTGCCGTGTAATGGCCTCGGGCACAGTGGAGAGGGGAACAGGCAATGCTATCATTGCCAGAGGCAGGGAGGTGATGGGTGACATGGCAGCAGCAGAGGAAGGGGAAGTGGTCATGTTTGAGGAAGAGTCGATATTGATTATGGACCCGGCTGGGGGCGAAGAGGCAAGGTGGACAGAAATGTCCACTGCCTGTGGAGATGAGGCAGCTGCGGCATGAGAGGCAGGCAGGGCACCAGTTGGGGGAGGAAGGAGCAAGGGAGGATGCGCCTCTATTGTGATCACTGTCCTTTTAAGCTTTTTGGGAGATGAGCCTCCCTTATCCTTTGTTGCTTGTTCTTTTGGGTCCGCAGACTGTGTCGTTTCTGCTTCTTTTCTCTTCTGGGACCTGGTGATGGGGGGAGACTTAGAAGTCTCACCAGCTGATGGAGAGGTGGCCACGTCCTCCGTGGCGCTTGGCTCGCTCTTAAGCGCTTCATATGTTAGAGCCACCCCTTGTTGCTTTAGTTGTGCTACCTTCCCATCGACCCACTCCCTAGTGCGAGCTATGATAGGCTGGGTGATGGTATCCAGGTCATCGACCTCTTGCTTGTCCTAGTCGATGGAGGGGATTGCCAGGTCGGCAACCATAGGGTACCTCAGGTGCACAAGGGTGGACTTATCCTCCTCAAGCTGATCAGGCACCGGAAATAGCTGCACCTTCCTCAAAAACTGTATTTTCATTCGCATGTAGTGTCTATTGCGGACCTCCTTATCATCTTTACAATCCGCCCAAAAATCTTCAACATGGTACTGGTGGGCGTATGTCGGTCCTAGCGCCTTCCTGACGTGGTCGTGGGGGTCCATCCATGGGCGAGCCGTGTACGATTCAAAGTTATATTCTTTGAGTTCTTTCTCTAAGTTGGCGGCACATTGGGATGTTTGCAGTCGATACAGGCCCTGGCCGAGGGTCATGGGATAAGGGATCCCTACTACGTGCTTGCTGTCGAAGACTACCTGAATATGTTGGAGCTGCCAGGAAAGCTTTAGGAGGATGATCCGGTCGTTCGGGTACTTGGGCAACTTGTTCGGCCGTTCCGTGAATCCCTGGGCATGGATGTAAGTGAACTTGGGTAATTGAATATATAAGAAGGCATACTTCTTCAGGAGTGCCCGGGCGCTGTGGGATACCCTTCTCTCGAAGTCCCCGTCTATTAATCTGATAATCTGGCCTATGAAGGCATCATTGACACGGCAATACTCTTTCTTGAAGTGGCGGTATTGTAGTTGAGGGTACCGGTCAAAAGGCTTGAGCCCTCATTTGTGATCCCCATCTGACGCTATGAAGAGTCCACTATATTGCCTCTGACCTGCCAAGGAGTACACCAGGTACGAGGTCATGTAGAACTTGTTGCTTTTCTTGATATTCACGAACTACTCATGGAAGTAGTTACTGATGATGCCTCCCCAGTCGAATGAGATCTTGGTTTTCACGTCCTCATTCCCTCGTATGATCTGTTCAATGTAGTAAGCCATCCACTCCTGGAAGTAGGCGGCTACCGGGAGACCCATGACCCTGCTTAGCATAGTCACCAAGTCGTGATAATCTTCATGGAAGTCGCTCCGAAACAGCTCCTGGGGAACCTTTGCAGCGCTGCCCCGTTTCTCCTTAAGCTAGTAAATGTTAATTGACTTCTTGTAGCCCAATGGATTGGCATCCCATGCCGCCTGGCACTGCTCTAAATTGGGGATCTGCATGTGCGGGAATGTGGGAATGTGAAACGTTTTTGTGATTCTTACCGGAGACATGTCGGCAAGGATATTCCCCTCCTTGTCCACGATTGTTCTGGTATCTGTTTGGTAGGCTTCTCGACAAGCCATTACCAGTTCAGGTGCTATCAGAGAGGGAGGGAAGCTGGCAGCTTTGGCAATCCCGCTTTGGCGTATTAATCGGGCATTCTTTGTTTTAGGGTCAACCTTGACCCTCTGGGTGAACTCATCTATGTCCACCTGGCCGATATTGGTGTCTGAGATCTCTCTCCAGTCAGTCAAGACCTTTGACTGGAGCGGTTCACCTTGGAATTGAAACTTCATTTGGTTTTTATCGTCCTTTCCACGAGCGGCCCTCCCAGATTTCTTACCCTTGTCCTTTTCGGTAGAGGCCCCTGAAATTCCTGCAGCTGATTCCATATATCCTGCAAGCAAAGGGCAAAGTCAGCACAACAAAACATCAATAATGTTAATGTTAGTCCGCATTGTGAGTATATCATCTAAATAACCATTCAAATACATCATAAATTTTATCCTTAGACGATATCGATTTCCTTTTAGAGCATTTGGACAATCTAGGCCCGAAGGGCCGGACTTCCCTGGCAGGAATGCTGTCAGGGAGGGAAAACACGACTGAAAGTTCCCAGAGACCCCCATTGGCCAAATTTTGATATCTTAAGGGGCCCATGATGGAGAATGGCATGATTTAGGACGTGGGTCGAAGTTAGATTCTCAATTTGAATTAGTTTGGATTGATTTAAGGAGCTTCAGAGGTTTCAGGCTGGAAGGAAGCCGGCGGTAGCGGACATCGGACGGAAGTCCGGTTGAGGAAGTCCGATAGCGGAAGTCCAAAGGCCGGAGTCCAGAGGCAAAAGACACCCGAAACGAGGTTTGGTTAAACAGTTTAAACCGGACGGCATTCGGAGCACTGAGCCCTGGAGGCTGGGAGGCCGCGTTGTGAAGGCCACCGCATAATCTTAGATCATTTTGAAAGGCGGCATCGAGGAGAAGACCGGAGCCCGGAGGGCGGGGAGCTGACAGAGGTTCGTCGCCGAAGGATTCTGTAATGTGTCTCAACGCCGACGACGAGGGGAACTCCGGGATCCGGCCCATAGGAGGACGCAAGATGACGGCCGCCGAGAAGTTATAGCAACCCACCATCGACAGAGGCGAAAGCCGTCCCGGGACCTGGGAGGCAGGACGACGCGCTCCCACGGCCGCCGCAAGATATATGCAGTGATCGGGTGACAGTGGCGACGAAGGTATCTCCAGGGCCCGGCGAAGGTCGGGCAGCCATAGGGGTTTCGCCGTCGACGATGGCGGAACCATCACGGAGTTCCGGAGATGGAACTCCGAACAGCTGGGCCCGGAGGGGGAGGAAGCAGATGGCGCCTCGCTAGGAGATTTTGACATTACAATGGCGGAAAATTTGATGCGGAGGCCAGGGAGAGGAAACCCGGAGGCCCAGGCCCGGCAGGGCGGACTTCCGTCATGGGTTTTGTGGTTCCGGATGCCGACGGCGATGGAGGGTTTCGGGCCTGGGAAGGACCTTTGCACTGTGCGAAGAACACCCACGACGCAGATGAGTCCCGAGCCGGCGGCGAGGGCAATTCCGATGGGTTCTAGAAATCTGAGGACATGGGTTATGGACGCGACGGGGTGTTGTTTAATTTTATGCCATTTAATTTATTGTTCAATTCATTTTAAATCCCCGAAATGACGAAAAATAATAGGAGGGCAAATGATGATGGCCTACCTCGGATACACCAAGCGGGGAGGTGTGCAAACCACTGTGAATTGACGAAATGAACTTTGGTGATGACGACCGAGATGCTACAAAAGGTGGTGGGCTCCAATTTGATCGCTGCTCTAATTTACTCGAGTTCTCAAAGTGAAAATGACATTGGGGACCATGCATTATATACCCCCCTTTGCCATTAATGCTCGCATTAAATGCACGTACGACCGTGCCAAAAGTTGGTGAAATTCGAATTTAGGTCGGCGGCGACGGCGAGGGCTTCAGGATCCGGCAGGCGGGAAGCCGCGCAACGACGGCCGCCGCGAGAATTTAAGATGACTTTGACGACGGTGGCGACAGAATGCTCGGGGCCCGGAGGGCGGGGTGCGGCGGAGAGTTCGCCGCCGAAAGATTTCGCTTTTCATTTGAACGGTGGCGGCGAGCAACACCCGGGGGCCCGAAGGGCGGGCGGCTACCGTAGGGTTGTCGTCGTAGACGGCGATCCCGGGATGGAAGTCCGGATGCGGACTTCCGGAGCTCGGGGCCCGAAGGAGTAGGGGCCGCCCGGGAAATCCCCGAAGACCTCCAAACGGCAACTGGCAGGGCAGGCTCCGGAGGGCGGAAAGACGCTTGGGGAACACCGCCAGGGCGGTGAACGAAAGGGTGAAGCCTGATAAGGGAACCCTGGAGGCCTGGGCCCGGAGGGGCCCAGGGCTGCCCCAGAGCCCGAAAGGCCCAAGGAACCCACGAGGCCCCGGAGGGCAGCAAAAAACCAAAAGGGAGGCACGGTCGATTTTTAGGATGAAACCTTGGGGTAGTATCGACCATGCGAAACGTCAAAAAAGAGGGGCACGCAAAACAAGGCAGCCCCGAAAGACCTGACAAGGCGAAAGAAAAGAGGGTCCCCATTCCGAACGGGGCGTGTGTGCTGAGGGCACAACATATTTAATGTTGTATTAGAAAATCTCAAGGATAGAGTGCTTAAAGATGAAGAGGATAAGGTAGCCCTCAAGGCTGAAAATTGACAACTTCGGCAATATATTTCTAACCTTCTCCATAGCACTTTATAGGCCACTCAGTTGCTGCCCTAGGTTCTAGAGATGCCAACTGATCAACAACAGTTAAGAAATTTGGTGATATATGGGAAGCATATGCGACATTGGATTGAGGAATTCATCGCCAAAGGTAGAGTTGTACTTACAAAGATATATCAGCTAAGGTATAATTCCCATGACCTATTCCAAGGGATTCAAGGATTTGAGCAATGTATAGTAGAGCTAAAACCTATGCACAAGACAATTATAGAAAATTTGAAGACAACATATGATTCAATGGTTTCAAATGAACATAAAAGACAAATTCTTGCACGGAGAGAATGACATCTTTTTAAGGTGAAGACATACAAGAGAATATCTAAGGAATTGGCTACATACAAAAAAAGGGTTGTTGATATTCTCTAGTTCATAAGTGAATTTGTTTTAGAGATCCCTTGTTGGTATCGTCATGAAGATGGCAGTTACTTTGAACTTGATGAAGTACAAGTTGAGTTCCGAAATATTGTTCGTAGTAGTGTTAGCAATGATCCTGTTGCTGGAAGGGCGAGTCAAATTGCAATGATGTCAACAAAATTTGATAAAGCAACTAAAGATGTGAAAGATTCTCTAAGTTCAATTATAGAAGGTGAAGAGATCCTGGAAAAGTGAAATTTTGCTATAGATAGTATTGATGCTCCTGATAGAGATACAATTTCTCATTTTTTGGCATATGTGGTTGAGATTTAAAGCAACAAATTTTTCCCAAATTTCTTTCCATTCTTATCTCATACTTTCTTTCTATTCTTGGCTCAGGCTTATCCATTCTTTGAGAGATAAAAGAAATCAAGATGTAATAGTTGGCACTTCCCTACTTTTATGCTTTCATAGGTTGTTAGATGCTTATCTTGTTTTAGTTTTAGAAATAAAGCTTGCATGTTGGCAAGTCTTAGTTATAAAAGTAAGGATATTTTAGGGTTCCCTACTCTACTTGTGTATAAATAAGGGCAGCCTTTCCCATTTATTTTTAACGGTTATTGTGATAGCGAATTGTTGAGCCTACTTTGCCTGCAAGTTGTCGAGTTTCAGTTCACTTAGTGTAAGAGCAAGCTTGTATGCCTCTTTTAGTTGCAAGATATTGTTCAGTTCCTGTGTTACTTGTGTCAATGTATTCTGGTTGATTGCTAAGCTGTATGCCTATTTTTCTACAATCCGGTTGTCCCAGAAGTGTAATCTTTTGTTCTTGAGATTTGAGAAAATAAAGTCTTGTGCCTACTTTGTTGCCCTAATATAATATCTCAGATTTTTGATTTATATGTTGTGCTTATATGATCTTTATTTCAACTTGCATTGAAAGTACAGTCGATGTGTGTTGGAATAAATTTTGTTTAAGTATTTATTTCAAAGAATAATTTCTTGTCCATTTCTAACTCTCAAGCTCTGCATTTACTTGAATAGTTAGAAATGCCATTAGAGTAGTCTTAGTCATAGTTGAACTTCTAAAAGAGAAAATATCAACTACAATGCTTGAATTTTATAAACCTTGTGCTCTTAGCTGAACAAAAAGATTGGAAAATTAGTTTTAGTTTACTTTCTTTAAGCAAAATTAGCAAAGAGGTAGCTTCCCCTCCTAATTTGAAGAGCAGTTTATCTATGCATAGTTGTCTATTTCTAATCCACATTCCAGATGTGCGAATTGAAACACCAACAAAAGACATGAAGGATGAAATTACAAAAATTGTAGTAGCAACAAAAGAGTTGAGCTTAATGGAGAACATTGAAGAAGAGGAAACCAAAGTTGAAACAGTAAAAGAGGAGGTAAAACTTGCATTTTATGAGTTGATTGGTGTTTTGATTTTCTTATGAATTATGTGAATGGAATGGGTGACTATGAGGAAGCTAATTTTTTTGTTGAAATAGTAAGGAAGAGAGGAATATCATATTTTTATGAGGTTAGAAACAAATATGGTTTGTGTTGGAATGATATGATGAGTGATAGTGAAGAAAGAATTGTAGCAGTGAAAGTTGCAGTAGAAGGCAATGAGGTAAAATCAGATTTTAATATGTTTTTTTATGAGTATAAGAATGTAGAAATGGATAATTTTTTTGTAGCAATGAATCAATTTGAGAAGGTTAAAATTGAGAAACATGAGGTGAAGGTAAAAGAGGAGTTTGATAAAGAGATTTGTATGAATGACAATTTGTTACAAGATGGAAAGGATGAATATTTTGATTGTGTTACTAATATTGAAATGGATGCAAAGGAGGAAGATGGAAAGGATGAGTAGCTTCATTGTGTTATTGACATTGAATTTGCAGCATTTGTTATAGGACAGGGAAGTGGTACAATTGCATGTCTTGTAGAAGGCATGAAAAAAGAAAACAAAGTTGAAGATGCAATAGAGTTAAGTGTAGGTGCAAATTGGTGGAGGTGGATAGACTATGGTGGGTTGAATCCCAAAATATTAGACGAGGGTGTGAATTACACTAGGAGGAGGTAGTCGGTTTATGGTGAAATTAATTCCACATTCAGAAGGTTTAGTGAAGAGTAGAGTTTTCAGAGAAGGAAGCTTGTTCCAGCCAAGTGTTGGAAGAGGAGAAAGAAGTATCAAATGTAGGTACCAAATTTAGTGATGGAGTTTGTTGAGGATTACTTGCAATTTTGAAGGATGGTACTACCACTCAACTCCATTTTGTGAATCCATATTCACAAAAAAATTCCTACCTGGGTGTCTGATGCAGGAGCATCTAGGGGTACTAGCAATTTTGCATCACCAAAAATATTGCTATTTTATTTGTTTATTTTTAATAAGGGCTAAGGGGCTAGGAGAATAAATATTTTGATTTGCAACTTTGTAATTTACCTTGGGGTAAAATTGTAATTGTAATTTTGGTGGGAATTATGCAATGGTAAATGTTTCTAAGGCATAATTGGGAAAATACTCCTTTTGTGCATCCCACTCTTGGCGGGGACCACTTGGGTTGCATGTGCTTGCATGTTAAATTATATGCCTTGCATGCAATTGCATGTTTGTGCCACAAGCTTTGCATGTTTCTACATGTTCGTATTTGGAGCCGTTGGTGCCACTGAGAATCAAAGAAGGCGTCATAATTGACCAAGGTGATTGGCCAAAAGTTGGGCACCCATGTGAAGGTTATGAATGCAAGGAATTATTTTATATTTTATATTTTTATCTTTCCTCGAGTTGGGCATGGGATTTCAAGGTGGTTATTGGAGGTTGTTTTTGAAACCAATGGTGGTTTTCTCCTCACACAATTTCTATATAATGATGTTTGTTCATTTGGAGGAGGATTTTGGAGAGAGTTGGTTGTTGCATACCCAAATGTTGTTGGAATGAAGCCAAAATGTTAAGTTACAAATTTTTGTATGTGTGAATCCCATGCTATATGGGAGCATATTAGCTCCATGCTTATATTTTAATAAGAGAGTCTCCTTCATCATGGATGAGAAGATAAGGATTTGGAAGATGGTATGAATTCTCTGGGTGGATGGATGTGAAGATTAGGATTTGGAAGATGGAAGGATAAGCATGTGAGGGGATAGGGAGATAAGGATGGAAGATGGATGAGAGAACGATGGGTGGATAATAAATATGATAGTGTGGATAAAGGGAATGGATGCCAAGAGGTTTCCAAAGCATGTATATATAATTTCCCCTATCTATATCAAGATCAAAAGGAGGATGGAAGGATTAAGATAAATGGGATATGATAGGTAGGATAGGTGTGATAGGTTGGATGAAGGAGATGAAGGAAGGAGATTCTTAGCATGAAGTTTCCCCCAAGTGTGGAAATTAAATGGATGGGTGATTTACACATGACTCCTGTTTTCCAAGTTTTCATCACGGTGCTTGCCCAAGGTGCCTGATTGCCAAGTTTTCGCCATTGAATGAATTTTATTTGTTGCTTCTTTTACTTCTCTTTTTTGGATTTTTTTATTTTTTTTATTTTTGGAAAGTATGTGGATAAAGATGGATTATGACAGGGATGTGGTTAATGGATTTGGAAGATAAGAGATACAAATATGGAGGAAGGATGCAAGCATCTAGTTCCATACCGAGGTAAATAAAAGTCCATGTTTGAAGTGACTATTAGATGTTGGTACAACCTTAGTAGGTTAGATGGAGTATGAAAGGAAATGGATTAAAGGGATTTGATGGGGGAGACATGTGGGATAATGGATGGGATGTTGGAAAGTGTATGGATGGAAGGATGGAAGAGGATTGTGTTGGGAGGATGGTTTTAGGACCAACATTGGCACATATTGTGGTGGATGTGGAATGATGGGAGGATTAATGGGTGGAGAATGTTGGGATTATGGAGGAGTTGGGATAATTAATTTTGGGACATAGGGACCCAAAATAGATTTAGGAGATGGAAGATGGGGCTACACAGCTTTCAGATTAGCAACTTTGGATGTCATTATGGATTTTTCATTTGAATGCATTGTATCTTTTAGCTTTGGGATCCATATGATTTTGATTTTTTCTTTGGCGGGCCTTTGTAGCCTTGGGGATTGATTTGGATTTTGGTTTGAATTTTTCTTTTCTTCAATATGTCTTTTTGAGGAGACATGATGATCTTTAGATTCATGTGGATGTTTAGATTTATACATTTTTACTTTGGCACCCAAAGTGCTTATGATAGAAATGATATGGGTGTGAGGGGATCGCTGATGTGGAGAGAAAATGAATGGAGTCATGGGCTTGGATGTTGGATAGGATGAAAAATTATGTGCCTTTGTTGATCTTGATTGGGGATTATGAGAGTGGGTGGTTATGATGGGTGATAGGGATAGGTGATTTTTGGATGAGGGGATGAAGGATATGAGATGGAGGATGGGAATTTGGGATATAAGGGCCCAAAATGAGTTAGTATATGGAGGATGTGTGATGGTGGATGGTGGAACATAAGGACCCAAAATGGATTTGGGAGAAAAAGGATGTGTGATGGTGGATTATGGGACATAAGGACCCAAAATAGATTTGGAGGCTAAAGGAATGATATGGATAGTTTTGTGGCGTTGATATGGTGGAGGAGAGGGGATGGTGACAAATTGTTTATTGGCATGATGGGAAGTGCTCATTGCTCATTTGGAAGAGGTGCACTTAGGATGTATGAAGGTTGTACAAGTATTGTTTAGATTGTGAGCCTTGAGATATGTAGCCAAGGCCTTGTGCACGTGCATTTTCTTTGGCATGTATGGGCTCCAATATACCTTTCTCATGGAGGCCTGAGCCTTTTCCTTGATAGTTTATGGTCTTGAGAATTTAGTTTATAGTAGGATGTTTGCTATTTTGGAAGCATGATACAAGTCCATTATTAGGTGGAGAGGAGGATGGGTGGTGTATATGCTTTGTTCTTTTGTTGTAAGAGAACCACCATGGATGAATATAAGAGGACCAAGGGTATATGGAGGTGGTATCAGGATTGTTTGGATAGGGGGTGATAAAGGATGATGAGATGGAGTAAATGGGATGATAGGACCATGAGTTGGATGAGGGGATGATAAGAAATCATGAGAGGTAGCATGGTATGGAGAGGATGAAGTAATATAATCTTTATATGGAGTAGATGGGATGGTAGAATCTTGATTTGGAGGATCAAGTGATAAGGGATCATGAGGGGGATTAGGTGGGATTGTATTATCTTGATTTGGATGAGGAGATGTATTGGTTTGCTTTAGAACAAGATCTTGGTATGCTTCAAATTGTGTGGGTGGTGTGATGGTGGAGAAGTGTTGGATGGAATCCATAGATAAGGTGGATGGAAAGATAGAGGATTCATGAAGTTCATGGGATTGGGTTTGATTAATGCTTAGAGTAGGAGAAAGGGATTGGATGGGGGTGGCTTCGATGGGTTGGATGGTGTTAGGAGTGGTAAGAGGAATGATAGGTGTGGGATGGAGAAGGACCTCATCACTAATGATCATACATGGTGGAGTAGAGTCGCATGGCTCCAGAACTTTAGGATGTGGATTTGGTGATGAATTCTTTGTTATGAGTCCTTGGATGACATTTGGAATGAGATACTTGTGTATTTTAAGCTTAGATGGGGTGGTGGGAATAGATGAAGGATTATGAATGGATGGAGGACTAGGATTATCAATTGGTGGATTAGGATTAGATGGAGGATGGAAGTATGATGGATTGGAGGGAGTATTAAGATATGATGGAGTGGAAGGTGGAGTGACAAAGGAGGGAATGTATGGTGGATTAATATGGAGAAAGAAGATTGTTGCTTGAGATAGGAAGATCTAGATGGTGGATTTAGATCATGGATTGAAGGAGTAAGATTATGGATTGGGAGATGGTTTGGAGGATAATGAGATGGTGGATTTGGACTAGGGATGGAGGTGATAGTGTTGTTGTGCAAAGGTGGAAGTTGGGATATGGCTAGAGGAGAAGATGGAGAGATGGATATTGTATGAGATGGATATGTGGGTGATAGATAAGAGGGAGATGTAAATGGGGGATAATATGGAGATGTGGATGGAGAAGCTAATGGATTTCCCTTGTCAAAGGTAGCATAAGGATCACTAGTGGGTGTGGATGGATGCATGATGGGATAGCTTGGATGAGTGATGGGATTTTTAGAGGTGCTTGGAGAAAGATGACTAGTGATGATAGAATCAAGGGGATCTATTTCATATTTGTCTTGATCAACAAGAATTTCATTGTCATATTCAATGTAGCTAGGATCTCCTTTGATCACTATTTTTGGTTGCATTAAGGGAAGATACATATTCACGATGTTATATTGTATGGATATGGATGGAAGAGATTGAAATATATGATTAGAAGATAAATAGAATGGATTAGAAGAATATGGGAGAAGATGTGGATGTATTAAAGCTCAGGGTGGGATGTAAATTAAACTCAGATTAGGATTTGATTTAAGCTCAGATTAGGATGATTTGGAAGATATGGTATGATGATCTCCTGAGTTCAAGGATGCAACTAAACTGATGGGGTGATTGTTGGATGGATGGTTGATAATATCCTCTCAACTAGGGTCAAGATCCTATGTCAAAGTTCAATGGGATGGATTTCCTACTTGAAACATGCTAAGTTCTTAAGCAAGAGGAGATATCGATGCAAACTATACCTCTGGCTTGAGGTGAAATAGTTTGAATGAGGGATTACTAACTTGGGATAGACTAAGTTTATAGGAAGCATTAGGATGGATGATTTTATTTAAGATGTAGGATCTCGATTAAGTGTTTCAGGTTGGATTTTGAATTTTGGATGATTTGGATTTCAATAGGATGGGTTTAGCTGACTCCTTGTTTAAAGGGGATGATGTTTTCAATAGGTTGATAGTGGTTGATGAGATGAAAGGGATCGTTCAAAGAGGGATATGGAGAGGAAAAAAAATACTGGATTATGGTTTTGGACTCAAGAAGACATATGATAACCGTGATAAGGACTAACTCTCTAGATTTTGTATGGAAAGTGGATCTGCCTATGGAAGGGTGTATCTTCCTAAGAGAGATGACATGAGTGAATAATGAATCCACCTATGGACAAGGTGTATTTTCCTAAGAAGGATGACTAAAAGGACCAATGAATCCACCTATGTAAGATGGACTGGACTAGATGACAACAGACAACATATCTGCCTGATGATAGAGCGAAATCACTCATGGGAGGAGTGGATCCACCTTTGAAGGATGCGGGTCCGTCTATAAAGGACAATGAAGTGGATGGTCTATATGGTGAAATGTAACTGCCTATGTGAAATAGCATAGCCACCCAAGGGAGGAGTAGAGTTGCCTCTATATAAAGCGGATCCACCTATGGACAAGAAAATGACTTGATAATAAAGGACAATAAAAAAATAGACAACCATACACAGACTAGGATGGATGATAGATAATTGTTAAAAGATCTAGGACAACTGAGAGGGGGGGTGAATCAGTTGTCACAAAATTCAAAATTAAAACTTCAACACTTATCAATTCCACAACCACACTATTCTATTATTAAGTATGACCATGAAACACAAATAACATAAAGTAAATTAACACCATAAACACCATATTTTTACTTGGAAAACCCAAGGAGGGAAAAACCACAGTGAGGATTAACTCACAATATAAAGTAGTTTCAAACTGAAAATAAAAGGCTCACTACCAAGGGCTCACTGCCCTGAAAGGACCCATTGTCCAAATACAAAAGCTCACTACTTACAAGGGAGGCTCAATACCTACAGAAAGATTCACAAAACAAAATTGTGCTTTATAGCCAAAATGAACTAAGAATGATGCACCTAACAAGTGTTGATGCAGTTCCAATGATGCTTAATAGATTGAGTTAACACACTTCATCATTTTCACTCACTTTCACATTCACTACTTCTTCATTGTTCGCACATACACACACACTTCTATATCTCTTTCTTTGTCTATTTGTTTTCTAAAACTGTCCAACATATACATATATACCTGATCTTCACAAGCATCAATTAGGTTGGCCTAACTAGATGCATTCCATATTTACCAAAAATACTAATTTTCAGCTCCAATCATTCACAAAATATTTCCAAAAAGCAATTCAAACATCCAGCATGCTACATCATGTCAACATAGACCTAAGATAGGTCGCACATATACCTGCATAGAAAAATTAATTCACTGTATCACAATTAAACCAAGAAGTCGACCAAGAATAGACTTCAATGCAAAAAGCAACAAACATTCTATTGGTTGTCACTACGTCGTACAAGCAATAAAGCACATAATATTCTGAACATGCATGCCTTCAACAACCATAAACAATTTCCCAAAACTGCAAACAGTAACTGTCAATTGCGGAGGAATGCAGACTAGAATACCAGAGAGTGTAGCTTGAATACCAGTTTAGATACTGAACCAAAATACTGGATCAAGCACTAGCTTAGACTTGTAGTCACAACATGGTGACATCAATGACAACACAAGACTGTAGAGACAATCATTCTTCTTTATTTTTCCAACAATCTCCCCCTTTGTCATTGACGACAACATGTGCCAAAATGAAATATTCCAAAAGCTTCTCTAGTCTCTCCAAACTCTTCCCAATTACTCCAATCTCTCCCCCTTTGACATCAATGGCAAAGGGCAGCCAAAAAGGATGTAAACATGGTGAAATAAAAAATTTACAAAAAGATTCCAATTCTTCAAAAACTTCCAGCCAACAAATTTTCAAACAACAATTCAATTAACTTCATTCTATTCAGATTCCTTTTCCTCTTCCTTTTCTTCTCAAACAAAACAACAAAGATTGAACATTTAGGATTCAAGTAAAAATGACACTCTTCACCTGAAACACCTTCTTGTATCTTTCCTTGAGAACTAGACACAGTTTCTTCCAGTTAAATGTAGCTGAATCCATTCTTGTGCAGATGCTTTCCAATAAGCCCAACAGAGTAAAAGAGGATGACCAATATGAACACTGTCTTTCAACATCTTCTGTGTCAGTAAGTATTTTGGAAAGATGGTCTAACTAGACCTTAGCAATCTCCTTATGGAGCCAAAAGGTTTTCACTACATCATTTATTTGTCTTTGTACAACAATCAATTCAGCTTGCAATTCACCAACTCTCAGCCTTTGCTTCCCTTCTTTGTCTTCAAAGATATCAAAGTTCTTTCCAATGTTGTTCACTTCAAATTCAATTGCTTGAATTCTACTTCTTGAAATTATCTACCGTAGCCGGCCACGGGAGGCAATATTTGTAAATATTTGATATTTATTTAATGAATTCCTTCGTTTCCACAATAATTTTAGATAATCTCTGCTTAGCTTTAGTACATCTCTTTTCAACCAAGCTTCAAACTTACGTCATTTCGGACCTTCAAGCAACATTCTTTCTTCAACAATCTCAACTAAATTTTTTGGTAGGGAGTCAGAGATAATTGTTACATCAATACCTTTTCGAAGTAGATAATCTACCAGAGCATCATCAATTTTTCAATCTATCAACATGAGAGGCTGCATTCCATTTCTCACCAATTTTCTCCATTTTCCCTTTAACCAACATAGTCTAGATGACATCTGCATCAGAGGATTCAGATCCAGGTAGAGATTCTTTTTCCTTCTTTTTTGAAAATACAATGATGTCTTCAATTATAGCTCTTCTTTTCTTTGATTTCAGAGGGGAATCACTAATGACTACTTCCAATTCTCTTTTATCGGAGGATGAACCCACTTCAAACTAACTCGGTGTTGACATACCAGAGAAAAGATTTGTTTTCAAGGATGTGAAATATGATTTGCACACACTTACATTATCTGCCAACACTTCCAGGTATCTGTAGACTTGTTTCCCAATAGGAATACCAAATTCCCACACAACATTATCCTTTCTTGGTAGGGAATTTGAAAAGTAAAACACAAAGCACACAAGCAAAGATCCAAACTGAAAGGGATAACCCACAATCATTGACATTCAAACATTTTTAGAAATTTTTTCAAGCAATAGACCACACAAATCAAACTGCCTGTTCTCCTTAACCATCATATGTGTAATATAAACAACAATAGCTGATGTCGAACCTTCACGATTTCTAAAATAGATTTTGTAAGAAACATTGTACGCAACATACCTTATAGCCAAATCCTCGAGAGTGTTTATCAATAGAGCTTGAGGGTCTTTATTGATGCCAGTCAGTTCCTCCACATCTTTGCACTTCACAGTTTTCTTTCTAGGAAGATCCCCAATACTGCATAAGCCAATAATCGCTTTGGTCGCTTCCTTCATAATTAAGTAGGGTTTGTCCAATACAATACTGTCATTCTTGAAATGATTCAACAAGAACAAAATAAACTCTTTATTAGCAAACCATGGAAATTATCTCCACAAATCTATACCTAGGGTTTTTATGTTTCGTAATTCATTTTCCTTCAGCCCTAGTTCCATTTCTTTCATCTTTCTATGACCAAATTCTTCCAATTCAACTCCTTTCAACATCAGAGGGATGACACCACTTGATTCTCTATCCATCTTTGTGCTTTCTTAAATTCGTTAATCAAAACTTCTTAGTTTTTATTCTTCCCCTTTTTGCAAACTAAGAAAAGATTCCATATTACCCATGATAATTTCTTTGAATTTCCTTCAAAATTGCTTCAAGCTCACTTCAAGATCTCTCCAAGGCACCTTTCAAGTTCTTCAAATGCTCAATTAAACAAGAAGACTCACAAATTTCAACTTATACACCATCGAATTTACCCTAAAACACATTAAATGTGACAAACATCAAAAAGTTGCTAAAAACATTCTTCTCAATGCAGAAAACCCTAATTTGGTCTGCAAATCATCATGACAACATGTTTTCATCCGGTTATTTTTCCAAAGACTTTGATTCTTCATTCCTCACATTTCAGCCTCGTGCCAACCTTTGAGGCACCATTTATCTAGGGGGTTTTTATAATTTTCTGATAATGCTCCCCCTAAGACCATGCAAGGTCTAATTCTCGGAGGAATCCTCTATACCGGATGAGGGCACAAACACATCAATAGCTTCTTGTTTTTCTTCTTCTTTCTTCTTCCATATCTTATTCATCTCTTGCTTCATTTCTTCTTTGTCGACCTTCTTTACCGGATCATTCTTCTCTACCAGAGCAAACTTCTTTCCTTTCTTACTTCTGCAAACCTTTGAAATATGTCCAAATTTATTGCAATTATAACAAACAACACCTTTCTGATTACTTTGACCTTCATTACCTCTCAACCTAAATTGATTCGCTCTATGTCCAATTCTTTTACAGGTATAACAGTAACCATTAAAGGATTGATTCAATCTGCCTACATCAAACCTGTTCCTCATTACCCAAATTATCATTCTCCCCTGAGATATGCAATTAGTAGCTTTATGTACAACCTTCTTACATTCAAAAAATTGTCTGATGAAGGGACTGGAAAATAGATTCTTCCTGATTTTGCATTATGTTGCCTTATGACCATATTTATTATAGAAAAAACAAATACCATTGAAAGAGGGATACCTTTGTGCATTAGGCTATCTCACAGGATGTCTCCTTGCAAAACTCCTTGAATTTCTTTTCTACTTCCCTTTGTCCTGAGTCATCTGATTGTCCTTAGAACTTTCACCTGCATCATTTCCCAAACCAGCTTTGTCTTTACTTGATTTTTGTCCAACAAGCAATTCTCCAAGCTTATCAGAGCTTGATTTGAAATTATTCTCATAGAGTTTTTCCTTTTTCAGTTCAATCCTCATATTTACTACCTCATGTTCAAGTTTAAAGCATTCATCAGTTTTGTTCGGCACCATTATATTCAAACATTCTTCAATTCTCTTCTACTCTTCTACTGCCACTTTCAGTCCAATTATCTCTTGCTTTAGCTGCTCACTCACTTCTCTATGTCTTTCCTTGAATTTATTTACTTGTTCTTTCAACTTCCGAACACATTCATTTGCTTCATCCAAATTCTCTTTCAGATCTCTGTTATCTCTTTCAACTTTGTCAAGATCCTCAAGAGTAGTTCGTAGCTCTCCTTTATCATTCATTTCTTTCATCTTCAAGATCTCCCTCAAGCTGTTAGGATTTTCTAGAGGAACCAATCTTTGATACCAATTGTTACAAGATGTAGGACAATTGAGAGGGGGGGTGAATCAGTTGTCACAAAATTCAAACTTAAAACTTCAACACTTATCAATTCCACAACCACACTATTGTGTTATTAAGTATGAGCATGAAACACAAATAACATAAAGTAAATTAACACCATAAACACCATATTTTTACATGGAAAACCCAAGGAGGGAAAAACCATGGTGAGGATTAACTCACAATATAAAGTAGTTTCAAACTGAAAATAAAAGGCTCACTACCAAGGGCTCACTGCCTTGAAAGGACTCACTCTCCGGATATAAAAGCTCACTACTTACAAGGGAGGCTCACTGCCTATAGAAAGATTCACAAAACAAAATTGGGCTTTATAGCCAAAATGAACTGAGAATGATGCACCTAACAAGTGTTGATGCAGTTCCGGTGATGCTCAATAGACTGAGTTAACACACTTCATCATTTTTGCTCACTTTTGCATTTACTACTGCTTCATTGTTTTCACATACACACACACTTCTATATCTCTTTATTTGTCTGTCTATTTTCTAAAACTTTCCAACATATACATATATACTTGATCTTCTTTGCAAGCATCAATTAGGCTGGCCTGATTAGATGCATTCCATATTTACCAAAAATACTAATTGTTGGCTCCAATCATTCACAAAATATTTCCAAAAATCAATTCAAACATCCAACACGCTACATCATGTCAACATAGACCTAAAATAGGTCGCACATATACCCGCATAGCAAAATTAATTCACCGTATCATAATTAACCCAAGAAGTCGGGTATGAATAAACTTCAATGCAAAAAGAAACAAACATTCTATTGGTTGTCATTGCATCATACGAGCATTAGAGCACATAATATTTTGAACATGCATGCCTTCAACAACCATAAACAATTTCCCAAAATTGCAAACACTAACTGTCAACTACAGAGGAATGCGGACTAGAATACTGGAGAGTGAAACTCGAATATCGATTTAGATACCAGACCAAAATACGGGATCAAGTACTAGCTTAGACTTGCAGTCACAACTTGGTGACATCAATGACAACACAAAATTGTAGAGACAATCATTATTCTTCATTTTTCTAACAATAATCATCAGCATGTACTAGAAAAAATGCTAAGGAGCACAAACCTAGATTATTCAGGTAGGTGTATAGACTTAGTATAGGCCCACCACCCAATTGCCTGGGTTAATAATCCTTGATACTCAGGTGGAGCACCCTTTCTTGCATAGGAAAATAACTAGAGATCTGGTGACATAGGCTTAAGGCACGGGCACACCTTCTCTCTCCTCGAGAACTATTGAATTTCACCCAAAGATCTCTATCTCAACACAAGGGAGTACACAATGAATAACTTCAAGGTACAATACATATCCCTTGCACCACACTAATCTATGACTAGCAGGTCTTATGTTAGGTTGATGTAGGATCTCTAGTGCATCCTCTAAACACTAGGAGGGTACATGAGGCACGTCCGTGAACACCAGCCCATCACAAGCATGGGTCAGGAACATCCTTCTCAAACCAACCCTAGACGCCTAACTTGGAATCACCCAAGTATCAGTGCTTCACTAAACATGACGTGACTGGATTGGGGTACAATTTCGTTCTCCCACCTATACCTCGCTAGTTCATGTGGTTGAGGTCATCCCTTGGGGTGATGAAATACCCTATATGACCTCCTTAAGGGAAAGAAATGCTAGGCATTTCTAATCCCCAGGCTCACACATAGCACAAGGGGAGAGCATACACATAAGCTAGCACTCCTGGCTGGACTCACAAGTGGAATTGGATTGATTTGTGATTTCTAATCCCTAGGCTCACTAAATGGTGCAAGGGGAGAGAATACATCAACAAATGATCCCAAACACAACAAACAAATTAATTGACCCTTTAGAAACCAAAGTGTGCTTAGATTAGTGAAATCACATACAAGGTCTTCAACTAACGTCTTGCAACAAATGTGTTAGTAGTCTTATCCACAGATTTTGGACAAATGGTAGCAATTTGCACAAGAATATGATTGGACATGAAAGAAAATGATGAAAAGAAGATGAGTGCACCCCAAATGGGTTTGGTACACCTACCTCAATGATAGGGGGTATGGGGGGACAGATTGATCCCCCACATAAGGGGTTCAGGGGGGAAGCCCCTAGAGATTATTTTTGGAAAGGAAAACTATAAAGTGATGTAAAAAATTCTACTTGAAATTGATTTTTTATACCTTTTGTTGTCACTAACGTATAGAGAAAGATTGCCCAAGAACAAAGCAGATCCACTCCTAAAGGTTGCACAATCGCTCCTGAAGAAAGTAGTCACTTAACCAAGCAAGTCCACCTCTGTAGAAATGGATTTTCCCAAGGAAATTATGGGATTGCTTTTGAAGATCATGTATATGGCTCTAAAGAACTATGACTATACCGGTTTGTGCAAATGCCTATGTAGAAGTAGATATGCCTCTGTAACTATTGAAATCACCTATTGGTTATTAGATTCACCTTTGAAGATGTGGTTCTGAATATGAAGGCAAACACCTATCTAAAGTCACAACCACTTCTGAAGTTCAACATCTATGCCCATCCACAAATGAGTCTACCTTTGAAAGTTTATGTTTGAAATGAAGGCACAGACACCCATTGGTTTTCATAGAAGCCACTAAAAGTTTACGTAGACACCCATGCATATGCATAAATGACTCTAAAATTGGTGAAGGTTAAGGGTTGTGTATATGCTTATTTGGAACTATGTAAACACCCTTATGTTTGGCGTATCCACCTATGAAGTGGATTCGCCTCTATGTATGAAACCTACAACTTTCAAAATATGAAAACTTTCAATAGGTTAGTTAACCTATGATGTGGTCCCACTGGGCATGCCAAAAATGCATGCAATGTTTTTTTATTCAAAATGCAAGGAAATATACTAAAACCAAGCAAAATGCACAAAACAAACACTTAGATAAGGGCTAAAGATTAAAGTTCAAACCTGTAAATAAAAATACCAAATAATACCTCCAAGGATGAACTTGTTGATATGTTTTCCCCTTCGATATGTTGATTTGTGTGCTCCTTTCTTCAATCCAACAACATAATGGCTTGATTTAGCATGATTTGGTCATGAAAATGGTGATTTTTCAAGGGTTTGGCTATGGTGTAAATGTAAAAGCTTGAGAGCATGAGAAAAAAATGATATGGAAAAATAACTAAGTGTTAGTCATCTACAAGGGGGAGAATAGGTTGGACGGTGGAGATTAGATCTTGGAGAGGTCAAGGGTTGAGATGCCTTGAGACATCTTAACCACTATGGAGGTGACACTTGTCACCATGAGAAAAGGTGAGAGGAGAGGGTTGACCAAAGTAATTAAAACTTTCTTTTTAATGTGCATAGGAAGGATAAAAGGAATTAAAAAATCCTCAGGGACATGGAGAGAATAAAAGGAATTAAAAATTCCTTAAAGGAATGAGGATTGCTTCTCCAAAAATGAGAAAGAATTTATGATTAGGGGACATAAGAATAGGTGCCATAAATGGCAATGGGATTAGATTGCTTAATCATAAGATTAGATTATGCAAGTAAGGTGATTAGGTGGGAGATTAGTTTAATGAAGTGGATTAAAAGCCCACTTGCAAATGTTGGAGGATGTGACACCTCCTAATCAAGGATTATGAATGTGCACATAGTAATGGTGGGATTAGTGAGGGGATTAGGATTAGGAGTGGATTATGGAGGATGTGACTAGGAGAGAGAAGGTGGGGAGGAATTAAATATTACTATAGGATGTGACTAAATTAAATAAAATAGTCCATTTATTTAATTTAGAGAAGAAAGGGGATAAAGTATTTAATTAAATAATTAAATACCTTAGAGGATTTTAGGGATAATCCGTATTAATTAAATAATGATAATATTATTTAATTAAGGCATAATAGATGAAATAAGGGTAAATTTGACCAAATATAAATGGTCAAATTTAGTTGTCTACAACTTTAATTATAAAAGAACATTAGAAATGTTAACCAATTTTGCATACATAAAAAAATGCTAATAAATGAAAATATTGAAACAAAAGGCAATTGTTCTATCTTTCCAGCTAGAAAAAATCATGAATCCAAGTCTATATAAACTAAGATCTTCAACAAAATTAAAATAAATACTAAATGGTCTTATTTTAAAAGAAATAATTTTTACAAAGTTGTGATTTAATTTTGAAATTATTATTTTATTTTAATTTAGTTTACCTTTAATAATGTGAAACAAATTTATCTAATTTTGGTCAATATGTATCATGGTGTGGGTGGAAAGAGATTGTAGCAAGGGTGATGGATAAGGTGGAGAAGATGATTTTGATGTGACAATCAAGGTTAGGGAAAAAATGCGGCTAGCTAGATGTAATTCTCATGTTTGCAATTCTAAATCACATGGAGCTTTGTTGGACAGTACAATTAAGGACAAGGCTCGTATTCAAAAGGGCTTCCTTTAATTGACCAATCCAAAGGGAATTAATAGGGATAAGGCAAAAAACAAAAAAAATGATTGAGTTTCAAGGGATGATTGGCTTATTCAAAGTATAAAAAATTATCTAACTCATTTCATAGCTATGGGGATTTTTTTCATCAACAAAATGATTAAAAAATTAAAATGTCAAGTCATCACCTACTATGGTGGAGGCACACTTAGCCAAGGTCAAGGTTTCAAATTTTTTGTGGGTAAATTGTAGGAAAGGAGAGTTTCCAATCACTAAGGGTAGAGGAAGTTAAGTGAATAGGAGAGCAACCAAGGTTGTGTTAGAATGGCTTTAGTCTTCTATGTGTTATGTTTTCATTTCCTTGCCTTGGGGGTTATCCTATTTCTTTTGGTGAAAGAATTCTTAGAGCTTGTTCTCCTAGATGAATACATTAGTTAATGAGATTTCTAGGGAACTAGGTAACAAATTCTTGTTTGAATGTTTTTGAGTAGAAGGCTAGTGTTGATGAGATCAATTGGTGGATGGGATCAATTTAGAGTGATATTGAATGTCCTCTTTGTGTCTATTATCTACGGGTTTCTTATTATTACAATTTTAGTTGGAGGATAATAATTTTTTTGGAGGGATGGCCCTTGATTTTATGGTAGGATAGGTTTATATATGTTCCCTTGGAAGCCCTTATTTTCCCACGAAATAAAACATATTGTGAAGGCTCCAATTTGGATTTACTTATTTAGGCTAAACTAATATTCTTTAGAAATATAGCATTGATTAATATGTTGGCTATAATAGTGGGTGATTTTATTAAAACTGGCCTTCAGAAGGATGGGTTCAAGAGCAAATATGGTAAGGTCTATTTATGTAGGCATACCCAAACCTATAACTCACTCTGTTTGTATTTTGTGTACTCATAGATTTTTGCTTCAACTTGTGGAATTTGAAGGACTACCTTTTATATGCTTCTATTGCAAAGAGATTGGGCATGAGGTAATTAAGTGTTCCTCCTTAAGTTGTCAAGATCCAATTTGATCCATTCATAGAAATGGGTTATAGAATATGGTAGGTTGGATGAGGATTTATGTTGAGGAACCATGGTTGGTCTATGATAATTCAAGAGGAAGGTATGTATTTCCCTGAGCAAGAGGCCTAAGTAAGATTTTGGGAGATCTTTTGTAATTAGAAGGTATTTCTATCAAGACCTCTAGAATAGAGGGTTAAAATTTTGAGAGAGGGAATCTCACACAAAAAAAGGACCTTAACTCAAGTTTTGGGTCCTTATTAGCAACAAAAGAAGGTTTGGTGAATGTTTGGTGCTTCAAGATAATCCTCCCCCTTTTGAAGACTTGGAGATCTATAAGGGAGTCTCTGCTTTGTAAACGGTGTTTTTGGTAATTAAATTACTCAGCATAAGAGAAGAATATAAGATGGAATAAGATGAAAATACTTAACAATGAGTTAATTTGAGGGGGAAAACTCCAAAAACCTTGCAATAGGAATCAAACAATAAAATTCTTGACAACTACTACTTCCTATTTTTGTTAGAGTGTAGCATTGTACATCCTCTTTAGCAACATTTTTTGCACACTCAACTTAACTCAACACATGCAACACTATACTTATGTAGGTACACACATGATCCTTATGCATTTACATATAATTCTTGTACAACACTTTGTGTTATTTCTCAAAAGCATATTGTTTCCTTGCACATGGATGCACAAGAAAGTGTCTAGTCTAATTATACATGTGTGACATGTGAAGTATTCACATCCATGTGTTATACTACCGCATGTGTTCACCATTTGACAAATTTTATGCCATAGAATATGACTATACAAGTGACACCATGAATTTCTAATGCATGGTGATGTTCATGTTGCATGTCCCAATAATGTAATCAAAACCATATGGATTTGACGTATACATCACCTCATTCACCTCATTAGCATAAAAAAATATCATCTTATCTCTTTGTAAATTTATCATGTGTCAGACCCCATTTTAAAAATTATTTAATTACATGGATTTTTCAATATTTATTTTGGATGTTTGAGTTGTACAGTTAAAATGTGAATATCTAGAATAGAATATAGTTTCTATTGCTCTAATAATTTCTATGTAAACTTATGTTCAATTGTAGGTTAGTTTTAGATGTTAGTTGTCTATGTTAGTTCTAAAAACACATGGAATTAGAAATAATTTATGTTTGATCATTAATGTTGCCCATTTTTTATGATGTGATTATGACTAATGGGATAGCTACTTTGTGATGATGAGATGGATGCATGAAATTATTTTCCCATCCCAAAAGAGGAGGGAGGGTATTATCAAAGAGAGAGTGGTAGATCAAGTTTGTTAGTAACCATACCATGCCATTGAGAAGTATTTATCCACACACACACACACACATATAAGGTATAGTTGTTATTAAAAGTGTCAATCCAATGTAATGAGTTTCTTTGTCAGTTTTTCCTATAAGTATCTTAGCCAACATTTATGGTTAAAGGTCAATAATCTATGAATCCTAATTGTGAATTAGATGCATGATTGTATTGTTTCTTATTTATCATATATTTTGGTTATCAATTGGGTAGGTGAAAGGTTAGGGGGTTCATTCTTTAATTAAATTTTTATTATGAAAAAAAAAATATTTAAATTTTAATTAAGAAAGAATTTTCTTAAAATATAAAATGATAATAGTTAAATAAAAATGCATATTCTAAAATATTGAATGCAAGCAATAAATAGGCTTACCTAAAAAATTAATGCAACAACCCTTTGAAACTATTGTTACTCTTCTCAGTGCTTGGCAAAGAGGCAAAATTAACTAAATATGAAGTGGAGTTTTAACTACACTCTAGTAGAGTAGAAGAGGACTTGGTAAATGGCATGCATCGTCAACAGAGGGTCCCAAAAGAAAAACCCCTCTGGTGATTTCTGAAACCCCTAAGCCTAAACCGACTGCCAAAAAGACAAAGGGGAGTGAGGGGATTGCCCAGTCTAATGCCGCAACTAGTCTTTGCGAGCTTAAGTCTGCTCCTGCCATGATTGACAACAAACCTATTGCTAAGAAGAAAGTGAAAGATGAGGGGAAGGATTTGGTGGAGCC